>JAODLD010000001.1:41287223-41299177 GCA_026781065.1 Mormyrops boulengeri
AGCGAGCCTGAGAGGAAGGTGAAGATGTCAGCACGGAGGCTGCTGTCAGTGACACCTGAACGTCCTACGCAAACACACAAAAGGAGTTGAAAGTATTAGTAGATGGGAAAATACATCATTTTAAAGCTGTTTTGTATGGACATAATGCTCTTCGATGTCATTACACAGTAGATCATATAAAGGATGCTAAACGTTTGGAAAAGGCACAGCAGGTTTGCAGAAAGAACTTTCATTTTAATGTTCCAAGTCATTTTTTTGGGTTAGGAAAAAAAATCTTTTAAGCCTTGGAAACAGGGAAACAATAGATACCAGACAGCCAAACTTCAGAGAATCTTTCATCCATACAGGAAGCGCAAGGGGCGACACAAGCATGTTATAAATGCTTAAAATACTAGAATACATCCGATTTCTGATCCGAGACATAATGCAGCCCTGTACTGCACCTGCTGAAGTTATTGAATTCATACTTAAGTTGATTCTATTTGTTTGATTTTAATTACATATTGCTGAATAATTTGTTGCCTGGTGTTTGCATTGACTGGTGAGTTGCTTTGGATGATTGAAGACTTTTTATCTAATTAAAAACATTTCCTAATTTGTGTACTTATATCTAGATGCACCTATAAGGTACTCAAAGTATAGGTGTGGTATACATAAACAGTGTACCATCTGTCAAGTCAAAGGTTTAGCATTTTCTATAAATGCATGGAGGATAGATATTTTTAAAAGTGTGTGATTCTGATACAGGTGCACGATCTTGGCTGACTTGGCTGGCAGTGTTGGTCCATTAATTTGGCCATTAATTTCCAGTGAGGCCTGTAGTAAGTAGTGTTGATATCTCATATCATTAACATTTAACTATTCTGGCAAAATATTAGTGTTTCTCTTTATATTGTGTCTTTATTGTATATTGCATGCAGCAAATTGGCAACATATTGGTGTAATTCTGGCCATTAACAGTTAAAAAAGTTTTTCAAGCTGAATGACTTACTGAATATAGATAATAATTATAATTTAGTTTAGTTTCCTTTTAAAAGAATAATAATAATCATAATAATTAAAATAACTATTCCGTTATTACCAATGGATGAATAAAAAGAGAGAAAGAAAAACTGATTACACTTTATTAAATATTTGAGTCTCAGAATAGCCATAAAATTGCCCTTCGCGGGGTCTTCTTCGCAGAGTGAAAAGATGAGTGTTAATTTCCAGTTGCTCTTTGATTGGCTGCAGCCGGCGCTGCCGCTCCATGC
This sequence comes from Mormyrops boulengeri, assembly GCA_026781065.1. Classification (NCBI taxonomy): domain Eukaryota; kingdom Metazoa; phylum Chordata; class Actinopteri; order Osteoglossiformes; family Mormyridae; genus Mormyrops; species Mormyrops boulengeri. Next base: position 41,288,477 of record JAODLD010000001.1, read on the forward strand.
AACACGCCTGCCACAGGTCAGCGGCTGATGCAGCCTACCATGTAACAAACAAATAAGAAACGGCGCCTCCTGGCTTCCAGCTCTCACCAATGCGTGACCGCAGGCCCAAGAATGGGAGGGCCATGGAGATGGGGCGCAGGAAGGAGGAGACAGGGAGAGGGAGGGAGAGAGAGAAGGAGGTGATGCTTCTTTGTGATTACGCTATCTTATTCTTATTGGGGGAGGGGGGGCAAGCAGCAGCACCTATTGGTTTTGTTAGAATTTTCACTATTATTATAATACTTTTTGCCATGGGATACTATGGCAGCCCATAGACCCGCTTGCTAGATTTTTTTTTTAATTTGGCTTGTTCATAGAGGACAGTCCAAAGTATTGGGTCACCAAATTTGGAGTTAATCCATCCATCCCTCTAGCGCCACCATCAGGCCAAATTTCAAGGTACATGTTTGCTTATAACTTTTGAACCATTCGACCTAGACTTGTGATCTTTGATTCCCCAGAATCCTTGCATCATCCCAATTTGAATGCATGTGTTAATGGATTTTCTGCCATTTTGAATTTTTGCAAATGCGTCCTAGGGTGTTGATCGTATCACTACCAAATTTTGTGCATCATCTAAAGAGGTCTAACGGTATGGTTGCAGCTATCCAGTAAATTTGATGGCAAAACCACCAAACAGGAAGTGAGGTCATATCTCAGCAACACTTTGATAAATCAAAATCAAATTTGGTCTGGTCAAAACCAAAACCAAGTCGATGACTTGGGACCCAATTCTGAGGAAGCCTAACAAAAATCGTGTCATTTGACCACTAGGGGGCGATGCAATAAGCACAACTGTGTTTTGGCTAATAACTGTTGTTCGATTTGCCATTGATTAGAAAAATAAATGTCTTGTAGTACTTTCAGATCTCCACAGGCTGATCTATGGCAGTTTTCCTGTCCATCTAATTTATGTGGCCACCATTTTGGATTTTATTGAAAAAAATAAGGATTTGTGTCATTTCACCACTGGAGAGTGCTACAATGAGCAAAAACGTGTTTTTCCCTAATACATAATGTATTGGCCTTATAAAAGTGGTTGTTAAGACTGGGCATTGTCAGAATTTGCCTCTGCCAGTCCCATCATGTCCCTGTTTTGCCAGCAGATGTCACTGGCCTTCCCATATGCTCCTAATGGTTCCCAGTCTAGGGTCTCAATAACTCAGAGTTGTCTCCCATTTATAACTCATTACCTGTGTGTGTATTTGCCAACCTGTGCTGTTACCCTCTTGGTCATTGTTAGTGCTGAGTGTTCATTTCCATTTGTGGTTCGCTACCATATCCCATCTTGTTGACATTCATGCCTTTTCTGTTTCTCTTTTAGCTTCTCTTTCAGATGTTACTAATCTATCCTGTGGTTCTGAAATTCTCCCTACCTATACCCCAGCTATGTCTAATGCCCTTCTCCCATTCCTCTTATTGGCTTACTCCAATTGCTAGAATAGCTAGAATTGCTTTATAAAAAGACAGGCCTCACTGTACATTCCAAAAACTACAGCAAACATATACTGAAATATTGGTCTGCTCTAATAGATGCTCCTACATCCTATTATTCAATAGCCATCAATAGTTAAAACTGTAGGCTGAGACTCCATTTTCTACTATGAACAGGCTTATTAATGCTCCTCATTTGACACCACCTGCCACTTCACAGCAATGTGACACTTTTTATAACTTTTTCCAATTGCCTCTGATTGTAAGACTTTCCCTACCTCTACCCCTATTCAAGGCTTTACTCCTGAATATTCAATTACTCTATTTTCTGATTGTTCTCTTACTACTGCCCCGTACGTCATGGAGTTAATTAACATATCTAATTCTACCTTCTGCCAGTTTGACACTGCTTATCTGATCTGATAAACAGATCTCTAGTCTCAGGCTGTCTGATTTAGTGTCAATCAACTTTCTTAAACTATTGCAGTCTGGTTTCCGCTCACTTCACAGTATTGAGACACTCCTTAGCAGTGATGGACAAAATGACATTTCATGAGCCATGAGCATTATTTTGTGAAGCCACTAGATAGCACCCTCCAATGAAAAATGAGCACAAAGCATGCCCGAAGAGCACCATCTACTGGGGTCAAAAAATACAGCAAATGGTTCATGAGGCATCATTTTGTCCATCACCACTCCTTAGGGTTCTTAATGACCTTGTCTTTGCAGTTGACACTGGGGCTGTCAGGATTCTTTTTCTTTTGGATATAAGCTCTGGTTTTCACACCATTTCTCACACTTCACTTATGGACGTCTTTCATCTATTGGCATTACTGGTAGTGTACTCTGCTGGTTTATCTCATACCTCTCTGACAGGCAATAGTTTCTAGGCATTAATATATACAAATCACACACTGCTTTTGTTGTGGATGACATTCAGTGCCTTAAAACTATATGCTGACAAAACTCAGGTTTCAATAATCCATCCCAATGCCTTGTTTGCTAGAATTGTGATATATCATTTAACATTGATGATATTCTGGTTAAATCTGTCCGCAGGCTTCGTGTTTTATATAATTCGAATCGCACATTTGATGCTCATGTCACTCACAAAGTCTGCCTTCGTTCATCTTCACAACATGGCCAGGCTCCACCCCATGCTAAGCAACACAGATGCTGAAGCTCTCGTACATGACCTCATCTCCTCCTGTCACGATTACTGTAATTCTCTATTTGATGGTCTTCCTGCTTTTACAAAATCTATATCACAATACATAGACTTCTGCATCTAGAGTTCACACTAACAATAAAATATCTTCGCATATCACTGGCAGCCGTCGGTTTCCGTATGCCGTATAAACTCTTTCTGATGTCTTTTAAGGCCATACACGGTCTTGCTCCCCAGTACATCACAGAGCTCCTCCTCTCTCAGGTCTGCAGGTACTGCGGTGCCTCGCCTTTGCTTGTCTTCTACGGGTGACAGGGCGTTCAGTTTTTTAGCTCCGCAACTTTGGGACTCGCTTCAACAAAGCCTCTGCGACTAATCCTCCATCACCCTTTTTAGGCAGAATTTAAAAGCATTGTTTCATTCAGTGTGTTAGTTTATGGTAGATAAATACCTGTATTCTTGTATTTCCACTTTGTGAATTTTTTTCTATGGCATCTATGCCATGGTAGTGTGCTTCTATCTATCTATCTACATAAAACATATATTACTCTATTGTGATTGGATTTGATATTCAGTATTGTTTATATTATTCTTAGACAGCATTTTTGGAATTTATCACTATGACCTTGTTGCTTAATTAATGTTTGTTTGATGTTGATGCTCTTCTCCTTCCAAAACTCTCTGGTGTCATGTCAATAAAACATGATACAATTGAAAAAGAGGTCAATAGAGTGAGAGAGAGAGAGAGAGAGAGAGAGAGTGAGAGTGAAAGTCCTCTTGTGGTGAGATGGGGGAAATGAGTATGATTATCACAGAGGTGGGAAGCATCAGACAGACAGTTGGAAGTCATCTGAAAACTCAAGAGAAAAGGAGAAGACAAGAGGTCACAATTATATGCCAGTAACTTCACTGCCTCCTCATGAACTGATATATTCTGTTAGTGCTTGTATGGCACAGAGGGGAAATTCTAATTAGGGGAGGGAGGAATTTTGACACATGTGAGGTAGAGATCAATATTTAGCAGCGTAATCAGCAGCTGCTGATGGCTTGACAGTGTCACCGCGTGCATCGCAGCTCGACATAATGCACCGCCAGGGAGGAGCCTGGCCTTGGATAACAGCCGGATAGGGAGCTGCCGGGAATGCTGGGAAATGATGCCCCTTTTGCTTCTTTTTGTCCTGTTTTTATCTTCATTCATCCTTTGTGGAGGAAATCGGGCTGGATCGTTAGAGAGTTCCCCTGCGGGGGGTGGGCAGAGGGAGAGAGCAGGATGGCACATGCGCAGGTTTGGGAGAGCGGAATTTTCGAAGGTGCTCCCGCTGACGTCCTCCGATGTCTCGGGGCTGAGGACAGGGCAGCTGACCGACAAGAACAAGGGGAGGGACGTGTGGGGGTAGCAAGGGACCAGGGGTGGGTAAACATAAACAGAATGCCCCACATCTCGCCCCCCAAAGAATACACACACACACACATCCCGCTGTCAGTCGGTCCCCCTGTTCCCACGTGTCGCTGACATGGACGCTGGTACTTACTACCCCGGGTAGCTCCAATTAAGGGCCGTCCCACTGTGCTGTCCGTCGCACCGCCAGCACCCATGCCTGACAGGGAGAGGCCTGGGATCTGGAGCTGGAAGACGAAGCAAACAAGCAGAGGAACGCTCTACCCTCCGCCCCCTCCACGGTGGAAAAAAAAAGCAACTAACAACAGAGCCTGTAAATGAATGGCACAGGCATAATGCATCGAGGGCTCTCTAATTACTCGCTGCAATCTATCTAAGTCACTGGCCTCCTAATTCGATTCATCAGCATGCATGGAGGCTCTCAGAATAATGCCCTTATTAGGGGGACAGGACTGACAGGGGGACAAGGGGTCTAAACAGGGGAGGGAGAAAATCTGAAATTTAAGTGTCAATTATAGTCAAAGGAAAAATTAATAGTTATTAATCAAAAAAAGAGAGAAAGATGTACGCCGAGGATGAGCCGGCAGAGAAACCGGGGGAAGGGGTGACACACATTACCCCCCCCCCGCCCCCGTGCGGTCACATTGTGGTTGGATGGTACCTGCAGGACTCTGGTTCAAAGGTCTCTATCTCCTTAACTAAATTCCTGGCCGCCAATTCAATTGCTGTCATTCCTCCAAGGGGCACAATGCAATATGTGAATTTTGATTTAATTTTCCCAAAAAAGCATGGAGCATTTACATATTGTTTACTCAGTTATGGAGAGGAGAATCGATACCTTTGTCTGTACTCCTTTTTTAACGAATATATCATGACATCGCAGAACTGCTCTTTAATTTCATTTCGCCAAACCGCCACAGGTTGTTAATTCTTCGCTATAACATATTTCCCTCATTTACTATGATTATAGTGCCCATTTATAACCGTTGGTTGTCTTTTCTTAAAGAAAACAGAATTCGGTTCTTCTAGAATTACATTTGAAAAGGTCAGATATTATTTTAACAAATTAAAATCAAAACTAGGATGAGTTATATCCTCTTCTCTTTGAAACTTGAAGCGACGCCGTTAGTATAAATACACAGTACTAATGTCATCTACAACAATACAGCTTGTGCCTAACTCTGATAGTCTGGACTGTTTTAATTACAAAATAAATGTATATACTTTATACATTTTAACAGAACACCTATAATATTCAGTGTTTGCATTAAACCATGATTTAGCCCAGAGAAATGTGTAATGCTTTGTTACAACAGTCCAGTTAGTATAAAAACAGGAGATGCTCTTTTTAAGAGTACACGATACATTAAATATTGAGTTCAAAAGTGTGGACAAAAACCCTTTCATTTAAAACACCTTTTGTGCTGCATGTTTCTTGCATTCTTAGCTTGAATTCGTTTTACACTGGCGCTGTACGATATGCACAGCTCTGCTTGAAATACCGCTCCTGTCCTCATTTCAGTCCAAAACGCATTGTTCCACAGCAGCGCATATTTTCGACGTGCGTATTCTTTGTGCGCTGCGCCCACTCATCTCCCGTCTTTCTTGATCATGACATCCAATGAGAGCTTAAGGCCTACGTGCTGCTCTCAGCGCGATTCATCTAATTGGCTGACTAATTGACTAGTCGCACAGTCAAGGCAGCAAATATTAAAATGAATTTTACTCTTTGATTGATTTAGCAATTAACAATATGTGTGTAACTGTTCCAAAAATGTGCGTGTGTTGTTTGCATGACATCTTCCAACCATGGTTTTGCCTTTGTCACTTGTTTCGATAATTGAAAAATTACTGAAGTGTCCATTATTTTGGAGACTCAACCATTAGGTGAAACTGTAAATAAAACATATTTGTATTAAATGGTCCCTTATGAAAACTGTGTACAAGTCAGAATCTCACAAAAACAAATCACTGGCCAGAAACAAAAAAAAGTCTCACATGCCATTGGCTAAGAGCACCAACGACTGCCAAAGATGGCACGGTGAACAAAGAATGCCGTTGGCAGAATTCCACGCACCAAATGGGTAGGAATTTGGTCTATCGGCAGTGACGGTCACACTTACCTCTCGTTCCTTTAATTCCAATTTATTTTCCTGCTTTAGGGTGCATCTAGAGTCAGAGTACAAGCGAAACAATTGGGTAACCTTAAGTTAAACAGGTCGGCTTTGTATCGCGATACATGACGGTGCAGTTACAGATATGGAAATGTGACTATTTAACTGATCAATATAATAGACAGTCCATTCTGCAAAAGTGATGATGTGAGGAAAAGCTTGAATACTAATTATAATTAATAAATTACATGTTATTCTCAAAATATTAAATGCTTATAAATTAATTTTAATATAGTTCAATGCATTGAACAAATATTTCACATATTTCACAATGCAATTCAGGTAATCAAAACTATTATATCAAATATTTTACTATTTACTGACATAGCACGGTGAAAAACCACTAGCACTTTTCAAATTTTAATCTTCTAGTCTACTCTGTTTTGAATGATATAAAAATTTACTGAAGCCACAAAGGAAATAGCCTGTAGATTCCTGCCTTACTGTACATGTTTTGTAATAATATAATGTTGTGGCCAGTATGTATCATATATAACATCATTGTTTACATCATGATCATAACAAATGAAAACTAGAAAATTAAAATAACAACACAAACACGCATACGGAATACATGTATACAGTTCGATATATATGTAAAATGCATGGTCATTAACTGAAGGTCACTGATCTGACTGGCAAATCTGTGATGACTATTCCTGACATTAACCAACGCAAGAATGACACACACTTGCCAGAAAAACTGCGGCCAATGAGAGTAAAGCGGGTCCATTGTACTGCGTAGTTATGCTTGAGATTGGGCTTTAAAAGCGGCCAGTATTTAAGGCATAAGGTCTATCAGCTAATTTTGAATGCATACATCTTATTTTTCTTACTGTGCATGACTGAAATGTAAGGACATCATGTATGAATGGATAGGGTACAACATGCTTCTTTTCAGATATATAGGAGGAGATGATAGTATCACGCCCAAAGAGATGAAAAAAATGTATCACCATAACTCAAGGCATCAAGGAATGAGCTCAAACAGCATTAGCCGCCTGACAGGAAAGATAAATATCAGGGCGCACTGCATAAGGTGTCCTTCTAGACCAGTCCCGGCCTTTGGAAAGATGCGATCCGGCGCACCGGCCCGTCACCGTGGACGACGCACTTCACCAGGCAGTTCATCGTGATGCATTCAGTCACGCTTCCCAGGCATGCCTTTCGTCACAATTGCCACTCGGGCCACTGACACCTTTTTACATGAACAAACATCCTCTGGTAGCCAGGAAAGGAATGAAAGAGAAAAAAAGCAAATGGCCTTTAAAAATCAGCAAGAATAACATCTCCCCAGTATAAAAAAAGAGTTATAATTTGCAATAATGGCTTGCCAATAGCTCCTCTACAGAAAATTACGGCAAAAGTGGATCTGAAATATTCTTTTAACTGGCAGAAACAGATCCTGCATAGACAGAAGTCCTGTTTACTTGGTAAAATGGCATCAATTAGGAGAGGATGGCAAATTAGCATATTTCCTTAATGGACTGGCCTTTCTTCTGACGGTCCTCTGCAGTGATTGTGTGGAGGGGACATGTTACCGGAGGCGCGGTAAAGGTCAGATGTCTGCGCTGTTCAGGTGATAATATTTTTCGCTAAACAGTTTTTGCATTTCTGTGGCTGTAGCCGTGTCACATCTCAGCCGCCGCCGACACATTTCGGTAAAACGCTGCTTCATTTATACCTGCAATGAGAAAAAAAACACTTGAGGGAGTATTTTTAGAGGAAATTTTATGTGGTGCATGTGGGAATCCAGCGGCAGGAAGAACTAATCTATCAATCAGATATTTAATGCTATGTACACACATATACATACACACACAGACACACAAACACATGTAAACAAAAAAGGCCTCAATCCACAAACAGTATACAAAAAATACCCTTTAAAATAATAATTTCATAAGTTGTGCATGCACATACTATACTTTATATGTGCTCAAATGACAATATTTTATATTTATAATATAATATAAATAAATAAAAAAGTGACACAGTGAATAGCTAATTAATGAACTCAAAAATAAAAAATAGCCGAGCAGTTATTACAAGTAAGCAGCTTCAACAATTTGCTATTAGACTAACATTTGACCTAATTATACCCTATTCTGGCCTCTAATGTCAGTGATGAAGGCTGGACTACAGGGCCAAAAGGACCCTGCTATGTTCTCCACAGCTGCTTGGATCTTACACATTCCGCCCTTGTTCCTGCCTTTCTCAGACCACAGCCTTCCTTCCCAGCCCACGCCCAAATTGACCGGTCTTGCACAGTTGCTGCCGAAACGGGAAAGGAATTGCAGGTGTCAAGTCGCAGTTTACAAATATGACATCTCCTCTGGCATAGCTGGAAATATGAAATATTGATTTATGTGCAGTAAAAGGTCTTATAAAAATGATCACATACACATGAGGGATTAATGCGGCAGGGATCAATAGAAATTTCATTCTTGACACTAGACTGTCACCTATTGTGAAATGCTAAAATAAAGAAATCAATATTATCTATGAAATGTCAAATTTATTATAATTATGAGGATGAAAGCCAGCCAAGTGGCTCCCAGGAGACTGGGAGGGATAGGTTAGGACTGCCGACCATCTCTCATGTCCCTTGTTCTCCCGCCGCCAATTTGAGAGCAATATTGGTGTAGCGGGTTTTCGGCTGTTATGTATCACCATGTTGTAACAAATTCCTCCTGGAATATTTAACCGGAGAGACAACAGGGGGGGTCACGGTCCATGGCCTGCACCTCCCGTACTTAACAGCTGTTAGCATCGGCATGGAGATAGCCCCCACCCTCCACCCCCCCGACCTAAACCCATCCGACCTGTGGCTACTGCCGGATGAACTGGAACTACGGAACCATCTGGAACATGTACCGATCAAAGCGTCAGGCTGCAGTCCTGCGGCACGCTCGTCGATCCCCATCCGCAAGGCCGTGTATCTCAGAGCCTTCAAACCTTCAGCAAAAGACCGGTGTAGAGCATCGGAATCAAGTGGGGGGGGGGGGGCGGTGGGCAGGAGGTCGATGTCCAACCACGGCTCCACGCTGACTCAGACCCTCTCCTAGCAATATGACTCCTTGGAGTCAGTGATCTCAGTGTCATTTTTCTACAAAATCACGAAGGAGAAAGTGTTTGTTAATGAGAGGTGGCTCCTGTTTTCAGGTAACTGCTCAGTATAACAGACACGGATGTTATTCATCTGGAGAAAGAGTGCTGTTTTGTAATTTTTACGTTTCTTTCATTATATTATCTGTGTTTTTCTCAGCAAACACTTTCTGTACATCCTGTTGCTAAGATGATTAGGCCGTATTTAATACAGGACACTCCTGGGCATCAGCAAACCAGCTTTCATATGTAAAGAGGTCTGGCTAAGCGCTGGACTTTTACTGTGACTGTATGGCGAATGACTAAATCCAGATCCCACTATGCATCTGATTCTGAAATGTTTGGGGACCCTCAGTCACTGTTATCGCATTTTTGATATCTTCTGCCAAACAATGGCTGTGTTTAATTAATATCCTCATATGAGGTGCAATCAATTCATATAATCAATGCCTGATATAACCAGTGACCCAAAGGTCACCGGCAGATATGATAGTCATTTATCTGAGATAGGAAAAACAAGCAAAGGAACGGATTTACATCGCGACAAACATAATAGCTCACTTATTTGAAATCAAATATAATTTAATTTCACATGACTGCTTTTAAAAATAACTCCGGAATAAGCCAAGGAAAAAGAACTGCTCAAAATGATATTCGGCCTGAAAAACAAAAAAACAAGTCCTCTGGTATCTGGTATTTCCTGTTACAAAAGAAGGATTATACCAGGACAGCAGCTCGTAGATTTCCCTCATACGATATGGGCAACCCATTTACACATTATAGAAATGGCATTTCAGGCAATATAATTATTCTGTCCCCCTGTCTGAGTGGCAAATCAAACTTTATTTCAAGTTGGTTTGAGAGACCAAAGCGTTACGGTCTTATCAGAAGGAGAATGCAGCCGCCGTAAAGAAGAAAAAAAAAATCCTCGAATGGACAGTGGCGACTGGATGCTTTGTTAAATTTACAGAGACTGAAAAATACGTGCGGCATCGCAATCGGAGAGAGGCCTGTTTATTTTCCACTTCTTGCAGACTTATGCCAGCCTTCAGATGTGGGGGGGGTGCGCTGATGGACTCTTTGAGCTGGCGACGGAGGCGCTGTGGCTCATGGAGGGGGGCCGCGGTGATAACGGCGCGGACGGCGGCAGTGGCCTCGGCGCGGACCAAGGTGCCGCAATTTATCAGGGTGCACATATGGGAGGCGATTAACATCTGCGAGGCCGATTACAGGAGGCTCTCCGGGTCAAAAGCAGGCCAGCATGAAAGGGGGCGCTGAATCCCTCTATCCCACCTCCAATCATCCATTAACATCCGGATGGAGGGGGCGCTTCTTCTCTGCTCTTTGTATTCCAATTTAATACATACAAAGTGTGTGCG
>JAODLD010000001.1:41317576-41331532 GCA_026781065.1 Mormyrops boulengeri
AGGTCTAAGAGGAGGTTTATGGATGCGGTGAGAGAGGATGTGCAGGTGGATGGTGTGAAAGAGGAAGGTCTAAGAGGTGGTTTATGGATGTGGTGAGAGAGGATGTGCAGGTGGATGGTGTGAAAGAGGAAGATGCAGAGGACAGGAAGAAATGGAACTAGAAGATGCGCTGAGATGGCTCCTAACGGGAGCAGCCAATAGACGAAGCATAAACAAAAAATATATAAACAATACTGAAAATGATTTGGATCACATAAAATATATAAATATCAGTGTTATTCAATATTTGTCAATGTAAGTGTGTACTATTAATTTTCCTTTCGGTAAAATTTTTTAAAAAGTACCGTGGCATCAACACGTCTTGGCTTGGGTACGCCGTGCATTTTTATCTCAGCTACCAGCCTCTCTCACCTATTGTTCTCCATGACTGCGGAATTCCTGCATCTCTCGTTGTAACGTTTAAACTCTTTAATTTCATATTTTTAAAGATGGATGCAAGTTTTATTCACAAATCTTTTTAGCCCCCTAACACTGTCTAACGTGAAAGAGGTTACTATATATGCAAAAGTCAACGGGAGGTTGAGGCTGATGCAGCTGCTTCATTGACGTCGGAACTGGCAACCACATAGTATACTAGACCACTAATAAGACTAATCTTATTTTGTCAACTATTTACGGGCCCATATTGGCTCCAAACAGGTCAACCCTCAGAAACAAACGGCAACGGATCCCACAGAATCCGCATATCATCACCCAAGTGTCCTATACTGTATGCGCTCTACGGCCAAGAGGTTCTCCATCCTCTCGCTGAATGCAAACTAGCACGTAAACTCCTGCGTGAGGGTACGGCGTTGGGGGGGGGGGGGTGCTTCACATAAGCAGCATGTGGTTATTAAAAAAGGGCCGAGACTCTACACCGGTTCCCAGGAACATCACTCCGACACCTTTAATTTGTCCACGTCTACTATTTGATAGTGGCGGTATTAATGGTTTGGCGAGGAAGCCCTCTCCCATTAATCATAATAATTAATCAGATCCAATTATATTGCATATAAATGCGAACAAATTGCTGGAAAAATAATGATCTATCACCGACGTGTCACGGGGAAAAAGAGAATGAAACAGTAATTAGAAGGAGGGATTTTTAGTCGAGTACAATTTTACTGTGGATGATTGTAACAGTGTTAGGATCTGATGATGTAATTAGCAAGGAGTGAGAGAACTGGGTCCTTCTGCAGACTCTTTAATGAATGTCTGGTGAATGGAAGAGGGAAGCACTGCGTTTCATTAGTGTGCAATCTGACCAGCTTCTGGTAATGAATTTCAGCGCCGGTGACAAAAGTGCCTTATTGTTTTTTCTTTCTTTGTAACTCATTTGTCTGTCTCTGCTTCCCAACCAAAAACTTTTTAACCGGGCGCCTTCGATTACGCCGGAATTGGAGTTTCCTTTTGCATTTTTAAATTGGATTTCTACAGGTTGGGAACAGGGTCGGGGCAGAATTCAGGGCCTAGTCTGCCATGTATGCCAAATACGGCAGCTATACAGTAGCACCACACCTTGTGAATCCTCTGGCATTTGATCAAAGAATTTAAGAAAGTCTGTATCATGACAGAGCTGTGTGCAGGACCCTAATAGCGCTCTGCAAAAGGAAACGTACACCTCAAAATCCTCCACTGGAGATAAGAGGGTGAAAGAGAAAGATAGATGTGTCCCTTCTGTGATGAAATCAGTGTTTTGATGCTGGAGGCACGGAAACACATTGTAACATTTGTAACAAAAACTCCTGATTGCTCCCAAAAGTGCTCCCCTCCCTTGCATTATGGATGGAGACCCCCAATTTTAAGCCAAGCAACCTCTTTAACCTGCAGGGGAGCAGATTTCCCAAACAGAACAGAGAGTAAGTCACACGTAAACACGATTTGCAACACCACACCCCGCCCCGTTCCTCTCCTCATTATAAGTGCCAATTGCCGCTCCCTCAGGGGTATAAAATTAATCACCTGCTCCATTTACAGCCTCCAACCTAAAACCTGAGGACAGAGGTAATAACAGAGACCCTTTGGGGACACATGCTATGGTGGAAATAAATATTATGTAAATTGCGGAAAAGTTTTTTTTTTCCCCCAGTTTTTTCCTCTGAGGATCCTGTGTGCTACTTTCAGACAGCCTTCGGTGGCTGTTTAACGTCTGTCCATGGGTGGTAGGGAGTTGGAAATGGAAGCAGACAGAGGGTCATGAGTAATTAAGCAGTGTTTTGCCAAGCATAAATAATTCTGTTTATATCGGCCCTTCTGAGGAAGAGGGAATGTAGGAGGTAGGGCGGGACACCAGGAAATAAACCTTGCTTCCTTTCCATAGATCTCCCCAGTGTTAAGCGGCAAGTAAGTCTCATCCTCGTGTGAGTATAATTATTTTTTTTCTATCCTGCCTCCCTCCATGCTTCCTGGGGACTGGCGTTCATCCTTTAGGATACCCACAGAAGAAGAAAAGGGTGGTGGTCACATGACTGAGGAAGAGACGCAAAGAGGCGGCCGTGGGATAAGCAGGTTTTTAGATGGCATGGGTGGGCTGAAAGTCAGGCGCCCCCCCTTTGGTCACAGAGATGATGACAGGTGAGCTCAGCAGTTCGACAGGTAGAAGGCCGACAGCTCCAATCAGGCGTTTAAAGCGTGAGGGTGTTGGTCGTGAAGGATGTGTCGGAAAAGGCAGTTTTTGATTCCGTCTTATATTGCCTGCCGGTGGTGTAATAACTCGACGGTGCTTTTACGGGAGAATGGGCCGACGGAGGCCACAGCAGGGAGAGGCACACGGCCGCTTGTGTGTTTTTGAAATCGATTACAGGAAGCGGAGTCCTGCACATTCCACCTGGGAATAATGACAGAGAGCCACTCAGCACCTGCCCTGCCAGACATTAAAATGTCACACTTTAAATGTGTTGTACAGTATTGGGCCCCTCTCAAAAAGTCATTACAGGAATCCCCCTCAGTCGTTCACCCTCCCATCTAGTGTAGTGACTGCATGTGGCCAACAGGGGTCCCTCACACTTCAGGGGCCCCAGGCAGGCATGGTCTGAGTGATGACAAATATTGCTCTTAGGTAGAGGGATGGTGTTTCTCTTTTACGCTTAACAAAATTAACTCAAGTTGCCTTGCAAGCTGGTCTGCTCAGGCCGTGTTATTCACACTGATCCTGCTCCATGCATTTACATGTACCTCTACACGACACAGAAATTCATGATGGCCTTCACCCAACATGTGACAGAATCTTCTGCTTTTCCAGTTTAAGGATCGCCTACCTTAAACCTCAGCTGAGTGACACAAAGTGTGACTTGATAAGAGCTTAAAATGCACGGCAGCTGCATGACTGCTGCATGTTTGCCCAGTTCCAGTATAAACTATTCTTTAAAAAAAGCATTATATTTACTGCATTACTTCAGTTTAGCTTATTACCCGCAACCTACCACACCATGACTATGGCTGCTGGTGCCGCTGTACATGTCATTTTTAATACTATGCTTGTCCGTTTATGTGTCCAACCATGTTCTGACCATTCATGCTCTCTGCCTTCCCACATGTCCGGGCGGTGCCCGGGGTGAGCACCATCTGAGCAGGAGTCCTGGTTCAGTCCCATGGAGGGGTCACATCGCAAATGGGTCATACAAACTGTATCACCGTGGGTGCAGCTTTCAGTGCCACCCGACACAGCTGAACGTGGTGAAAAGACTTTGGCCCCCCCTCAGAGGCCAACATGGATAACAGACTCATTGATGGACTTTGTCTTCATTCTTAATCATGGCATATACCTACCTTTTAGCAAGCGTGTCCACTCTTTTCTGTTTTCAGTGATGTTAGTATGCCCAGGGGGGTTGGGCAGGCAGTTGACCTTGGACTCCCAGAGGTTTTTTTTCTCCCTACTTGGGATTTTTTGGTTCCTCTCCTCCGTTGTCTTCTGGCTTTCTTCTTTCTTTATTCAATTTCTTTCCTTCCTTCTTTCTCGTTCTGTATCTCCCACTACTTATGTTATATGTATCACAGCACAACCCTGTAAAGCACTTTTGGACAACTATGTTGTGAAAGGTGCTATATAAAAATGAATTAAATTTAATTGAACTGCAGTGTGGGGTTGCAGTTTATATATTTCAGGTGCTTTTCTATTGCCCATAGTGTGTGTGTGTGTGTGTGCGTGATTTTCTGCGTACATGCCTGCAGTGTAAAGGCATCCTCGCCACGGTGTACCCCAGGTCTGAACCTGATGCTGCATGGTAGAAGGGAACCTTGGCCTGGATTAACAACTAGAAGATGGATGTAATTTTACAGAGCACTAATAGCGAACCCACTTTCCTGTCCTGAATTTTTTTGGACAAGTCAGCAGCTGATTCAAGAGCTCGTGCTCTAGGCTACGTGATCCACTGGGTACAATTGGAGAGATTCTCTGCAGAAGGAAAGGGCAAACTTGTCCAGGGAAGCCACAGGTAGCAGGTCAGTTGTCATGGTTACGAGAGGGAAGGCGGTCCCTTCTAGGGAGACTGCAGACCCCAGCGGCAGGAAGGCAAAGGCATTCGGCCCGGTGCACCAATAACTTTGACGGGTCAGGCCAAGGAGGCACAGAAAAACAGCAAACGGATAACGAGGCCATAATGTGACTGTTAATCAATAATAATCATATTAAAATGCAGTAAAACTGGGTGGATGTGAATTTACACAATTCTCCAAAAAAACTAAATTATGATCCTGCACTCTGCGATTGCGAGAAATCTCAAAATCTGAAGAACTCATCACTTTGTATTTATGTATGATATATGTATTTACTTTCCATTTTAGAGGCAAAGTTTCAGCAGGGGATAGATGCAGTGATAAAAAGACTGACTAATTTGAGGAGCAGGTCATTTCGGTGTCGATGAAACAAAATTACACCCAAAATGAGTTCTTCATAGATTTTTAGGGGTAATTAGTTATAATTTTAAAGGGAGACCGAGAAATAATTGGCAGGTACTAACGGAAAATGACAGTGTGGTCAATAGCCTCTGTAATTAGCAGCTGGTGATGATTATATAAAAATATATCAGGTTAACTTTGACATTTTGGATTGGAAGACAAAAAAAATGGTGAAAATATGGCTGACTTGGGGAAATGTAAGGAAGGCAATGAGGACCGACAAAACCAGCACTAATCTAATCAAGAGCACAAGCACTGACTGGTTGGGGCAAAAACGTCCCCAAGTGAGGCGGCAATGCTTTTGCGAGCGTCCGGTGCGACTATGTGAAGAAGTGACCGCACACCGTTATCTGATCACCACGATAGCACTATGGAAGCCAGCGTAGGCTGCACTACACTGTAATCCAGTCCCACTCATGGAATGCAAAGTGCGTACAACTGGCCCAAGAGAATCCAGAGTTATAGACATGTACTTTCTATCTAACTGAACTGATAGCGGATAAAGGTGTCATATTTAAAACACACAAGTAATCTAATCATGGATTTGCAGATAGCACAGTCATCCCAATGCTTGGATATGCGTTCATCAGTAACACATTGCATTACATTATTATATTGTCCTAGATCCAACAACTCAAATACAAGTGTATGTATCACTTGAACATGTTTCCAAGCAAATGAACCCTATTTACTGCAAACCCAGGATCAGATCTAGCAGAAATCTATCAAGCATCAGTCCTTATAATCAAAATCACCATCATTTGTTTGGCGCTTTTCACAACCGAATCCATTTGTTTCCAACCTCAATTAATTAATAATCTAAGCCCTGGGCAACTGAGTATTTATGACTTTTTTTTGCTTGTTTTTACTTTTTTTTCTTTTATCCACCAGTCGACTTATTTATCAGAACAGGTACGGTGACAACACAGTAACCTAACGCTGCACATCAACATCTACTCATTCATTACAGGAGTGAAATGCGCTGCATGCACATACATCATTCATTCATTTATTATTTTGCTCTTTTCAGGGTGGGGGGGTTAGCGGGGCCACACTTAAAATTAGCTATCAGTGTACAATGGCAGGACACTGCTCCCCTCACATTAATAATCATTCTGCATTCGTTTCTGGAACCACCACAGAATTTTGGCTTGTTCTTATTATGATTAATTATTTTATTATTAATACTACTACTGCTACTACTAATAATAATAATAATAATAATAATAATAATAAATACTGTCGCCCTGGGAAGCATGATACATAAACAAAGACTTTCCTCTTGATAAACGCGTCTCACTTTAAGACAGTGAAATTTGTTATCAGTGACTAATATCAGTTGTGCCGCACATGAGCCTGTGAATATTTTACCTTTAAAATTAATTTATCTTTTTTTTCAGGTGACAATGAATCATGTCTCTGTATATTACATTAGTCACGCTGCTGTTTCATAAACAAATTGAATTAATTATTGACAGGCAAAAGACTATTAGTACAGTAGATATTTTCCTGCAAAAGCATTTGTTTTACGCATGCAGTAAAAGATTGCTTTCAAAGGCTGAAAACACAGACATGACAGACACACACCCAGACACACGCAGCAGTAAGCAGACAGACAGAAATCTTCACTGATAAGGATATCTTCCTTATCGTCTTGTAAAATCTAGGGGGGAAAAGTGTGTACGGTTTGATTTTAGCGTTAAATTAATCAACTGTAAGTGTGATTTAATTTAAGGATATTATTTGAAAGCGTAATTGCCCACTGGGATTAAAATGAGCTCTGCAAGTCACAGCGTCACCCCACTGAGCCCCGTCCAGTTTTAAGATGGATATGCATCTCGTAAGAAGCGGACTTTAATCTGAATCGCGAAGGACATTTAAGGATCGCTCCTGGAGACCCTCCGCCGCAGCAGTCGCTGCGTCCACCGTGCAAAATCCCCAGGCTGCATTCCTCCCCCCTCCGCACGCGATTTAAATCGCTTTAGCGGAGGGCTGGGGAGCATTTTACCGTGCATATTAATTACGCGGGGGGTCCCGCCGGTCATGCTGGCTAAGCCGGCTCATTTGAACTGGGAGCAGGGGCCCCCCAGTGCATGCTGAGCGCATCAGGGGGCGGCGACGGCCCGCTGGAGCGATCACCGGCCCGCAAATAAATGCCAATTTCTCAGTTGCACCTGCAGACTCATGTACTGGTGTTTTTAATGTCTAAGTGCACAAGATGGGCTGCTTTACTGCCGCTGATAGCTCCCCTATATGCGATCTTAAGATTGTCTTCGTATCCTTCCACAGCTTGAACCTGTGGACGCCCAGCGGGTGTGTTTAAGCTACCTTAGTGCATTGTTCATTGTTCCAAAATAGTCACGGCAGCTACGAAATTAGTAAAGCGTTAGTAAATATGGCCGCCATGTTTTCTTTCTGTCTCTCTTGGCTTGGTCCTCTGCCTGTCATTGGATCCTTCTGCTCATTTTGAGAGTTGGGTTCATCTGCCCACTGTGTTCCCTCTGACGCAAAGCCCTCTGATGAGGCCCAATGGTTTGAGGCTGGTTAGGCAGACTTTCCCAGTTACCCAGTCCCAGACAGTCATTATGGACAAACTGGGAGATTTTGACAGCGGTCATTCCAAAGGCAGCAGCTTTGAAAGTAAAACGTTGAGTAAAGATTATGTGCGAGTTTTTGCCATGACCGAATTTTAAGCCTTAACCTTTCTTTAAGAAAAGAAGAGAAAGGATTTTTTTTATGCATATTGGCAATAAAAGCTCAATTATTGTCTTCTTGTTAAGAGTCACATGTACACACCTATCTTGGCCTCATCGCAGGCTCGGCCCAAAGTGAGCATGAGAGCCAAAGCAAACAGGTAACCCCAAGCCAGGACACCCTCCCTGGTTTCAGTCACTTAAACTTGGTCTTTTTTTAACCATATCTGTCACGCAAATGTCCAGCACCGACCACATACATCACAGCGTGCAGCTCTGTTTGATTATGCCCATTCATATGATTTAATCCTCTGCTACAGGGGCGCTGAACATTTAAATTGTTCCCAGCAATGCACAGACACAAACCAAACAAAACGGGACCGTCTAGCTGAAATTGAAACGGAATCGATCAGCATATGGTTGGGTGGGGGGTGTTCAGCGATTCAGCTCGAATTCCGGACGCGTTTTACGCTACGAACGAATTGCATGTCGATCCATATAAATAAAGGCTAAAACAATTACCATATATTTCCTTAAACCAACCCAGTACGATAAATGTGGGGCCTTGACGCTAACATGCTCATGAGCGCCAATCCCCAGACCATCAGCCCCACAATCAATGGGGGGGGGGGGCTGGGCGGTAGCCTGGTTACAAATGTTTATTTTTAATATCAAATTACCAGCTGCTTGACGTCGCAGCCATGACAGTGGCTAGCTTCCATTTATCTGGCGCTGCATGCCGCGTGTACATTTATAACGCCGGTGCGGTGCCCTTTGCTCGCGTTTTCATTGGTGGGCTGCAGTCGCCAGGGTAAAAGGTCAGCGCCACTGGAGTGAAACCGTGCACCGGCATGGCGCCGAGCATAAAATCCACTCAGCGTGTTGAATAGAATGGCGCATAATGTGTTTTCAACCGTAGGTGCGATAAAACTCGGAAGATGCCGAAGACAGTGAGGAGCCTTCGCCCGGCCGGCCCGTCAGTGCATGGAAAATAGTGATGCGAACCAGAGAATGGAATGAGCACGTGCTTGGGCATGCACCGGACACCCGAGCATTCTATAGCATCGCTCGCAAGGTCCCCAGATGGCCTTCTCTAATTGGCTATACCGTGACAGGGGCCACCTGAGGGGCCTCATATTATGTACAGGACACCCACACACAAGCATACACAACAAACTATATAGAAGTACAGAAACAAACTTAACTTAATTCACTCGTAAGAAGATAATCAATGTACTTTATAGACTCCAGACAGTATATAAGCTCTCTGTTCAATACCACCTTCCCTAAGAATGAGGTGTTGAGCTTCAAGCTACCTAATTATCTGTTAAATGTGGCAGCATGAATCTTTTGTGTCCCTGGCAATGACATGTCTATTTCTGTGACAGGAATTCATATATATGTATAGTGATTGTTACCTGAAGCAGATACAGAGATCTGGGCATTCCTGTTTGTATCAAGAACATCGTTGCTAGCATGTCTGAATTTCTGCTCTTCTTTATCTTATCGCCGTGAACTTTGTGTTCAAATATCAAACCAGATGAAGGCGCCGCACGCAGCCGGGACGCAGTCAGCGGACGACGGAAACGTACAAATGAGGGCGAGACGAAGTAAAAGAAAAATACTTCCAAACTCTGTTCCGAGGTGTCCTTTGCAGGCACATCTAACAAGTTGCCTGGTTTCTGAAAGCTCAGCAGAAACCCTGCGATAGTTTACCTTGATGAATTAGGGGAGAGGGAATTTAATGAACAGCACACGGGGTTACCTTTGTTTCTTGGGGGGGCGACGAGTAAAAACAAACAGATTTTTCTTACTGCCTGCCACACGCCTCTCCTTAATAATCAGATTTCTCTTCCCGTTCTAATGGAAGCTGTACCAAATCTCATTAGATTATCTCGCTGAGTAGAGAGAGAGAGAAACTTCTCCTTTGACTCTTGTGGTAAACTGAGGAAAAGGCACCAGTTTCTGCTTATTTGCATATATGTCGGAGTCCTCTTACAGATATGTAAATGACTTGGGTGAAAACTAAATGCTAAAGTCTACACCATTAGATTTCCACTTTATAATCTCCACATGGGGCTGTTAGCGAGATAATGTACCATACAATACATGGTTTACTTTTAATTAATAGGAAAATGTATTTTGAAATGAATATTAAATCTAGATTAATGTGAAAAACCTCAAAGCTCCGTTGTCCCTTTTTAATTTAAGGCTCTATTACATTGCAAGGAAATAAGAAGGTTGCGTAGGAGACTTTGTGGGAGAAAGGGGGGAAAAAAATCTTTATAAATATTTATATTCAAAAGGCATGAAATTGTTTTGGGGAACAATGGCACATCACAAGTTTGTAATTTGCCGGATATGAAGTAAATAAAGAGCAGAATCTGAGAATCGCACTACAAAGGAGGGTATTAAAGGAGATGGAGACAGGACTAAAAGTGAATTTTATCCTTGTAATGGGATTGAAAGAATAAGGTACATGATGACAGTGTCACACCCTCAATCCGGGGGGGTTAGAGTGGAGGTGGGCCAAACAGCAGCTGGTTCCATATGGTATTCATGAGTCATAGTGAAAACAGATGACCAGCAGACATTTCTGTAGGTTGTCGTGGAGCGTAGGGGCACCTGACCGCAAGCCTCACAGACCAAGTGCTGGATATTGATTTTATAACATTAGACAGAGTGTGTGACCTACCCTGAAACACTGGCAGAAGGCTCCTGAGGCCAGGCCAAGACCGGCGCGTGGGGGACCCCAGGGGACCGAGTTTTTGGGGTGTCGTTTTTGAAGTTGCAACATCAATCCATCACGGACAAAGCGGTCCCACAGCAACACCTTTGGCTATGGTATCGCTGTGTCATTCTATGTCTGTTTCCCAAAGACGGAGGTTGACGATGGCTACCGTCTGGCTAAACCCAAACCTGTTGACACCTGAATGACCCGATTTTGATCTTCTCGGCCTTGTATTGCGGGGAAAAAATAAATCTAAGGGGACAACTTCTGTGATGTCAGATACTACTGCGAAGTAGTTACCAGGCTAACGAAATCTCCCCTTTATTTCCTTCCTGATTGTTACCTTCTTGTTGTACTGTAAAATGTCTCCCCTCACTGTTTTAAGGCTGTGTTCGATTCACTTCTGAGGTCGGAACTCGGAACTGGGAATGACATCACACACAAGTTAAACACGTTCCGGTACAGCAAGTTGGAAAGCCATACCAGGGACCCATTTCAAAAAGTATGATTTCTTGCTTAGCTGGAAAACAACTTTGAGGTATCTCCGTTTCAATGGGCTTTATCTTCGTTCACTTACATTTAGCCCAGATTTCCAGAAATCCAGCTAAACATGAAATCCAGTTCTAGCCCAGTTAATTGTTAGCTATTGTTAGCAATATCAGTTGATAACAACACATTATGCAGTGTTTTGCGCATAAAATTTCATAGCAACACATCCGTAGATAAGTTGGACAGTACTGTGTGTACGACCAATTTAATGAGACACAAATAAGACGTAAGTGCTAATTAACTGTATAAAACTACAACTTTCACTTCTGTTGATAAAGGGCGCAGCCATCTTGGATTCTGAGCTCACAAGGCAGAATTCCAACTTGAGTGGGCGTTCCAGTTGAAAATTCCAACTAGGAACTTGGAATTTCTGAGTTACGAGTTCAAATGGAACGCAGCATGAGTCCATGACTCCTACCCTGACCCCTGGGTCCTTGAATCCGCCCCCCCATGAAAAAGCCAGTTGATTTCAATTCACGTCTCAGAAGGTTTCCTCTTCAACAGAGCATATGATGTCACACATGTGTCAGAACACCCAGCGATAGCTATAAGCATTGCTCTCGCTGCCTGCGTCAACTTCAACAGCACAATAAGTTTTAATCATGCCGCTTTTGCTTCAGACGGGAAGGGCGAGGCCTTCGCCAGCTGCATAACAGCTGAGGTGTCAATCTGGCAGCAGGCGCAGCGTAGCATGCGTTAATGGTCTCGGCACACGTGCCTGCGGAGGCCCCACTGTGCCTAGAACTTTCCATTGTGTTAAGATTAAATCAGATGGAATTGACACGCTTTGAAAAATATTTGAAATGCGAGCTTGTAGGAACGTCTAGTTTCTTAGAAACCTTGCCTGCCAGCCAGAAGTCATCCTGGTGAACTCATGCAATGGTCAAGGGGTGTTTTTCAATATGCGTACTTCACCATACTTGTGTTCTTGTGTACCCGTCTTACGTCATTGCCGAAGATAAGTTCTAATTCTAAGAACATAAGTACAGAGGACAGTAAAAATCCCCAGATGTCATTTTTGCCCCGCCCCAAATATCAAGAATACATTGGTTGTGTCCTTGTCAAACAAGACCAATCCCATGATTCATTGCTCCCTAAGTTTGTTCTTGGAAGGCATGTTAGCAAGACTGCTCTTGCCAAGACCACAAGTACAACTTTGGCGTTCTAGATGGTGAAAAATACCAAGGTTTACACAGACACTTTTGGCAAAAGCGACATCATGACCTCAGGGAATTTCTGTGATTATGATTATCACAAGAGGCATTGTGACACACTGAGACTGGGAGTGGATACTTGTGCACAGGATTAAGTAATTGTTCACACAGTCATACTATTAGTCCCAAGATGAGCTAATTTGTACACTTTCTAAGAAAAATACATATTTAAGGACTAATGAGATGGTGATTGGGAAAATTATGTCGGAAGATTGGGAGAGGATGAAAACCAGCACAAATATGACTTTTTGGAAGTGAAATTTGCTATCCAAGCCATATCTTGGTATTGTCATAAAGGACCCTGTACTAATATTACTTATGAGCACATAAGTAGTAACAGGCATGAGCAGGGGCCTGGCCAGGGATCGCCTCATGGTCCCGTATTAAAGCAGGAAAAGCATTTTCCTCCACTATTGATAGCGGCAGTGGGAATATTTTACCTGACATGAGACGAGTGCTTTACAGGGCACAACCAACCACCATTGGCCCATTAAATATATGTAAATGAGAAGAAACTCAGGAGGACTGGGCAATAATAGCAGGCTTGAGAGAGAAATGGATTCCGGATAGTGATTAATTTATTTGATGATGCCTCTAGTGAGGAATTTTAGGTCACAAATTAAGTGACAGGATGACAAATTACCATTTTAAGGAATTTACTCGGAATCATTAACGAACAATCGTCAGGAAGTTTATGGCGGCTCAAGAAGACGGTATAAATATAGATCTTCTTCCTTATCTGAGATGAATTATTAATTATCTTCTTGAAAAGCTCTCCCAAGTGTTAGTCTGAGTGGGTGTTATGCATGGTATACTTCTAACTAAATTGGAGAATCATTTAGAGCGAATGCTAGTGTAATTTCATGATCAGACTGTGCAGTCAGAGAGCCAAATTGACTAGCTGATAGAAACAAGGACATTTTGTCAGTTTCCCTTTCATTGTAGAAGCCGCTACATAAAATCTTCATTTTATGAAACAGGCATAAATAATTTGCTAAATAAAAAGACATTCGCAAACCTGAAAACTATTAAGGTGCTAACAAAACAAAACTGAGGTGTAAGTTTCTAGTGTGAGTCTTTGGGTATTAGTTTGAATTTATGTGTCATCGGTTATAACTGTATGCAACTAAAAAAATAAAGCACTGAGAACAAGAGGAATAAAATGTATGCTCTTGAAATAACAGGCATTATTGGTCTATGCGTCAGTAAAAGTAAAAACAAATATTTCTGGTTAAATTTATTGAACTACTGGAATATTTCCCTAATGTTTTCCACTCACATGCAAGACAAAGTCTTTGTGATTTCTGTCGCTTGCCTTTTTATTTTCCTCTAATCCAGACGTGGATCCTAACTGGCATCCTCACTTTAGCCGAACGGTTACCATTTCCTCCTCTTGCACGTCTACACGCCGTGTTATTGCCGAGTGGCTTGAAATTAAGCCCCGCAGTCCAACAGTTTTCATTATTAACTGGCTTCACTGCATTGCTGAACAAAAAAAAAAAACAGCACACATTAGAACACACATTAAAAGTGCAAAGTATAGTACGCACTTCAAAAGCATGGATGCCGTCATCCATCGTAACGCTTAAAGATCTAGAATTGTGACTAGAAGGTTTTCCATTCATGCTCTGCAAGAGACACTACTGGTTTACAGATGTTGCATCAATGTGTCTTCATTAGAAGCAACTGAGAACAAATACTAGAGTATACAAACACGAAAAATGCAAATTCATGGCCTAATGTGCACCTTAGTTCTGTTTTAGAACATAAGAACATAAGAAATTTACAAACGAGAGGAGGCCATTCGGCCCATCAAGCTCGTTTGGGGAGAACC
>JAODLD010000001.1:41337317-41353756 GCA_026781065.1 Mormyrops boulengeri
CCCCCCCCCCCCCAACACTGTCACAGCTGTCAGATGTCATCCCAGAGCAGTCCTGTCACCACGGGAGGGGGACAGCCTCTCTCCTCCCATTGCTCGCCCCATGCAAATGTCCACTTAGCAGATGAATACCGCCGATATTAGACACATTCTTCATGCTTTTATGCAAACGAAAGATCTGTGTCATCCCAGGATTTCATGGAAATAAGGCGCAATTTATTCCTCGTGGGAAGAGTGAAGCCGCCTGTAAAGAATGGGGAAATTGTTTGGTTCAGCCTATTAAAATGGGCGATAAAATACGGTCCTGAAAAACAAACAGTGGCAGAGTTTGGGGGTAAGAGGGAATTAAGGAAAAGCAGCAGCTTTGAAAGAGGCACCCTCTATTTCAGAATTCACTCTTCACCTGTAACCCTGCGCACTTTATAGCCATTGTACTGACGCTTACATTCAATGCTGGGACAATCACAATAGTTTTTTTGAAAAATGTATTTTATGTTCAGGTCTATGGTAAGGGCTGAGCAGCTGAAGAAGTGGAAGTGGCAGTACTTAAGGAATCAGCTGAACACGTTTGTATTCATAGCTTGTATGTTGTTTGTATCATAGGTACTACAGGTACATGAGAAGGAGGTGATTACAAAAACTGCTGGCATTTTTGCATGTAGTTTTCAAAGCTATACGTCAGTATAACTGTGTGTATATATATATATATATATATATAGTTTTTATTATATATTTTTA
Source organism: Mormyrops boulengeri (assembly GCA_026781065.1). Lineage (NCBI taxonomy): Eukaryota > Metazoa > Chordata > Actinopteri > Osteoglossiformes > Mormyridae > Mormyrops > Mormyrops boulengeri. The sequence goes on from JAODLD010000001.1 coordinate 41,338,053, forward strand.
GGAGGATGTAAGTGGTAGTGCTTCAGAAAGCAGTTTCATGGCTCTACCTTGTCTTTTTCGTGTGAGGACACTGAACAAAAGAAATTTTAGAGATCGCTGCATGTAGACGAAGGGCCGAGACCGCGACAGGCGTGACTAAAATACTTACCAAGTCATCCAGCTAAAAAGCTAATTACAGCCTTTTTATCACCAAAGCTGAACCATGTTTGCGACATTAGCGCGGAGGGCGAGTCACGTGACCGACTCCGGAATTTCAAACCGCAGACATCTGAGCCAGGTGGATTAAAGGTTGGTTAAACATTGAACCGGAATCCATATGTAAATTTCTAACACCAATTAGAAGACGCCGTTTGTGATGTATCTCTCCACCACATTACGCTGCTCTGTTTTCAAACAATTAATTTAATTTAATCAAATTAAAAGCTCAGAACTCTGAGGTTATGGGTTTCTGAACAAAACGAGGTCCGTCTTGTTTCTGTTCTTTTAACCAGACAATAAGAGATTCGATTACAGTGTATTTGATGACCAAAATCAATGTGTTGAACACTGTTGTTTAAAAAAAAAAGCGGATTTATTGATTGTTTTTCTGAATTGTCTGAATGAAGCATGATTACGAATTTGAGCAGCAGCGATAAGAATGCAGGAGTGAGTGAAACCACATTGGTGTGAAGGTGTCACTGTGGTCATCCTGAGGCGTTTCAGGAAGACCGCAACGTTGGAACCACCCAAGCATGCACCGGTGAGACTGAATCAATGTTTTGCCATTCTATGTCAGGCCCAGCCCTGGGCCGAGAGATCAGCGGTCCCCAAAGACACGGTTAACAAATAGAGAGGAAGAAAAAAGGCAGAGAAAAACTTCTGGGCGGTCACTGGGCTGGTGCTAAGTGATCTGTGTTTGCTCCGGACACGCCATTCCCTAACCCTGTGAAATTAACAGCCCTTCCTGACATCTGACCCCCTGACCTCACACATAATATCAAATTCAAAAAGCACCATGCATGAGTGTTCCCGAGTAATGTAAAAAAGTCACCCCCAACCCGAAATGACCATGCCAGTGTTTTTATCCAGCAAAGCTTTGGTGAGCCCACGGTTCGTCTACGAACCTCAACTTCAAGACGAGAGTTAACACAAGGAAACAAAGACGACTCAACCTGCCCATTTCCTTCCTGTTCCTACAAAAATGCTTCCCAGTTCCATTATGGGGTTGTTTTTCCTCAATTAAGCCAGAAAATAAGACTGTAGACACCCTTAATGGTTTCAAAATGGTTATTTTTTTCCCCCTACCTGCAACAAAAATCTGTTCAGAATGTGCCAGGTTTTTTATGGTTTCTGGAAGCATTAAAGGGGTAAAGAAGTGTTTTTTAATGAAAATAATTTCACGGCTACCACCTGGAGGATGACAGCGTACAAGAGTAGGTACAACGTGCTGCATGCCTCTCTTAGACTCTGCCGAAGGGAAGATTGGCAGCCTGAAGTGGGGTTTACAGGCAGACCTACACACAAGACCTCTTCACCCATGATTCATAATCACTACTCAGCAAGAGACGTATGTCCCAGGAAAAAGGCTGTCGCAGCCATTAGAGGTGTGCTTAAACTCCACTTAAATATCACTCCGTCGACTATTACTTAAACCATAGTTTGGTATTTAAATGACACTTTTAGGTGCTTTTTAAGTTTGGTAATACAATTGCTGGCGAGCTGCGACTGAGATCTGGCATTGTTGTGAAAGAGCGGCCGATGCGGGGAACCCTGCAATGCCAAGAAATGACAAAAGCAATCAGCGCTAAGGGGATGTCCCTCAGTGCCTTCGGACCATAACACTTCTCATTAAGAGTGACTTGCTTTTCTTATAAAGATGAGCCGTGAATACTATAGTAGAGGCTCACCTTTAGGTGTTATTTAATGTTTTTTTTTAGCCTCTACAGAATATCATGGAAATATAGATCACTTCCGCGATTGAATATTCAATTCATTTTGGTTCAAAGAGAGGGAAACGTTGACACCTTTCCGCAACGTCCGAATCCTTTAGACAAAAACTGATGGTTATAGATTTCTTTGAGAAATGTCACTCAGAAGCTGATGCATTTGTTTATTATAATTTTTTTTAGTCCCTTATTTTTCTTTCCACTAGTTGTACCGCGGTAGGAAATGGCCTCCCAGACCCATATATTACATGAGCGTCGGCAGGTCCTGGAGCGGGATGAACTAGCGGATCCACCCCAGGGTCAGCCACGGAGTCCCGCTCCTCCAAGACGCAGAGTCAGGGTGATGGCGTGTAAACAAACGTGACGGATCCTGTCACAGGCACACGCGGCGGATCGAGCGTTTAACGATGGCCGCCCATAATCCTGGCTGGGAGGTGCGGGATGCCGTGGAAACACGGTCAGAACATCCGTCACCGTCGCTGCTGGCCCCTTTGACATCCTCCACAAACCTGACCTGACTGCTTATTGCTAACATATGGCTTAGTCACCCCTTTAAACAATCATTAATCCATCCATCCATCCATCTTCCGTCGCCGCTTATCCAGTGCAGGGCCGTGAGGGGCCCCCGGAGCCTATCCCAGGATGCACAGGGCAGAAAGTGCCCTGGATGGGATGTCAGTTCATCACAAGGTGCACGCACACACACACATACACACACACACACACACACACATACACACACACACTCACACATATTACTCCTCACTTTTCATTTTACATCCTCCTGATCACAGCCTCATGTAATGTCACTGATACCATTGTGTTTATTGTCGTATTTCACAGTTTTATTTTATTGCTATCTTAACATTATTATTTTTCATTAACCTTGCTGCGCTATTACAGTTCTTTGTATTACATACTTCGCTTTTGAGCATAATCCAGAAAGCAAGCAGAAAAAGCATTTCACAACACGCATGTACAATGTAACAAATAAAATGACAAGTAAAACGTGAAGCTGGCAGATCAGAAACAGCGATACATCTCACTGCATGGCTCTGCACTGTGTAAAATAGGGCAAATGAGAACATAAATCACCCATACAACTAAAGAGGCAGTGACCAGCCTGTCCCCCAAATCTCCTGTGATTACAGTTGACCCTTCCACATTGCAGGAGTTAGGGGTGCAGGCACCCTGTGATCTGGAAAAACCGTGTCGTATTTTTTGGCAAGCGGAGCAAAGCGAAGCGAAAAGATATGAGAAACACTAGATGTAACGATCCCTGGGAGATCACGTGATATCTGGAGACATCATGTGAGAGGCTGCCGTAAACACACATGGCATCCTCCAAACCAGCACTGTACGTATACTTTCTGTATTTTTGAGTCACTCAACTTTTTGTGTGTCGCCTGCTGGCCCTTATTGCAGTTTTCACAAAACTCCCCAAAAAAATTCCCATTTAATTTCTTATGCCGACTCCACGATATATTGAAACCACGATGTGGAATGTCGTGATGGAGAAGGGTCAAATGTATACATAATTTAATAATTTATGCGTGACTCTCTGTGTTTTAATATATTTTTTACTTATTAAGTATATTTGTTATTTCTTGGTTTTGTTCAATTTTGAATATGCTACACTACAGTTTAATTTTTGTCGAATACTACTCAGTTAGTAATCCACTTTTCTTCAGTTAATCTACTGCGTAAAGCAGATTTACAGCCCGATACTCTTTGCCACAGGCTCCAGAAGTGAAATTTAACCACACTTTGTAGATAACAGAATTAGCCTGGTGTTAGTGGTCAGTATTTATCATTCTGAGGCGTGATGATATCTGTTAAGAGGACAAGGCAATAGTATGTGGTTGTTTTATGTTCAGAGAAACACTAAATTAAAGTCATGGCACTCATTTTTTACAGTCAGCATGCTTTATTGATCGTTTTATTTTATTTAGATTGATTTTTTTTTAGAAAATAGTGTTCCGCTCAATAAGTTTAAAGCCGTGTTCAGACAGATTATCTAACATACTATGGGATATTATTTCACGTAGTTTCTTGGAGACAGTCTTTCATTGCGTAAAATTAATGCGCTGTTTATAATTTGCTATTTAGTTATTAGCATATTTTGGGATCTGCTCTGGGAATCTTTTAGATGTTGAGAGCTTATGGCTGCACATCATGATAGATGCTTGGGTACCCGTGATCAAAAGTAAAATCCCCATGGGTTATTCCACTACAGATATGTAACATAAACCCATGCTTCCCATTTAACAGGACATGATTGTCAGAGACTTGGAAAAAAAACACTGAAAAACTCTTGAGTAATTTAACCCTTTAGATGTACATTACTTCTGACTGTAATATGATTCCATGATTTGAAACAGGTACACTAAAATATTTACAGTAGAAATATAGCTTGTACATGACAGAGATGAAGAACCTTGGCTTCCCATCCTCTTTGGAGGCCAGTAATGAAAACCCCCAAAGATAATCGCCATCCTGTCACACCCTGCCCATTGGACCCTCCTGTTTCCTCCCTAGTGTGGCCTAATGAGCCACGCCTGTTACCTGTTGTCTTAACTCCTGTTCCTAACTCTTATGTGAATCACTCCCAGCTGCCTCTTGTTTGGTCCTTCATTAGTCATGTATTTAAGTGCTTCCCAGTGCTGTGGTCCCCAGTCTCGGCATTAACGTCAAATGTCCGTGTAGCCTATGCTTTCCCTAGTTCCCAGATTCCCGTTTTGGATCCCCAGTGATCTCGTTTGTTTTCAGTATTTGGTAATTCAGTTAAATAAAACCTGCCTGCTCCCATGTTCTTTGTCCCTCAACACATGGAACATCTTGCAAATTTAGCCTTAGAACTCAGCGGCCTGGTACCCATAACCAAGCTAAGGGGAAGGTCCATTGGGGAGAGCCTACCCCCCCATCCCCCCTCCGTTTACCTCTCGCACCAGTATTTACGAATAATTGCATTTCACTATATATAATTCATTTCAATCAACAGGCTTGTGGGCAAGGCGAACTCTCGTTTCCGTGGGAGTTCGTCTAATAAGCGGCAGGGCTGTGAGGAAGGCTTGTCAATGTTTGCCAGTGCGTTTGCTCAGGGATAAAGCGCGTGATGAATTTCCCCACATCCGCATGTATGCATGCGGCCCAGATTCTGCTTGGTGCGAGGAACGCCCCTGGTGTGCCTTTAAAACTCCCCAAGAATCAAAGAATTAACAGTTCCAGACCACACAAAAAACCCTAAATCCCGCTTTAATAACTATTTTATTTCGGTTGCACTTTGGAAAAAGAACAGAGGAAAGGTATGCATATGAGTACCTTCTTTATGTTGTCATGGACATACTGCATTCTTTCAGGATTAAACCCTAAAATCTTGTTTACTTTAATATATGGAAAATTTGCATGGTAACAAAGGTCTGTAAATCATGGGTCAATAATAAGAAAGAAACAATAATAATAATTTGGATAAATTGCATGGTTCACCCCACATTGCTTCGATATTCAAGCAGGATATCATGGAAATTTTAACAGTCATAGCAGATTAACCTTGTGTGTGCTTTTCTTACCATCAATCTGATGAATTTACATGCATCAGAATGAAAATGCTCTTTGGAGGGAAAAGGTGTTTTTTCCCCCTTCACATCTTGGACCACCTCCCTGTGAAAAATCTGAACTATTATACTGGCATTTTTAAGCATTAATAATAAATCATGCATGGCTTGAGTGGGAGATGAGAGACGTAATGTTGGTGAAGTGGTTTCTCGGGTACCTCCTTGTCAAGTGACTTGGAAAGAGCGCCTCACAATAAAATCGCTAATCTGCTTTTTGTGTACGCCGGTGAGGCACGTGACCCTTTGTAATGCAAACGCTAAAGGTATTGCGTGTGACTGTCTTGGAAGGGTAGCTGTAGGCATGCTCTATACTGGAAAGTCTAAATGTTGCCTGCGAATCCATGAAATGCTTGGGAATTTTTAACAGTCCAGTTAGGAGATGTCATTATAATATAAACATTTTAACTTAAGGAATCCCTTGGCTTGGGGAGTTTTTCTCGTTTGTTTCATGGATTCTATGTGACCATTTGCGTCAGTCGTACGGAAACACTTATTAATACCGCAAGTACTAACTGGAAAATGGATAATACGAAAAAATATGACTGAAGAATTACAAGGTTTCTCATGAGGAATATTTTGAATATCACTGCAGCCCATTCTGGAAGGACTTATCCAGCTCTCCTTTACCTCCGCCTGAGTTGTGAAGAGTAATGGCTATGGAGAAGATGGTTATGGAGAAGATGGTTATGGAGAAGATGGTTATGGAGAACAGCACATTGACATTTGTTAAAGGAGATCTATGAGGACAGCTGAGATTACGATTTAAAATACAATTTAAAAACAATAACACCAATCAATAGGCCCAAATAGTAGGAGATGTAGCTTCTGAATGACAGGAGGGACTGGTAGGGACACAGGAATGTGCATCCTCATTGACCTCAGATGGAATTGATAAACAGCAGCTTGCTGTCAAGGACAAGGCACTGTGGGTAGGGTGGTAGGGATTCATCATGCCTACTGTGTCAGTTACCACATGTCCGTTTTCATGCCTCATTGAAAGCTGTCTCAAGAGCAGCAGCTATACACTTAATGCTGTGTTAATTGAAACTGGAAAATGACTGGCTTCAGAATAAACATTCCTTCCTTTTGTGTATTTGCGAGCTGGTATTTAATGGTGGGTCACTATGCATCACAGAATGGGAATAAACTCTCAGTGTGCTGGTTGTACAGTCTCCAGAAATAAGCTGATTATCTCTTATTAATTTAACTATATATATTATCTTTTCGCTTTTTTATCAGGAGACGCCTCTTTAAGCAGCACAGATTCAAGGTAATAACATCGAACATACGTCCGGGTGCTACATCCAGCACTGTCAGCCCAAGAAAAGTCCTGCCGCAACATCTGTTAAGAATAAAGAAGAGAGCAAATGTTATCAGACAGGGCTCTTACAAGGACCCCAGTGGCGTGTCAGGATCTTCGGAATTAGAATGTGAATATTAATCAATCCCCCGGCTTGAATTAAACGCCGAAATCCCTGCCCCATAAGATTTCGAGGCAAGAAATGTAGATTTCCTTTATTAGACTGTCTTCATTGTCTGTTTAGCTACTTAATTGCTCTGTGCCTTTGCTCGCCAGAAGTCGCCCCATGCCAAGTCCCCATCAAATTACTCCACTTAAGCTCCTGCTCCCGATATATTACGGGCCACCTTTCTTAGAGGTGTGAGTATTCCGACACTAGTTGCCCAAGAACCACTTTCCTATATTTTCTGAGCTGTGATGTTGCAAAAAAGAGGCATAATATTATCAATAATGGCTTTGTGACATATATTCTTACACTGCAAAATTTTTCAAGCTCCTTTGGACAAGGGTGCCTCTTGTCTGGCGTGCCATGTTGGAGGACTGTTTCTCAATGTAGTGAACCCAGCTCATAGCGTTGGGACCCCTAAAATGCATATGGTTTCTCTGAACACTGTGATGGACAACCTGACCAATTCACATTGCCAAATTTTTAAGGACGAAAGCAGTACTCTTACTTTTTAAAAATGTATGTTTATATCTAGCATAAGAAAAGCCCATATTGGTATAATTTAAAGGGTGACAAACACATTACATCAGCATGGAAGATTGAGAAGTGGCAACCCCAGCCACATGTACATGATTTCTAACTCTACTCTTTCCTATGAATTTAGTTATTTCGTTGTCATTGCTAACCTATATCGGACTTTTGCCTATATACCGCCATGGAAAATTATCGCTCTCTTATAACAGTTAATTTTTGCAGGTGGAACTTCCACAAACAGTACGGATTACTGTCAGAATAGGGCAACACCAGTTATGACAGTATCGAATTATCCTCTTGAGATGTCTGTCCTCTAACAAAACTTATTGACATTGAGGAGAATGCCAGGAGACGCCATTATGGCCCTTGTGATTATGTACTGGATCAGGTCCGTGCCACTTTACAGAAATTTGTAATGGTGTCTAGAGATTGGGATGACAGTTATTTTAGCATTTCCCAGCAGCATGGAAGCGGAGATATGTAACGGGAGATAGTAAGCATTTATATGAATATGAAAATCATCAGCCTGTCCTATTTTCATAAATCATCGGCCCTCGGTGAGAGGGGACTGCAGGGGCGCTCTCCATTCACAGATACAGCAGCGGCGGCCCGCGGACAGAAATCATGCTGAATGTGCTTGGGTAGATAACTACACGTGTCGGACGGCCAGCGGAAACTGTTTACACAAAACAGGGAGCAGATAGGAGGAGATCTAATTGACTTGTAAGAGACTGTGCCGAGCTTGCCCGGTGATTCCGCGGCTGCTGCCGGAACGGGCTCGCGGTGGGGCCGGCCGCGAGGCTGCACATCAGCGCTGGTATCCCCGGCGTGGCGATTCAGTGATTCACGGCATATGAATCCTTGTCTTGTATTCTCTCTTCATTTGGCTTAGCATTCGCATGGTGATGCAAGAGTCAGCTACGGGTGGGGAGGGAGAGGGGGGGCAAACACAGGGCCATTGAGTGCTGGGGGATGGGGTTATGTCCTGGAAGCCCGGCATTCAGGGACCCCCATTGAGTCGGGTGATGGTGACAGGTCCGCACCGTGGACCAGACCTGTCACTCACCATCTTCTCAGCAGTTAGCGGAAAATAGCAGGAGGGGAGATCAGGCTGCATGTATCTCTCCTTCCGTTATTATCGTGTTATGTCTTTATGCGAAGTGGCCCCCCGTTTCCCTCCCTTTTTACGTGGAAAAATAATACATGATAGCTAAATACATTTATCATAAATGCCATGGTGCAAAGCTTTTAATCACAGTCACTGTCATGACCCGTCCTGTCCATCCCTGGTATGACCAGCAGGGGTTGCTGCTGGTCCTCCGGACCCCTCCTGATTCTTCCCAGGTGTGTCTTTCTCGTTGTCCCCAACCCTGTTGTGTTAATCATCCTCACCTGCATCCTGGCAGCGCCTTGTTAGTCCTGCATATATGTGCTTCCCAGTCCTGTGTTCCCCAGTCCGGTCATTGATGTCAGCCCTCTTGTTGCCTGTACCCTTCCCAGTACTAGTCTTCCAGTTTTGACCCCTCGCAGCCCAGTTTGTTTCCCCACTCCTGTTTTGTCCCTTTTGTTTTCCGGACGCATGATCTTGAGTTCTTTAGTTTTTTTAGTCACAATATTCATTTTGGTTTGAAGATGGCAAATATATCATATAAATATATTCTAAGTGTTAGTCATTCGAATTTTATTCTGTGATGAATATTTTAGGATGAATATTTTTTACGAAATGTAAACATCCCACATAAAGCATTTGCTTGGCAAAAAAATATTTTTTTTACAAAGACTGCTTAGCAATATTTTACAGTAAACTATGCAAAGAGAGGTACCAGTTCACAGTAACACTCCATTTCACCTTTTATAAATAGTAGTAAGTCATTAATGAAAAGACAACTGTTATAATCTGTTTAGATTCGTCTAATAATGATTTACAAAGTGATACACCCTAATTAATAACCCCGTCATAAACCATTCATAAACCCTTTATAAGGGTAGTCTTATTGTAAAGTGGTACCTAAAAAGAATTACAGAATTAAGAAAAATATTTTTTTTTTTAAAACTGCAACCAGCATTTTGGTAAAGTTTTCAATAAAAACGCACAACAACAATAATTTCCTGCCCTAGAAAACAGTGTGAAGTGTTTCAAACAGAGGCAGACCTTCTGTAATTCTCTTCCAACAGCAGGTCTGTAAAACCTGCAGCTGTACTTCACGTCTGTGTGGAACATGGGGCGGGGGTGCGTGGACATGCTCGTTCGTCAGATGCACCCTGCGCACCTGAAAGCAGGGGCTCTGACTGGGATGTCAAGGTACTGCCAATTCGCCAAATTCACAGGTTACCATAGCGACCATTACCAACACTACACAACTTATTTTTTTGTAGACACCTATTACAAAATCAAAGACAGTTTAGTTTTTTACCCCTGGTTTTTAAAGACCCGGGTCCCAGCTGGCACATTGTTGACTGATCAGTAATCCATCCATCCATTTTTTTAAACCGGGGAATCCCAACTGGGGTCGCGGGGGGACCGGAGCCTATCTGATCAGTAATTTCCCCCCAAATTCATTTCCAGGTGGCAGGCTGTTCATGCCACAGGCGACACCCAACTTTCTAATTATGAACTGATGCTCAAGACTGTTTCATGGAGCTGGTGAATTTTTTAGCTCTGTAATCCGAATAGGTCAGTCACTGCTGTTTGTCTAATATTACAACAAATGTTATCAGTGTTAGGGAAACCTAGGCAGGGAACCCTGTCGCATCGCTGCAGACTGAGAAGCTGAGCGGCTGAAGCTGCAGGAAGCCATCAGAAACTGTTACCCCGTCCGTCCACTGTCCAGACAGTGGGCCGGCCAGTCCAACCCCCCACCAAGTGGGGGGCCGACACGAGTCGGACGACCCACCCAATGACATCAACTACCACTTCAGTACCGCTCAGAGCTACATGGCCACCAACTCAGAACCAGCAGCATAATTTTACGCTTCCTACAGACATAAAAACACCGGCATGACCATCACACTCACCCCCCAGGGCCTGTAGCTTAACCTGGACACCAGATGGGGGGTGGCTGGTAAGAAACGTCACCCCACGCAAACGTAACTCTCTTAATTAGCCATTGGCTGGAAGTTTTGTCGGTCACGTGGAAACGGCAGGTATGAATTATAAATGTCCTGGACAGACTGGTGAGGAGCGCATTAATCACGCTAAAAAAGACACAGCCATTCCCCCACCCTGAGTGTACAGCCCTCAATTATTATTGTGCCCTTACTGAGACCATCATGTACCAGAAAGCTCTGCACATCTGCCTTAGAGTAACCAAAATTTTTATTGGGATGTGCCCTGTTTAAAAGCAAATTACAGGTGCTAGAGTAAAAACAGCTGGTTGAACGTAATCATCGGTGCCACCAAGCTGCCAATGAGGTCAGAGTCAACGTCGTTGGCAGGAATCGTTCTAAAACAGCCTCATGTAACGTCACTTTCTTTGAATCCCAACCATACTTTTTTTTTCCACTCAGGAGAACATACGCAAGCTGGAATGCTGATGAGAGTGGAGATCAAATGTCTCCCAGCCATGTAGGGGAAAGAGAGAGAAAGAGAGAGAGGGAGAGATTAACGGCAAATTGCTAATAGAGTAAATGAAACGGAGAAGCAGGCAATCATATTGCAGCAATTACCGCCCAGATGTCCCCATTCAGATCTCTGGGTGTCCTGTTTCATTAGGAGGCCGCCATTGCCTTGTTAAACCCACACCTCGCGGCTCTCAGGGGCGTACAGAGCCCCAGACCCAGGGAACATTTAAAACAACAAAGTGCCATTTGACGCCCTCCACATCCACAGAAGTGGCTCCTCTTCCTGCCTTTGATGTAGCAGGGATTTATTTAATCAATTATGAATCAAAGTTGAGTTTTTCATCCCTTTAGAGGTGGAACTCAAAGATGTGTCTACTGCACTCGCGTCCTACTGAAGCGCCCGGCTGATTTCCATCGCGGGTCCATATATTATTCTGTCATCCCCTCCCTATTTTTAAATGGTGTGTGTGCGCTGATGGCCTGGCGCTCCTCGCAGACGAAAGGGTTCCCTCCGTAGGCGACACGTCTACGGCCTACATAAGTCCTCGCTTTACATGGCAGATGGGGCAGGAGAGACCTGGGGGATGGCCTGACAGCAGGGGAAGACTTTGGCCCGACACGTGTAAAGGCAGAACATAAAAAGGATGGTCAATTACACGGCCAAATTACATGTTTAGATTCCGATTAGCCTAACAGGATTAGCTAAGAATTTTCAAAAATAAATAAATTGACAACCAGAAACAAATACCCTGGGTGCAAACATACTTGGTCAATAAACTGATTCTAAATAAATTATGACTACTACTAATACTAACAATAATTATAGTAATAATAATAATAATAACAATGACAAATACGCCCTGTTATGGACTGGCATTCCAGCCTTGTGCCCATTCCTGCCTGGGATAGGCTCCAAGACTCGGTGCAACACTGTACTCAAGAAGCAGTTGGAGGATGGAATAAAATAATAATAAGAATGCTCCATGCATTCATTTTCTGTCCTATACAGGGTCGTGGGGGGTCTGTAGGCTATGGGAACAAGGCAGAGAATAACCCAGGATGGGGCGCCCACCCATCGCAGGGCACAAGCCCACACCAGTCACTCACACATGCACGTATATAGGCAATATGGTCATTCCAATTAACCTCAGAGTGTTTTTGAACCGTGGGGGGAAATCTGAGTATCCAAAGGACACCCCATGATGACATAGGGAGAACTTGCAAACCCCACATACATGGAGCCATGGTGGAGACTCAAACGTGGGTCCCAGCGGCGTGAGGCAACAGTGCTAACCACTGCACCACCATGCCGTCAATAATAATAATATTATTAATAATAATAATAATAATACTTTAACAGATGTGCATATTTCATGTACTAATCCTTTTGTCAGTCATCATTAATAATGTGCAATATGCTTGTACAAAATTTTAAAAAAATGATTAAAAAATTTACGACGCAGTAATTAATGACACACTCATTCCGTAATCCCTCTGTTTCGTCATAATTGCACGATTAGCTCAGATCCTCACATGGTCCTTCCCCCCTTGGTGCAGTGCTGGAAATGCATTTCAGGGGTCTCCTTCCGAAAAATCAACCCAAACATCTTTTACGGTATAAACACGGATGTCGCTTCCCGCTCGCAAAGACATCTTTAGGGTGCTGTTCTCCCTCATTTTTTGTTAGGCGAACTGAAGAGTACCCCCCCCCCCAAAGAAGGCCAAGAAGGTTTTATCCCCCCCTCCCCTTCCCTGTCCTAGCACCAAGGTGGAAGGCAGCTTGGGACTCAAAGGATGGAGTAACAATGTGGATGACATCAGGTCACTCTGCCTCTTCACAGTTACCTGCCTGATAGAATTGTCCCCAGTGCAGATAGGAGGGCTACTGAAGCCTCGCTTTTTGTCAATGCCACCGCATATGATTGATGGCTCAATGGCCACAGTGAATATGCCCTTTTTAAATAATTTATGTTTCCATCACCCGCACGCACTAGTTCATAACTAGCCCGGTGTTTTTTTTGTTTTTTTACGTTGACCAGATGAATCAATGAGCTTAAAGACAGGAGATGGTCACCACTGAAAGGTTTAACGGCATCTCCAAGGGGCAGAGATTCTATTAAAGGCCTGAATATTTACTCAGGTGCTCACAATGGCGTTGAAATGTAAATGTTTTTCTCAAGGTGATAGTTAAATGTTAGAAGAGCGGAGACAGGTTAAGCGTTACATATAGCTGTCCATAGACCCTGAATGCGTTTGTGGCACCAAATGAAGTCTGTATCGCTAAAGTGTCAATCCGTGTGAAAAGTGTGTGCTATCACAGACTACATCTCAGCTGCTCGTGTCAGCCGGATGTTTTCAATCACGCTACTTCCATGGGCCAGTCGTGTTCCATTGCTGTGCTTGAAAAAACGGAGTGGAAATATTGGGTAAGTTCACATAGCTAAGAGTTTGCTGTCTGATTAGAATGGGCGGCTGTCGTGTCGCAGCAGCAACAGTCATACAAATGGCAAGACAACAGACGTGATTAAGGGACCGAAACTTTGATCTTTTCTTTTGCACTGAATTGTGAGGCACACAAATGGTCCGAACACGAAACCACTGGAAAAAGACCCGCTGTAAATCAAATATTCCCTTTATTTGTCTTTTAACAAAATGACAAATTAGCTAAACAATACTGTTTGAATTCTTATTAAAGTTGATTAATTCATATCATTAGTTAACTACATAATAGCTTGCAAAAGATAGCAAATTAATTTTTATAATGTGATTAATTTGTGAAACACTTGAATTAACATCAATAAATCAATTTTTTAAATCAATTACATTATCATTTTTAAATATAGAGCTAATAGTGTACATTAAAAATGTGTAAAAATGACCATCTATCATTTGGTTTTAGCAGAAGGAAGCTTAAATGATCAATGAACATTTTTTTTTCCCACTGGCCCTTAAGATGAATTAAAACCTTTGTTAGAGCTACAGATTTTCTACCAAAAAATTTAATTAATCTGGTTTCTTTAGTTTCTACAAAATGAACAGAAAAAACACAGTTAATCTCACATCTTCTTGTATGAACCCTATATATAGTACAGTGCTTAGGTTTCATACAAGCCATTTCCATATTTTCAGAAAAGTGAGATAAAATCAAATAAGAAAATATTATTCTATGTTCCTTCCTAGGTTCTCCGTTGATGTCAATGCAATTATTTATGGTTGATTTCTTGCTTAAAATGGAGCCAGCAAATGGGCTTATTTTCATTGAAAAGCCATATGCCCACAGTTGTCCTGGATTTCCTATAGAAACACATGTTTATTTTACCAGGATATAGTCCAGAAGAATAAAAGAATTGTATGGTTCCGGCAATTGTTCTAACACTCCTTCTGGGATATCCTATATAATAACTGAATTAGGTCAAATGTTTCTTGTACGTGTATTCATGTATGTGCTTTACATCTTTCACATCTACATGTATGTTCATCCATCCATCCATCCATCTTCCAACAGTTTACAGTACAGGGTCATGAAGGGTGCCAGGCACCAAAGGTCACAAGTCAAGCGACACCCTGAACGGGATAATGAGTATGTCACTATACATGTATACAGTATTTGACCCCAATACAGAATGTTATTTTTCGAAATATGCTGAGTATTTAAAACGACTGTCAGTGATGAGTGCCAAGTCGTAACAAAAAAACAAGCAATCAGTTTCTTTTGGATATCAGATCGCTGTCTTCCACAGGAAGTACTGGGTCCTGGTCACTTTGCGAGCAAGCCGGAAGGACGGCAGCAAAGTAGTGCTCGCAGTCATAATGTTAGAGATCTCTGCTTTCACCTAGAGCTGCTTACCCCATTTTTTTCCCAGAAACCCACTGGGCATCCCCATTTATGTGGGCCTATATTTTACAGGAGCAGTTTGGATTAAGCACCCTGGTCTGGAAGACCATAGCGGCCGACCTTGAGGTCATAAGCATACTTTTGTTCGAGCCTTAAAATAAGGACATGGCTCTTTTTTTGCAGATGGTGTCATCAGTAAAATAACATTAACCGGTGCCTTCAACAGTCTGTCCCCATGCCTCAGGTGACATGGTTTTTCATCTTTGGTAGCGAAGGTCTGGACTCTGACGGCTCAGGTGGCTAATGGACTCAGAGCGCGCAGAGATTGCAGGAGGCGTGTGGAGGACGCAGGACTTCTGCAGTGCCATTCATGTTTACAGAAACGGCAGCTGAGTTCTAGAATTTTCCATTGCGCTCGTATTTAGGTCCTGCTGTCCACGGTGTCCCCCTGCCTGTTGTCCTTGGTTAAGCAGGATAGCCTTCAGACTCACCATAAGCCCATACTGGGTAAATGGTGTGGAAAAGGGGTGCATGGAAGGATTTATGTATTCTGGTCCATTTTTCATGCATTAAGTATGCGTGAGTAGCGTTTGTTTTACTGTGAGGGCGGCAGGTAAGAACCAGACCTTGATTTTCACATTTTCCCCCCCCTTTTTCAAGGATCAGCATGTGGGGGTTGGGGGGCAGTGGGAGCAATGGGGGTGAGGGTGGTAAAAAGGAATCTTCAGGGGGCGGGGTGGGCGGGGAGCCGCGGGGGCCGCGGGGCGGG
>JAODLD010000001.1:41353856-41366877 GCA_026781065.1 Mormyrops boulengeri
CTGGGGGGGGTGGGGGGCCCTCGGGCCCCCGGGGGGTCCGGGTGCTAAAACCCAACCTCCCGGGGGGGGTTTGGGCGGGGAGACATAAAACTGTGGGGGATGGAAAAAAAGACATGCAGAGGAGAGGTATAATCACATTGCGACTGTTTTAGGCCACGGGCAGAAATGGGCTCGTCCTGTGTTACTGCGGAGGTTACTACACAGAAGACACCAGTGTGTAGGAGAGACAGGTGGGGAGGAGGATCGATGACAATCCCAAGACGGATGACCCCATACAGGTATTACTTTAAATTACATCACATGAATAGATCGAGGTGTGAATACACTTCAAACACCAGTCAACAATTTAATTTAAATAGCAGAGCAGCCGATTAAGGCATTACCCTCTATGTTGTCAGCTGCATCGCATAACCATTGCCCATACTTGTTACGCTGGCCATTTGAGGGATTCAAGTACGAAACACCAATGAATGCCAGCGTCAAACAATCAGCTTTCAGTCTCAAGTCAAAACGATTCTTTTGAAGATGCTGATACAAGAACAATCTTCCTGCACCGACTGCTTGATGTAGCTAAAACGATATTACGCGTAAATATAAGAAAATGTACATTTTTTTGTTCGTTTTATTTTTCTAAAAAATTATGACAAGAATGTTTTGTTGGGGGAGCATTAATTATCACCCACATCTGGACGTGTTTATGAAGGAATACTGAAAGCCGGGTGTAATAACAGACCGTTCTGGGAGAGCAGGGCCGTTTATGAATCGCTGGAGGTTGTGGCACGAGCCGCCTCTCCCCCAATGCCCCCTCCCCGCCAGCCCCACATCCGTCCCGAGAGGCAGGATTTGTGCCGAACACCCGTCTGATTGTCGGGAAGGTAAAGAGCCAATAGCAGCGTGTTCAGAGGTTTAATTTAAAGTGTGTTTCTCACTAGGCTGCTCACAACACTTAATTAAACTCCGCTGTTTTTGGCAATGACAAATGTTGTGGAGTCGCGGGACACTGCTCTTCTGCGGCTGCCCACCCTTTCTAATTTCTTTCATGTGCAGCGACAGCGAGATCCAGGTCAGAAAGTAGAGAATTAAAGAACTAAACAAGATTTAGGAAACAGAGAGTGTTTGGCAGCCATTTCGTTCACATAAACGAACCCCCCCCCCCCCGCCGTCCAAGCCTTTGTCAGCATTCAAACTGTATTTTGTCATAGATTTATGGGAGGTTGGGGTAATATGCCCTGTTTGCATATCCTGTTTGCCCCATTGAATTTTTCTCTCTCTTTTTTTTTTTGGTATGCTTGAGAAATGAATTTTCTGCCTGTCGAGCTTTCAGAAGTTTCCGTCAGGTCTCTGAAACGCGGTTGTGGTTTTATTTCCAGGGCAGGCTGATTCTGGGCCCCAGCCTTTAAGAATCACAGACATATTACCTTTTTAAACTAGCTCATAATTATTTTTTAATAGTTTTTGTCCTATGTGTAAAGCCATTCACGGTCAAAACATAACTGTAAAACTCACAAATAATTGGGTTCTGAATTGTCAACACCTGGTGTGAGACCATACTTAGCCATTCTTGTATATATGAATAGTTCTTTATTGTGTTAAGTGAGGGAAAAAAAATTACCCAGATTTATTTGGCATTTAGTAAACCTCCATAATATTTTCTTGCTTAATGTGACCTTTTATCTTTTTCAGGTGTACGTCCTTGTAAGTATCTGATGGTACGCAACAGCAATGTCTGCAGCTGCGACCACAGGTATAAAAAAAATAGTTTTTTCAAGCAGATTATAATCTGCCCCAATGCTATATTTTTTGCAGTAAGAAAGCGCAAAATCATAACTGGCATCATGCACAATTAAAATGTTCAGATTTTTACATGTATATGATTAATTACAGTATGAACTGACAATCCCACCCAGGGTATACCCCACCTTGTGCCCTCTGCTTCCTGGCATCAACTTCAGGTTCACTCCAGCCCTGCACATACTGTATGCGCTTGGAACAAGTAGGTTGAGTTTCATCACTGGGAGGGAGCAAATCAGCCCTGAAGCCAATCCATGTTGCTACTGTCCATACCCAAATTTATGCCCTTGGGTTGGAAGATGGATGGATGGATGGAAGGATGGATGGATGGATTATAGTAGTTCAGTAACCCCTTCACATTCGTGCTTTTGATATTCATGGTTTTGATTATTCGTGAGATGGCCATGAACAAGTAAAGGGGAAAATATTTGGAGCTTTCAAAGATCGCAGACACTCGCATACTTTGCATAAGCAAAAAATACCGAAAATGATTTGGACCACATAAAATCATCCATCCATCCAACTTAAGGTGAAACCGCTTGTCCAATACAGGGTCATGGTGGGTCCAGAGCCTATCCCGGAGACTATGGGCGCAAGGCAGGAACCAGCCCAGGATGGGCACAATCCATCGCAGGGCGCATACAATCGTATAAAAATTAATTTAGGCTATTTAAACAGAGCGGTGGCTGTATGCTGAGAGGTGGCTCTGAGATCTGTGCCAGCAATCAGAAGGTTGCTGGTTTGAATCCCATGAATGCCAGGAGTGATCCTATTCTGTGGGGCCCTTCAGCAAGACCCGTAACCTGCAATTGCTTCATCCTGGGTGTGACGTTAATCTACATCTAGCCCAGTAAGGAAGTCCTCCAACTTACAGGGAAATCTAGAGGTTGGTGGCAGAATTGGCACTCCAGCCACTGGGGAAAAACTCATACTGGTACATTTGGACTAGTGTGGTGCTGAGGTATCACCTGGCTGCACTCAGGTCCTAATGCCTGAGATGGTTCGTTGTGTGGTGGGTGCAGCAATGTCCTGTCACCGCATGTTCCTTACCTCTACTCAGGCTGATCTAGAATGCGTTTGGAAAACAAACTGTTCTTGAACT
Source organism: Mormyrops boulengeri (assembly GCA_026781065.1). Taxonomy (NCBI): domain Eukaryota; kingdom Metazoa; phylum Chordata; class Actinopteri; order Osteoglossiformes; family Mormyridae; genus Mormyrops; species Mormyrops boulengeri. The sequence goes on from JAODLD010000001.1 coordinate 41,356,750, forward strand.
GGCAGTATGTGTCATGTATGATAAAAATATGACTATAGGTGTTTCTTCTGCTGTGGATGCATATCCTGTAAGCTAATTCTACTTTACATCCTATCATATTGAACTTGTGTAATTTCACGCATTCCCTGAATGAGTAACAGACCACTATCGGGTTTCCTCCTTGCTTCACCATGGTGAAAACCCAATACTACTGGTGTCCTTATGGACTTCAGTAACAAACTTAATAACACTGACTTCAGATACATCCATCCATTTTCTATACCCTCTTGTGCTATTTAGGCTCAAAGGAGTCTGGAGTCTCATCTAAGAATCTCAGAAGCTAGGCTATAGGCACAAGGCAGGGAATCACCCAGGATGGGGCACCAACCCGTGACAGGGTGCTCACACCATTCACAGGCCATTTGGTAACTCCAATTCACTTTGGCATGTTTTTGATCTGTGAGGGAAACCAGAGCACCCAGAGGAAACCCACAATGACACAAGGAGAACATGCAAACTCCATGTAAGCCAGGGCGGAGACTCGAACCCTGGTCCCAGAGGTGAGAGCTATGTGAATTGTAAGCATGAACAACAATTGGTGATAATAGATTGATTGTTTTGGTTGCCGAACCACTACTGTATTTGTACTGGTAACACTTTATATCTACTACTGCATATTCTAATATAATTTGTCAGTTCAGCTAATAAAAATCCATCCACTTTTTTTTGTTTATTTTATGGGCTCAGCTACACACTAATAATCATCACAGTTTCTAGGAATAAATCTAAGAGATTGAAATTTTTAAAGTTCACCTAATATATCAAAGAGTGAAAACTGAATCAAGCAGTGTCCCACATGAGTCAGGAACATTACACACTGGAGATGGAATTTTGCACAAATGGACACTTCGGTGATACAGCTTAGAAACAAGGATCTGTGCGGATTTGCTTGTGTCGAAACATCAGCAAGAAAGTGGACCAAACAAACACCTATATAGGTGCAAATATATTAAGTAAAAGTATGTTCTGGGGCGATGATGGGCTAATACAATGTGAATACATTTTTTTGAAAGTAACTCCTCATTTTGGATAGTAATAAATTGCGAGACTACTTGTAATACTCCAACACGCTACCTTTGATGCTGCCAAAATGCTATACTGTATATTACTCAGTCTTGCTACTCCATCATCACTTCACTTTTGATTACAGTATTACTAAGCAATGTAATTTATAGATCACATTTTAAATCTGTGTTCAGTACTTTCATTACTATGCTGTGCATAACGCTGCCACCCTCTACCAGTTAAGTTGGTTGTGTAACACGGAATACCGTACGGTAATGCCTTAGCATTTTAGCATTCTACCCAGTGAAACAAATGTGTTTCGGCACCATTCACTCTTTTGAGTGTCTCAACATTACCGACTGAAAGTGCAAACAAAACGGAAAATCAAGTGAAAATCAAGCCACAACTCTGAACAAAGACTAGACTGAACTGACATGTGGACTTCTCCAAGTTGCATGATTGAATTCTCTCCTAAATGGTACAGATATGCATTTTTTATCGATAATGCATATTTGCCCATGTGCATAAATATGGAAAAGGTCAATAATGAGCAAACGTGATTCTAGTTAGTATTTTGCCTTTTTCTGTAATGACAATGGGCACTTTAACATATGCTGTGTACAATTTTATGTAATTCAGACAGAAATATAAAGGATTTGTAGAGATTCGTATGGGTCTATATTTCATATCTACAGTGTGCAATTTGCAAGGAGAGACTCCAAAAAAAAAACCACAACACTCGTTACACAATTAGGTAAAAATGTTTGATATCTTTAACGTGTATGTGAACAAAAAAACAAGCGGTGGCGCATTTCTGCGTTTCGTAAATGCCAGGCGGACGCGGCAGCTCTGGTTGGAGTTAACAGTGCAGCACTTTTGCGTTCACCAGCACAAATCATTAATCATGTGACCGGCCGCGTTCTCGGGAGCGCCTCCGCTTTCATTACTCGGCCTAATTAAACAGTTCTGTGAACTGGAATCTGGAGATTCCTCTGTTACAGATTATCATTAATTATGGCGAAAGTGCTCAGAGATGTTGGACTCAATTATATCCTGCTCAACCCTGCCATTCCGTGATTCATTGCGCTGAGAGCCCTGTCTCTGCTTATCACCGGCTTCCACTTTTGTAAATTGGGCTCCGCCAGCCAACAAACTAAGAGTTATGTGCTGCTTTTTTTCATTAAAATCATGTTGGAGGAGCCCAGGCCAATTAAGGACGCCGTATTCTGTACAGAATGATGGGACACTGGCACAGAGAGAGCCTGGCTGCAATAGCATGCGACCACGTTGCTGTGTCTTCATCACACCGTTGCACAATGATCATACTCCTAGTGAATCCTAGTGAATATGAAGCGTGCACAGGCGCTTTCTGACCCCTAAGATTGAACACCTCGGTTTTCACACTGAGAAAAGCTTTCTTTTGTTTTAGTGACACATCGGGATTTAATTTGACGCATAATTTCATAATTCTAATTTGAATGTGCTGTAATGTAATGCAATATGATGTGCTCCCAAACGAACCCAGACAGAGTGTGACGGAATTATCAAAGACGCCCACAACTTTATGAGATACTATGGCTTCATTTCGGACTGAGAACTAAATAATGATCCTGAATAACATTTGCGATTTTATTCCTGAAGTCATTGTTTTCAATGCTTTTCTTGGACTTCTGTGTCCAGAATTAGAATGAAACTGTAGCCCAAGTTATAGTAGCAAGTTATGCTTTTCCAGTTTGCAGCCTTCCTCTACCAACTGAAATGTCTGTTATATTTGAACACCAGTATTCCTGCATATCTGTTGTTGACACCTAAAATAAGACCAGAAAAATGTTTCCCTGCACCTAACTTATCAAAAACGCACCTTTTTCCAACACAATTCCAAACCATGAAGGTGGTACGAAAATGCTGGACTGGGCATCACCGCGAATAAAGAAACATATAACAAAAGCTAAATGAATCCAACCAAAGTCCCAAGCGATAAATAAATAAAAACCACAGAAAACCAGTTATTTCAAAGTATATATGTCGACGAACACAAATATCATTGTATTATAAACATTATTTGTTTTAGTTCATCTCTCGCAAATACAAACATTAATCATAATGGCTTCAGTGCTCTGAAAGGGGGGGGGGAGGAGGAAGAGGGAGAAGGAGCAGAGAGATCTTGACAAGCAGAAACAGGGTAGGCAGCTCATTGAAAATGTAATACACTACTGCCAAGTCACAGGTCAGCTGGCAATCTGAATTTTAAAAGGAATATGAATAATATTCTGTTTTATTTTGAAAATGAACTTTGTGCCCTCCATCATGAATCCAATATATGTCTTAATCTTCTGAGCCCTTGAAGCTGCCGGCTGCTCGTGAAGGCCTTTGACTCCTGAACCTAATAAGGAAATCAGTTGTTTTTTTTCCCCCATCACTTCTCTCGTTTTTATAGGGGCCGACGCACGCGCGCCGGAAAAAAAAGAAGCCCATATTTTGAAAGTAATTGGCAAAGCATGAAAACATGTGCGTTATATAATTTCAGGCCCAAAAGGGAGTCAAGCCTTTGCTTCGCTTTTCTACGTGTGATTATGATGTCATACTTGACTGAGACACAATTGACAGAGTAAACAAGCGGTAAAGAAAATAAATAAGTAAGCAGAGGCCCGTACAGCATTCTCTGCTGTGCCACCCACTAACTTACGGCAACGGGACCATCTGTAGGGTTTGCGACTTGTTATGTATTAATTGGTTAATTAGTTATTAAATCTATCTGTTACTGGGTGTTCCTAAGCAGTGTTCATTACTGTCATACATCTACTTCAGAACACACCAGTACTGCCACAAAATCATACGGAACCAATGATTCATGAGCTCAAGACCTAGGAAATATTCCCGACATAAATTCAATCAATTTATGACTGCACCAGACGAAATATATTTTTCAGGAAAAAAGAAAACTGACAGACGCTTCCATAATTTCCATTTAATTTCAAAATGTAAATGAAACACCTTAAACAAAATAGAATCATGCACTTCTAAATAAATAACCCAATTCATGAACGAATTTTCGGTCAAGCAGTGTTCAGACATAACGCGTGCATTACATCACTGCATTTCAAGTTATTATAGATATATAGGTCGTGCAGCGTCATTGGCCACTGGACAAGGAACAGGAAGTTGGACAGCTCTCTGGTGACACATGGAACATGGGTATGAATTTATATTTAAATACCAAGAAGGAATCTGCAGCGGCATAACAAAACGTTTGCAATCTTAGTGCAGCATTGTGCATTGTGACATCACAGCTACAACAAAATTAAACACATTTTCCATATCTGCATGATGATTTGCATGACCCTCAGTATAAAAAAAGAAGTCTTTAAGAGTGATGGATATTTGCCTCTGTTACCTTTGCATCCCTTAGGTACCAAGCTAACCTCTGCGGCTATCGGCCGAAACCATTTGCCGTTAAAATAGCCACTTAGCTTTGACTGACACTAATTTTTAGTACAAGTAACCCCAGAAGCCTCCTACCCCCTCCTCCTCCCATCTGGAAATTACAAAAGACGGAGTTTGTGATGTCCCCGCCGCCTGATCCTTGAGCCTGTCAGATCAGAACGTGCGATATGACGGAGCGGGCCGGCGTGCGCGCGCGGCATGCGGGGGGCGGGGGGGGGACCTGTCATGAGCGGCATAACGCGCCGTGTGTCATCCGCCCTGACTGATCCGCGGGGCCGCGGGACTGTCATCCCTCCTGACTGTACGAGTCAACACAAATAAAAGCGCGCCGGCGTGGCTGTAATGGCTGCGAGAGATCCGGGGCTCGTGGCGGCCATAGCTTTTATTCAGAACCTTCCAGATGACATGATGTGAAAAATGAGCCAGTGTCTACTCGGGTGCCCATTAGTGAGTGAGCACATTATCTGCCCCTTTTCACGTTCAATCTTCCCCCTCCACAGTGGCACGCGCTACACAGAAGTCACTCACTTTTATGGGTTTTTGACTGCTGTACTCTTTTAAATTTGAGGCTGCTGCAATCCGGAAAGCATGACTGTCACCTCTGTTTATCCCTGAGACACCCACTTCTTTAAACACCTTCCATCCATCCATCCATCCATCCGTTTATCTATTTAAAAATTCAGGTCTTTGATGAGTAATTAAACCCTTTGTAGGCCCACAGCCAGAAACAAATTTCGTGGGAGGTTCAGCAACTCTAGGTCTCTCTCGGTAGATTTTGCCAACCGGGGGGGCTGAAGCTATTTTCGAGGGGGAACTCAAGCTTGTAACTATACTACCTGGCAATGTGCCGGCCTCTTTCCTCCCATCCATTGGGGTAAACCGGCAGATAGTTTTTAACTTTCTTGGTCATGGAGAGATCTGACTGGGTTTGGGGGGGTTCAGTGGCATGGGTTCTGACACCTTGGATTCTGACAGCTAATTTAGCTAACATCTAAATGCCGATAGCTAGCAGCTAATTCGCTGTTAAGGTTATGAAGAGATCTCACTGAGGAAAGCCCATATGGGGTTTAGTAATCCGTAAATATGAGAAAAACATTTATATACTGTGGATGATATATAGATGATAAATGAAATACACACACACACATCATATCCATCCATCTATAACTGCTTATCCAGTATAGTGTTGGAGGTGCAATGCTTGTCCATTCTGCCGGAAGAAGGATTCCACACCTCCTCACACATCCAAAGCAGCCATTCAATCATCCAATCAATTAATTTCTCAGCTCAGTTCGCCAGTGTCACATTGTTTTGGCCCGGGTTTCGTCCGCCGCGTGGGGGAGAGTGCCTTATCAACAGCTCGGCCCGCTACACAAGCTGACACGTTAAGTCAGCATCGTCCGCCAGCCGTGTGAATTGGTGGGGGGGGGTTACAACTGGCAAGAAGAGCTTCCCGGGGATGTTTTAACACTTTCCGTTTTTCTCCGTGCCTCATGCTTTAAAAGGGGGGGGGGGAACACCATTTTAATGTCCTCTGGTGATTCAATTTTCAATACCGACTAAACACCTATTTTACTGCACATGACACATTAACAGGACAGCTTCTGTATCACCACACTGGAAGGAGTTGGAGCGCGTTTGGAATAAATGACATACTAGCTACATAATACTTATCTGTCTTTATTGCTGCATGGTTTAGTGGTGAAACACGGCAGGTCCGTCGTTTTCATGAAACCAAATATTGATTTGTAACAAAAGGCCAAATTTAACAGTGCACCCTAACAATATGATTCACAATAGCTCTGTACAAAAGGAAAACAGCTATTAAATTTGAAAGAATTGTAACAAATGTAATAAAAAAAATTATCCTTGTAATATGTAATATGTTATACGGGAAAAAAAGTGTTTTAGCTGAGAAAAAACACGTTAAAATCCTGAAACAATGGCTTTCACACTCTGAGGGTGCCTGTAGTAAATGTTCGGCTTTGCTGCTCGCTGCAGAGGCAGAATAATTGTTTTGCAAAGCAGGCAGAAATTTGTACAATTAGTATAACGATTTACTGACATACAGAAAATTCCAGCATAAAGCTAACAGTTTGGTTAGGGTGACAATAATGCAAAATGTTTGCCTTAATTTATAAGAAGGGCAGTTGGGAGGATTAACCCAGCTTTTAAAAGTAGCTGTATGATTTTTTTTTTTTTTTTTTTTTAAACGGTATGTCAGATGGCTGTACGGTGGCATTGTTGCTCTCCCGAATGACTGACAGGAAGGGTACTGTGACAGCATCGGGCACATAGACCAGGTCCCAGCCCGCATGGAGTCTGATCTGATCTGCGATGCGAGGCAGCACACCTCAGGGATGCCATGACGGCGCCGATCTTAACGCGACATTATCGGTATCAGCTACATAGAAGGCTCGGCTCACGCCGTCCAGGGAGAGCTCCCCTTCTGCAGGGGAGCCAGGCTTTAGGAACGCTGCACCAGCTGCCCCCTCTCCCGACGGCCGATCCTGCCGTCTATCTTCCCATGGGCCCCTTCCCATTAGCATTGCGTTGCTAGCACAGCAGGGCTATGGCATGCGACCAGTAGCATGGGCTGACCGGCATGCACATACCGCCTGAGCTGGCAATCAATGACGGTGCTTCCTTAATATCGACTGAGTATGCAAATTCCACAGTCCTATGGCCCTACACTGCTTTCCAGCAGCAATTTGCAGTCACCCAGCATCGAGAGGAGAAGACCATATAAAACATACAAAAGTATTTCACCTTCACACTGTTATGCAGTATACCAACACTGTCAATAGAAGTGAAATGGCAAACATATGCATAAGATTACTAATAATGGCTATCTGCTGATTCGGGATTTTTTTTTTCTTCCTTGGCATGTTCTGTTATGACAGCTAACCATTTGTTTATTTTACGTTGTTAAGAAAACATTTATAGCATCTGTTACAACATGGAAGTAATACTGTTGTCAGATGGCAACAGCTGCACTTCCGTTGAATTAAAATGGAATGCTAATCGGCAGTGATCTCTTTCAGATTTGGCTACCATTAAGAACATTAATTATCAGCTGGTATCCATCTGAAAAGTCAGCCTTTTCCTCTTTTAGATGTGACAAATAAGAACATAGCTTCTCTTTATTAGATCTCATTTGCTTAAAGCTTAATGGAAAATAAAGGCTTTTTTTAACTGATTATTGACAAAATTGGGCAAATATTGTGACTTCCATGAGATGAATACATAAAACATAGATAGAGACATAAAAATAAGTTTTCAAATGTCTTTGAAGACTACAAATTAAAGACTGAAAACAGAGAATATAGACCTTAATTCCTTTGGCTATAACTCTATCTTTTAAGAGAAAGCTTAATTTAGATATAATGGCCGCATATTAAGTAACCTTTACAAACAATTTATGATATTGAAAGGCAGAACCTGGCCAAGTAGTATTCAACTTATCCAATACGAACGTCTGTGATATCATGGGGCAACACATTTATCACCCATTAACCTGTAAATTTCTGTGACGTTATCGAATGGGCATTGAGGTGACTCCTCAGTAAAACTAACCGTCACTGCAGAGGTATTTACCATACTTTGGCTTTGTATTAAGGAAATTAAAGTGTGATATGGCTATTTCACATTTTTTTCCATGACTGACTGGTTAACGTTATTTTTTTTCTTAACTAATCATCTAAAAAAACGTTTGCTAGTTTCTTTTACAGAAAACAAAACAGTTTGACATGCTGTGTTACAAACCCACTACACACACACACACACACACACATGGAAATAACAAACAACAAAAAGATACATATCGGCTAAGTGTGGTCACAAGTCCACATTTCGTCTTCCCCTTTCTGATTTCTTGGTGTTTCTGTCCTTAATCAGCATGCATGCCGTTAACAGTCCGCACCGCTCATGCCAGAAAAGACGTCAAGCTGATATCTCAGTGCGGGGGAGGCAGCATGACATGGCCCAAACGATGAACTTAACTTTAGACGCTACAAAAGATGGCAAAGAGGGACGGGGCAGGACAACGAGGTGGATGTGGAGATTCCCAGCTGCAGATACAGAAACCAGCTCACAGCAAATACACCTGGCCACTCGCAAAAACGGAGAAGAAATATTCTTTTTATCCTGTGGAGGTGGACGAAGCCAACACCAGCGTGTCCTGCTGTTTATGAAATGCAAATTAAAATTTGTATAAACATCTGTGCCACAAGCCCTGTGGTATTTGCCCATCGGTTAGACACACTGGCGTCCCACGGTATGGGGCTAGGGGCCGACCCGCACGGCAAACAGCGGCGAGCCCAGCTGCCGGCTCAATAAGACCTAAAGTACCTTTTTATTTCCCCTGCTGCTCACTCTGTCAGATCCAACAGTTTGTCCAGCAAACTTACAAATGACTTGCATTGCTGTTTTTTTTGTCCCTCTCTGTTTTTGTTCCTTTTTCTTAAGGGTTTATGGAATTGGCCTGGGGATTTGTTGTTTAATTAAATAATGACCAATCCATAATAGGGAATGAAGGGTACTAAGCAATTAGCATACTATTAAACTTACCATCTATACTGTTTATGAGCAAGGTGATCCTCATTGAGTTCTCTAAACTTGCTTCTGAATGTTGCATAGAATGCAGTTAAAACGTGGTCAGTAAATGCATGTGATATTGATGTACTCTACCGCTGACATTCACAATTAAACGGGTCCATATTAAAAATGTACAATGGCCCACAAGTGCAAGGCGCACCATATTAAGAAAATACAAAAAATACTCTTTTTCTGTTTTATTAATGTTTTTTTTATTTTACTGATGTTCTCTGTGAAGTTTTTGCATTTTATTTATTTGTTGTGTCTTGCACTTTAGGGGGCAGTATAGAAGTATTGGATTATTTTGGATTGTTTTACTGAAAATATCATTGCATAACAGTGCAGGAAAAAAACCCTCCTTTATATTATCAGACTGAAACAAAGTTTCAAAAAAGATGCAGCAAATGGTGCAATGCAGAGCTCTGTATACAGAAATAGGCAGTATTTTCTCATCACAGCTGTTGAGGTACTGCCAAGCAACTATACTTAAAATATAAGAACAGACACATAAAAAACCTACAACATCTGGATACTCAGATTTTCTGCAAGCGTTTGAAAAGCCTGTACAAAACATACAGTTCATATACCGTAGAGGCTGCAGACAGTGTGCTCTTTAGGACCATGGACATCTTATGGATCTCATGAACACAAGTTGGAGTCAATGCAGGAAAGGCAAACTCAAAGTATTTTGAGTATTGATACTGAGTATCGAATCAAGTACTGAGCTAAAACTCAAAAATCAGAATATAGTGTTGGGTGCTGGAATAATGCCCCTCCTCCCTGCTACGTTCCATAGTGACCCAGAGTTCCAGAATTCCTTCCACTTGCATCACATGCTCTTCCTAACATGCTAACGAAAGGCGACAGGGGGACTTCAGGGCAAAGCACACGTCTTTCAGATTCCATTTCCACAATGCCCCTACCTGGGGGGGGGGGGGGCCCCCCCCGCCCGCCCCCCCCCCCCCCCCCCCCCCCCCGCCCCCCCCCCGCCCCGGGGCCCCCCGCCCGCCCCCCCCCCCCGCCCCCCCGCCCCCCCGGGGCCAC
>JAODLD010000001.1:41366977-41378103 GCA_026781065.1 Mormyrops boulengeri
GGAAGTGTTGGTGCGATTGTGTTAAATTGAAATAAGGTGTGCAGGTCAACTAAATGCCGTCTCTAGTCTGAAGAGCTATGAGTGCCAAGAAGCTAAACCCAACGGACCGAGTCACTTCCCGGGAAGAGTCCATTGGAAGGCTGCTGTGGCCAGGCAGGCTCTCCTGGTGACCTTCACAAGGAGCACACAAATCGGCCCTCGTAGCCCCTGTGGTGGTTGCTGTAATCTCACACCTGACACACCGAGTATGATACTTCTCTGTAAGCAACTTCCATCCAGAAAACAACCTTTTTCCCCACCCTAACATTAAGTGAAATGAAATTACTCTTGATGCAACTTCAAAAATTATTAAAAGCCATAAAGGTCTTGAACGATACACAGAAATATGCAAAAGGACAGTTTTAATATATTTTTGGTGCTTTTTTGTGGCTTAAAGTGATGGGCAAAAAATAAATAAATGTAGACTGATGGATGGCACTCTATGTCCCATTCATATAAATGTATAATATTAAATTATTATTGTGAATGGTAGATGTGCCCTGCAATGAGTTGGCACCCCATCCTGGGTTTTTTCTTGCCTTGCGGCCGTTGTTTCCAGGAGTTGCCCTGGACCCCTATAACCCCACACAGGACAAATGGGTAAGGAAAATGGTGGGATGAATTTAATTACTATTAATTCTTAAGCCATAAATAGTAATAGTACTCTACAAATCTACAAAGCAATAGGAATAAATAGGGTTTGAGTGTTTAAAGTCACCTCACAGAATGTTCAGAAAGTGCATTAAGGCTGAATTATTATTATTAAGGTATCCTTTCAGTATTAGAGATGGCAGTATTCAATTGATACAGTGTTTAGTTTTAATAGGATCCTTCAGCTCAAATACGAGCCGACAAACACGGCAAGACAAGCACGCGGTCTCTGGCAGGCTCCGGAATATACACTCTCAAACAGACCCGCACCTCTCTCAATCCACCGTGCGGCTGGAATCAAAGCTCAGAACAAACAGCGTTTTGATATGGCTTTGAAGATGATAAGAGCCCCTGACAGGGAGAGAAGGAGATGTCTCTTCCTGCTCGGCGAGCAAACACTGCCAGTGACTGACATGACATCCAAGCCTAAGGAAAAGTTTGCCTTTTAATGAGCGCTCGGTACGATCCCCCACCCAGCCCCCAAAGCCTTGGCCAGTATTTCTGTGCCCAGGCTGGGGTGCGGGGCACTTGTAGCCGATTTCCCAATATCCTGCCCTCTTTTAGGAAGAGCTGGAAGGCCGTTTGAAGAAAATGAGTAGATTTAGGATCAAGAGCCTTTTTCCAGGGGAATTTGAGTTTGTTTGAGGATTATGACATCTTCATCCACGGTACAAAGCTAGACAGAAAAGTCCCATAATGCTAGCCCTAGGTGGTGGAGCTTAGGCACGCATCCCTGTAAATGGCGATAGCAACGATAAAAGTTCCTCCATCAGACAAGCTTCTCGGCGAGAAAGAGCCATTCCATTTAAACCCCCTAGTGTAATGTCAGACATATCACAGTATTTCACTCAGGGCATAAATATATTAAACTGTAAAACTGATGCAAATATGCTTATGTTTTTTCATATGAAGCTGTACTTTGGCGTTCCTTCGTCTGCTTGATTTGCCCTGCTGACGTACATGTCGCCAGGTTATCTTGGGTGTCTATAACTCTCCTGTTTCATTTCCAGGCCAGAATCTGCGAGGTCACTGAAGTCCTCCGCGTTCCTGTCTCACCAGTGACTCTGGCTTATTGCATCCCACTCAAAGATGTGTTTGCACTTGATATTTCCTTTCTAAATGTAAATTCTATGCAACTGTTCCACCGTTCACCACCCGTGCTGCTCCAATTTTCACTCTGTTCCATACACTCTGTGTCCTTTAAAAAAACCTGAAATACAGGTCAGTGAAGCTTGACTCCTTTCCCCTCGCCTTCTCCCACGATGGTCCGTTGTTCAGTCTCCCTCATTACCTCTGTGTCACCTCTCGTGATTTTTTTCTTCCGAACATCCACGTCTGCTTTCTGCTTTGTTAACTTTTCTTTCCCTGTCATCCATCATTTCCTCACGCTCTCCTCAGAGCCCCTCATTGGATATCTTAATTGCGCTTCACCTGAGATGGATTCCAGAACGTTGGGTCTCTAATAAAACTACTACAATCTGCATTTTATTAGATGTTTCATTTGTTATCCTGTTGCAATTTTTGTACTGCTATAGGACATGGCGGGGGGGGGGGGGGGCGTGGATATTTAAGGGGAAGGTTCAGGTCGGGGGGGGCAACCACTTTTATCACCGGTAATTAATTGCCTAAGAGTCTAAAGCAAGCTGTTTGTGTGTGCTTTACAGATAGAGAGCATTCGGAAGTGATGTGCCAGTTCTCGGGGGTTTACAGTTTGCCTCGTTACATTACGGAGGCCAAATGGCTGTTTCTGTATTTCATTTGATTCTCTCTCTTCACATCCCAAGGGCGCAAATAAAACAGGCCCGTTCTATCATCCAACTCCCTGTACCTGTGGATCCATTCGCCGTCCAGTAGAACCTGAAGCACTTTCATTACCCGCCGTGTAAACAATTAATATTTGTTTTCGATTTCGTATTCAGTTTCAATTTTTAGAAACTCCTTACTGCTCCGTTGCAATCCATCCAATCCATCTTCCAGCCATGTGTCCTGGACAGGGTGTTGGGCGCAATGTTGGGCATTTCAGGTCCAGAAACTACAAATCTAGACCAAGATTTTGTTTCTACCAGCCAGCTGAGTACTCTGTGACTGTGATTCTTTATACTAAACTGGTTGGTACAAACAAAAACTTGGTCTGGATTTGTAGCTTCTGGACCTGAAATACCCAACACTGGGTGTGGGGCAGTAGAGTGTAGACCCAGCACAGGATGCCAGTTCACTGCAGTGGCTTAAGGGTTATTTTTATAAATCTCATTATGGGATAACATTAGACGCCCTTGAAGCCCATGGACTATAAGAAGAGTTTGTGCTCTTGAGATGTCAACCTGCAGCCTCATGGTGCCCAATTCAGGTTTAAATGCATCTACTGCCATCACAAAATGAGTATGTTATTACATATATTAGAAAATGTCTAAAGGTTAATGTAATTATGTGTTTTGACTAAGTATCCTTATCTTAAACTCTTGAACTGTTATTACCACTAATTATACCAATATTAATTTAAATACTAACGCCTCCCCTGCTGCTACTACTACTGGCACTAATTATGACCATCTTTTGATGTCTGTTAGCCTGCCTACACGTGAGAAGCCGTCAGAATTTAACATGTTTGTAGGCTAACTTGAAAGAACGACAACAGATCAATATTAAACTAGAATGTGTTATTGTAGTTGCCAATAATTCAGACAGCTTTCATAAAAGGCTTTGGGGTTCTCTTATACTCTTTTCAAAATACACCACCGATTTAGGGGAGTGACAGGTTACCAATCTGGAACACTATGGACACCTAAAGCTTTGCTAATCATACAGTTCGCCGTTTTTTTTTTTTTTTTTTTTTTTTAATTATTATCCATCCATTTGTCCTATGCAGGGTCACAGGGATCCGGAGCCTATCCCAGAAGATACTGGTACAAGGCAGGGAATAACCCAGGATGGGGCACTAACCCATCACAGGGCACACACACGACTCACACACACCATTCACGGACAATTTGGTAACTGCATTTCACCTTAACTGGAGAACCCAGAGGAAACCCCATGACTTGAACCCTTGTCACCAGAGGTGTGAGACAGGTGTGCTAACCACAACGTCACCATAATAATAATAATAATAATAATAATAATATTGATGATGACTAGTGGTAGTATTTTTTGTTTTTTTCCTGGAAAAATACAATAATTTGATTTATATAAGATAATGCTGTTACTGTACCTACTTTTCCAAACGCTGCTATTTATTATAATATTATTGTTGTGTTATCCCATGAATGGCCCACTGCAACTTCCAGGAAAAAAACCAATATAACGCATTCTGCCTCAGTGCTGCAGAGCGCGGTCATGCTATTTCAATCAGACCAGTAATCCCTCAGTAGCGCAGAGCTTGTCTGCCGCTACAGTAAATGATGGAGTAAGATTCGTTCATCCATAGCAATGATAAGCCGGGACATTATTATACGGGTAATTCAGATTTATCTGGGGACTGCATGGACCGGCGAGGGCTCACCGGGCATCATTTCCCTCGTTGTCTTCTGCCCAAATAACGTTTGCAAGGCTGGAGCAGAACCCGGAACCGCCGCCTACAAACTCATCACGCAGCAGCTAGTTATATGGCAAGAAGACGGACCACAAGAGCAGCCTGCAATAAATGAATATGTTTAGAGGAACACAATATTTTTCTTCAAATACTATATGTAACTTATGTTGTAGTAAAGTAAAATGTGTACCAGAAATGCTTTTTTTTCATTTTTTAAATCCCCCTTTAGTAGAAACAGATGTCTGATTTGTTGATTAATTAAATAGCACACTCGTTAAGCGCTTTTGATAAATGTCGCCCGCGACATCTCGCTGCCCACGCTCGTGCCATCACACCGAGCCGCGCGCGTCCCTTTCGGCCTCCTCGTGCCCGTCACCGCCCCCCTCCCCAGTCCCCCTCCCCTCATGTGGAGCAACGCGGCAGGAGTTTATGGCTGCCTCCAATCACGTTTGCAGAACTTAGAGATATAATCCACTCCGACCTGGCATCGCGCACCCCTGGGTACTTACATGTGCAATGGTCCACAGAAACATCACACTTGAGCCCCAAAGGCATTGTGGGTGGGTGGGGTGGAGATGGGGGGGAGCTATTTACGGGCCCTGCACCAAGCCTGCACCGACGCTGCTAGACGAATTGCATTTGCCTTGTAAGAATTCCAAATACAATAGAATGTTCCAAAGACAGGAATGACATACATATACATTTTTTACATATCTGTAAAAAATCCAGCAGAATGTTCCAGAATTTCCTTTGGATTACCAGATAGGTTTTTAGACAGCTTACAAGCTTTGGTTAAAAATAACAGCTTCACCAAAGGGGGTACCTATGAATCTGGAGGTGTGCTTTATCTATATATTGGTACGTGATGCAGACATTAAAACAAAAAAGTAGCTGACTCAAATTGTTTACTTGTATATTCTGTCATGGCTATGAAAGGAGATGCTGAAGACAAACAGCAGCGTAACCGAGCCCCATGTGTCAGGT
Organism: Mormyrops boulengeri; assembly: GCA_026781065.1. Classification (NCBI taxonomy): domain Eukaryota; kingdom Metazoa; phylum Chordata; class Actinopteri; order Osteoglossiformes; family Mormyridae; genus Mormyrops; species Mormyrops boulengeri. Next base: position 41,372,181 of record JAODLD010000001.1, read on the forward strand.
CGTGTGACTCCAGCCTTGCGTCGCTGGCAAATAATAAAATATTGCCACGGCATAAAGCTCGATCCAGTCGAGCACGTTTAGCTAAAGCCAAGATCCTTGACAACTGTAGGCGTGATGCACAGGTACTGCTCCAGACAGAACAGCAGGGGGGCACAGGCCGACTAACTACAGTGACATCAATGGCTGCCTCTCGCAGCATGGCCGCCCCTCCTCACTTTGAAAAGAAAATAAATTAAACAACAAAGGAGCACCTGACATTCAGCGGATTCAGCTGGCTGCCCCCTCCAGCAGCTCGTAGCATGACCGCGACATGCTTGTTTCATACACAGAGCATTGCCCACGTATGACTTAATATAGCGAGGTGAGACCGCATGGTTTCTGCGCCAAAAGTCAAATCCCTTATTTTTGATTGATGGGATAAATGTGAAAAGATCACATCATTTCCCCTCATTGTGCTTTAGTCATTCACGAGGACAGAAACCCCTGTATTTGTCTCTCTTTTTGTGCAATGCATTATGTACACAATCAATAATGGGGAAAATATTCAGTGCGGAGTAGCTGGCCGACGAAAAGGCCAGTGTGCAGCGTGGGTACATCACTTTGTGCCGCTAACAGTGGAGTTTCTTAATGCAATGAGAGCAGCGCAGTGCAAAGACTGCTAACCATCCAAACACGGCGAAGCATGCGATTCCCATGCAAAGGCACATCTGATTATCTAATTATAATAAAGCAGCTTTCGTTTCGTTTAATATGTTTTATTATGATTATTATAGATTTGCGTGCGTTTGCTTATGCGTAAGGTCATTCACGCGCAACACATGTGCGCGTAACATGTATGGATTGCTTATCTTATGTGGGCTTCATACATTTTTCATAGCATTGGGGTGGGAATCGTATGGACAGTCTAATAGGATTTGCGCTGATTTCCTTAATCGCACATTAAACCGGGTCGGCGGTCGATCAGAAAAGCTTGCTCTCGTCAGGACATCTACCGGCTTACGGTCTATATTACATGACGAACAACAGGTTTTTCTGATTAGATTTTACAAGCGTATTAATGCGATGCCTCTTGGTCGTGTCAATATTTCCCCAGCTGTTAATGGGAATTGTAACGTGTGCCAATTAAACATACTTAATGCAGTAATGTAAGCCGCACCAGGAGAAGTTGTCAAAGTTACAGACGAGCACCGTAACAACCGTACTCAGTCCGAGCCTAATGCGTTTCTAATACTGCTGTTCTTCATTATTAGCTCTCTTAATGATTTCCCATATTGATGCTGCTATTTTCAGTGGAACACATCAAGTTTTGATTAATAAAAAGCTATTGTTCGTGGAAAAAGGAAACCCCATAAATTAATCCAACAGTTTCGTTTCCAGTCATTTTTTAAGAAGTAAACCATTTTAATTGAAAACGGCTAGTGCCTCTTTGTCCTAGTCTAATATGATCTCTAATACCCTAGTCTCTGAAAATTTGCAGACATTCATTACAATGCATATTATTTCATTATTTTAATTTGCGTTATTTGAATATTAAAATCCATACTTTAAAATTACATTTACTTCTAAATGCTAAATACGGAGGATACACGCTGTCCTTTAATTCCATGATTTTAAAATGCAAGCCTATAATATATAGGAGGAATTACAAAGGAGCATGTCTTATTAACTTGGGGTGGAGAAAAAAAAGGAGTGAACTAGTAAGGTGAGCGGAACAACGATGCAAAAGGTCAGGAATTAATGAGACTCATTACCTGCGCGAGATAGCGCCTCAGCTTGGCTCCCGCTAACAGCTCCCCCTCACTCCTAAATGCTGTTTTCTTTCCGAATCGAACTGACTCCCAAAAGGATCGATTCCCTCTAATTTGAATTGGGAAAGGGCTGGACCACTCATAAGTGTTCTTGTGGGAGCTGTGTCATTTCCCAACACGCCCGTATCCCTCATAAATAACCCAAGTTGTGCTTGTAAACAACCAGTTGTAAATGCAGTGCAAACGATGCTGCTACGGCAATGACCGATTAGATACATTTCTGGGAGCGTTTTTTTTTTCCTCTCTGCGCTGCACTGGAAGTCATGGAAGCCTCAGCAGCGTGGGACGGTAAAATCCCGCTTACTAGCCACAGGGACTGGCAATGGCCACTTGATCCTGTAAACACTGCGAGAGGAAAGGAGGGGAGTGGTGGAGAATGGGGGAGAGGGACTGTGGGTTTAAACCAGCAGCCCCCTCATTGGGAGAAAGAGGGACAGAGAGAGAGAGAGAGAGAGAGAGAGAGAATACTAGGCCTGTTCCCTTTGAAGATGTGGAGTGACACATCCCCAAAATCCCAAGTTGCAGTTAGCTCGCTGCTAGAAGAGTCTGGAAGCAGATCTCCCAGGCAGGGATGGAGTGAAGAAGCCAAGATGCATGCTGGCCTTCAGTATATTGGAAAGCACTTTCACTGCTTGTCATGAGAAATATGCATGAGAGCTGATGCTGCAGGCCACAGAGCACGGCACTCCTGTGCATAGACGGCCAGTCCCTGCTTTGCCAGAGATGCTAACGCATATTCCTGTCTTAGGTAAAGACATGGCCATTTCTTTTGTTTGTTTGGGTTATTCATATCCTCACTTAATTCAGCTGATTTAAAGGGCAGGCACAGTACATTTGTGGCATCAGGCACAGGCAAAATATTCTCAAGATTTCAGACATGTGACATTGTGTTAATAATTAAAAAGTGAGCCTTAAAATCATCTATGGTTGTTTTATTTAATATTTTGAATCATAGAAAAATATTTAGGAAACTGCTGGTCCATGTATAACAACGGTAAGTGGTAAACGAACGATAAGGGTGATGTGATGGTTACTCTCACTAGTAACAAAGCACCAGAGGGTTCCAGTTACAAAATGAGAATGGTATAAAGATCTGCAATTTAAAGGTGTACAAACTAAAATGGTAACACAGGGGCATTCTTTTTCACTTATAAATTAAAATGCAGACATGTGTGTTGACAATAATATAAAATTTCTTAATAGACACTAAACACAAACAGGTATGAGGTATGGCAATAGTGTGCAGCTGGAGACCGCAGTGGAATCTGAAACTTGGGACTGCAAAATGAATTAGTCTGGACACAATCGAAACAACAGTTATTTACCAATGTGTACCACCAACCGACTATCTTGATTTAAGCATTGTAAATGTGTTCAATTGTAATCCATGCTGATTTCCTGTGATTGTATTTTTGCCACAATCAAGGCAAAATGTATGAGTACATTTATATACTCGAAATTATATAAATATGTATGACACATTCTTACTTGTCTGTATCCTTGTTTTATTTTGATTAGCTAAAAAATCAAACTAAAAATTAACAGGCTTGAAAAGAAATGTCACTGGTATCAATGATCAAAACTAATAGTAACAAATTAAAGAAAAAATGTCTGTTATATAAGTTATGTACAGTGCTTAAAAACTGGTTTAAATTTACATTTCTGTGTAGATTATCTAATTTTGTATAACAAACTGCTAGAAATTTAAATTAAAAAAAAAAATAAATGACAGGTCAACTGTAGAAAATTTGTCATCTCTGATGGCCACCTCTCGATTAGATAATTTTATTTAGCAAAAAGGGGTGGGGGTTTATTTGTCTGTTGATGCGTGTTTTGGGATATCTAATATGGGTCGGGCAGAGCTACAGAATTTCCGCTCTAAGGTGAAACCCAGCTCGTAAATGTGCACAATATTCCACATTATACATGTCATTTCGAAGCGCGTCCAGAATGACGCAGCGCCAAATCTGTATGACAGATTTAGGTGAGAGCCGGCGCTGAGGCCCCGCACAGGGGAAGAGTCGCTCTGGGCTGAGGACCCTGCGGGCTCAGGGGAACCGGCCCGTGCCGCTTGGGTGCCTTTCTTCCCGGCACTCGCGGGGGCGCACGGCCGTGACAGGATTGCCATCTAGCGAACGCGGCTGCAGTAATGCTGTATGTTATGCTGCACAATAACAGTGACAAACGGATATCAGAATCCATATATTTTCACCACAGTAATTATATGAATACTACATTTGATAGCACTCCTTCACAAGTGCCGCCACACAATTACGTGACATTAAAAATAATACATTGTTCTAAGAGTAATGATCATTAAATAAAGTATTCCTGAGTCATGGATTTTTTTTTATTGTGTTATGGCTCCATCTCGTGACAATGTGGAGTAATAGCTGCGAAGACTCATTGCTAAATTATTTTCACATCAAATAAAGAATTACCGCGTACAAAATCCACAGTGCTGTTCAGTTCCACTTAATCATTATAACTTTTCTTCTTCTTCTTCTTCTTCTTCTTCTTCTTCTTCTTCTTATTGTTATTATTATTATTATTATTACAATACAATGTTTGTGTTTTTCACTAATTTAATTATTAACAACTTACACATAAAACGTTCAGAGTTTGAGATCGTCTTACACGGCTGAATGTGATTTTAATTCCCATAAGCAAAATATGTACTCTGTTATAGTGTTAAATCTTCTTTAAATTGCCTTTAAAGGGTTATGTCGTTTTAGATATTTAGTGATCAGTTAATAATTTGGTAGTAGTGAACGGGGCACAAATATTTTGTAATAACTCACTACTGAAGTACAAATCATGAACAAATATAGTAACTGCTTGGAATGAAAGATGCATCATGATTCGTTAATGATAAACAAATATGAGATCAGTATTTAACGTGTTATTCATGACTTGTTCCTTCAGTAGTTCTCAAAGGTTTACAGAATTAACAGATATAGTAACAAGTATAGTAACTGCTCGATAAAAGATGTCACGATTAATTAATCATGAATTAACATGAGATCAGTATGTAACTAAGACTTAGTTTGTGGTTAATTAACACATAAGTAATAGCATAATACTACATTATTTGTGCTCCGTCAAGTAAAGGGCTACTTATAATATTTACTTATGTCCTTTAGCAATTTCAGATTAAAGACGATTCAGACAATACAACTTTATTGTGCTTTCTGAGCAATTGATGGTATATTATCCTGAAGTATATTTGATGTATTTTTATTATTATTATTATTATTATTATTGTTCATAATAAAAATAATAATAATGATAATAATAATACTTCAGATAAAAAAGGATCGACGCTGACGTTTTCTACCTTTCTATAAATACAAATTTGGTCAAGTCTGCCATCCAGTGGGGAAAAAAATGTAACTACGTAATTTCCACTGGGTCCAATTTTACCTGAATTACCGGAATTCTGAAATAATAATAATAATAATAATAATAATAATAATAATAATATACTAACAGTAGCGGTTCTCTTTGCATCCTGGCAAGCCCATTACCATGGCAATAAGTTACAAGAATCGAGTTAACGGCTCCTTGAAGTCTGCATCACATACCATCTGCCCTTTACAGTGAAATACTACAGTTTGGTCTCGTCGGACCAGACCGCATCTCACAGCCTTTCTACATGATCGCCCTGTTCTACCGTAGGCTCTATTCTCATTATTCTATGCACTGTAATCGTGTTCTATCTTCAGGATCACCACACTGACCTCTGTAGCTTTTTCAGAACAGGTATTAGCTTTCCATACATTGAAAATACTCACCAGGCTCGTCCTCGCTTTGGTCAGATCTAGACAACATAGGAATATAAGAAATTTACAAACGAGAGGAGGCCGTTCAGCCCATCAAGCTCGTTTGAGGAGAACTTGACTAATAGCTCAGAATTGTTAAAATCTTATCTAGCTCCATTTTAAAGCAACACAGGATTTTAGCTTGCGCTACACCAGCAGGGAGACTATTCCATACTCTAACTACATGCTGTGTGAAGAAGTGTTTTCTCAAATTCATTTTAAAATGTTCTCCCGCTAATTTCCACCTATGACCACGAGTTCTAGTATTTAAACTAATATTGAAGTAGCCATTTG
>JAODLD010000001.1:41378203-41398275 GCA_026781065.1 Mormyrops boulengeri
CCTTTCCAAGGCAGCAATGTCCTTCTTAAGGTATGGTGACCAAACCTGCACACAATATTCTAGGTGGGGTCTTACCACAGAATTGTATAATCGTAGCATCACCTCCCTTGACACCACACATCTAGAGATGTAACCCAACATCCTATTGGCCTTTCTTTATTGCTTCCCCACACTGGCGAGAGTGGGACATGGAAGCATCAACATACACACTAAGGTCTTTCTCATAATCAGCTACCTTTATTTCGGTGGAACCCATAAAATATCTGTACTTTATATTTCTGCTCCCTTAACATTTCAGCCTTTTTGTACACCAAGCCATTTGTTGATTGTGTTAATTATATTGTATAATGGGTTATTTTTGTCATAGTGTGTTTAGTAGTGTGTACCCATATCGGCTGGCAGCCCCTCCTGGGTTGTTCCCTGCCTTGCACTCGTATCCTCTGGGATAGGCTCTGGACCACCCCCACTACCACCATCCTGAATAGGAAAAGCAGTTACAGAAAATGGGTGGATAGATTATTTAGTCATTCTTTCTTTTGATGTTTTTCAAGAGTTAATGTCTGGCTTCAGGGTTTCCAACCACCAACAGATTTGTAGAAAATGTAGTAACCTGCAGTACTGTGCAAAAGTCTTAGACCAGGGGTCTCCAACTCCGTTCCTGGAGATCTATTATCCAGTAGGTTTTCTATTCTACCTGGCTTCTGATGAGCCACACCTGTTCCTGGTATTTACCTGAGCAGGGGTAGCCAAACTTATCCGCAAAGGGCCGGTGTATATGCAGGTTTTCGCTGCAACTCCCTAATTAGGTTACTAATTAGAGGACTTATTGGCTGAAAAGTCCTCACACCTGGGTTTGAACAGCTGACCTAAGGGTTATCCCAAAAACCTGCACACACACCGGCCCTTTGCGGATAAGATTGGCTACCCCTGTACCTGAGAAATGGTGTGGCTCATCAGAAGCCAGGTAGGATAGAAAACCTACTGGATAGTGGCTCTCCAGGACTGGAGTTGGAGACTCCTGTCTTAGACAGTCTAAAGAAATGATCTCTATGTTGGTGTAAAACTATGATATTATGCCTGTCAAAGTGTGTCAACATATCCACTTCAGAATCTCCTCTAACCTCATCCCAGTATTTGCTACAACCGTCCAATACATCCATGTACTTTTTGATTCGACCAGGGGTGAGTTTCCCGAAGCCTTCTTAACGCTAGCAGTGTTCTTCATACCAACCAAAAGGGTATAGAAACCTCCATAATAAAAAGCTGGATTGTCCTGGATATGCCCTGGTCGGACGATAACCACTGCCGCGCCAAATATTCGCGTTTTTGTACAGTGTGCGGTTTGACCTCTTGTGCCTACCGTAGTACGGTTACCAAGGGGACGACGGAGCGAGTCCATGACGGGAAGATAATGCGTCCTAAGCCTGAAGTAAAAGCGTAGATAACTCTCCAAATAATAAAAATAACCAGAAAGACGTAGCCGTTAAGAATAAACCAAGCTGCAATGGCATCTATGTTGGATGCTCTTTGGGAAGACAGGGATGTTAGGTTTGATATTACTGCGCAGTAAGTACCTGCAATCTGTTGTATACTTACCGATTAAAAAATATAGTTCCACAAGAATACCTTGCATGGCTGTTCACAAAGAATATTCGCTTACCCTGTATATGTCTCTTGTGCAAGCAATGGTACTGGCAATATGTAGAATACTAACTAAATTGCATGATATGTGCTTTAAGCCATTTGCAGTTCCTTAAATATATTTGAACTGATATTATAAAATAGCAATAATAAACAATAATACGCAGTGTTAATATAGTCGAAATGTGTTTGCTTTATTCCTGATAATGTTTCTTGTCGTAAAGGCAAATGAAAACGAGACCAGGCGAAGTCCTTATAGATTGCTTAGATTCTATTGAAGACACCAAAGGAAATAATGGAGACAGAGGTACGGTATTTTTAAAAATAATAATCTCTGCTAAATATTAGTCGTGCAATACGTTTATTTAATGTAGTTTTCTTGCCGTGCATCATCCGAGTTTTTGGATTTTCAGGGAGGCTTCTTGTGACAAATCTGAGAATCATCTGGCACTCTTTGGCTTTACCCAGAGTCAATTTGTGTAAGTAGCACGATCTGTGCCACCCCCCATCAAGAAATACCGCTGCATGTGCTGTGGGAGCCACGCAAAGATAACGCAGTTACTACTTTATCATTCTGACCTTGACAACAGGTTTGACTAGACTGTGGTAAATCAAAATGTCTTGGTTCTGTCCTGATGAGCCCAGTTCTACAGCCAGATTCTGACAGCAGTTCCAAAGAATGGCTATACAGATCTGTTCTAACCACATCCCTTTACTGTATTAGTGGTTATGGATGGATGGATGGATGGATGGATGGATGGAACCAATGTAAATTCTCAAGCCTGAGAAATAAAACAATATCAAAATAAAAAATCCACTTTAAGTTGAAAAAAAATGTCAATGATAGGTTATTTACATGCTAATTGCACACGTTTTACTCTAACGTGTGAAAAAATAACTTTTTTTTACTTCTTCAGCTGTGGGATACAACTCAATTATTAATATCACCACAAGAACTGCTAATTCAGTAAGTATATGTACCGTATATTTCAGCAGAAGTGATTTCCTTTGATGGGTGGCATGGGGGCTCAGTGGGCGACACTCTAGCTTCACTCCCCCATGTTTCAGATTTTCGGTATGTGTGGAGTTTAAATTGTCTCCCATGTCATGCAGATCTTTCTTCAGATATTCAGGATTCCTTCTCTACTGCAAACACATTCAATTAGCCTAAGTTTCCCATAGTGTATTGTGTGCGCCTTTTAATGGACCATCACCCTGTCTATGGTTTACTCCTGTCTGAATGCTGCCTGAGATCAGCTCCGAGCCCCCATCACCCTGACAGGATAAAAGGTTGATGGATGGATGAATGGATTGCTGGATATTTTTCTCTGTTCCAGAAACTGAGGGGGCAGACTGAAGCACTGTACATATTGACCAAGAGCAATAACACCAGGTTTGAGTTTATTTTCACCAGTGTGGTTCCTGGAAGCCCCAGGTTGTTCACATCCGTCATTGCAGTCCACAGGTACTTTAAATGCAACCCTACACATCTCTGACTTATGACTTTATAACAGATTAACTGTGGGACTGTAAAGGAAAGTCCATTTTTTATTCTTGGATTTATAGGCAGAAATCAGTCTTGGAGCATCTAAAAAGTGTCATTTTTCCTTCCTTCAAAGGGCTTATGAAACCTCAAAGATGTACCGTGACTTGAAATTGAGAGCAGCTCTTATTCATAACAAACAGCTGAGACTTTTGCCTCAAGAACAGGTTTATGACAAAATTAACGGAGTGTGGAACTTATCCAGCGACCAGGTATATAAAACATTTTTGCAATTAGATCACATAAGGCACTTGTTTGTAATGTGCCTAGTATTTGACATAGTACTGCACTGCTTACACTTACGCTTATCTTTGATATGAGGCAGTTTAAAAATACCCACAACTCCATGGTAGAGCTTTGGCTGTACTTATCCTGTACTTAAGTATGTGCTAGATCACTGTAGTTACTGTAGTGATTTTGAAAGATTTTTCATCCTTGTTCTTTCTAAACCTAACTTTCCAGTCCTTGTCCACAGCTTCCCCAAATGTCATTTTATGTTACATATGCTATGCAAATCCTTCCTTACTCAGTATTAAACAGTGCTGTTCTAGAAGCAAAATGAACTTGATGTTTGCACCTAAAAGCTTCTTCTGTCTTTCTTTTAACCTGATAGGGTAACCTGGGAACCTTTTTTATCACAAATGTGCGAATTGTGTGGCACGCCAACATGAACGAGAGCTTCAACGTCAGCATCCCTTACCTGCAGATTGTACGTAAGCTCGGTCACATGAGATGTACTGCTTTGGGAGTTTGAATATCCTCTTATTACCCGACTTCATGTAAACCAGAAATGAACACTCAGAGTGTTTATTTTTATTTTTTGCCTTCGTTTTGGTAGTTAGTGTACTTGTGAATGATGCATGTACTCTGAAGAGTTTATATTATCTGATACTGTTTTTTTTTTTCTGAAGCGTTCCATCAAGATCAGAGATTCCAAATTTGGACTGGCGTTAGTGATAGAAAGCTCTCAGCAGGTGAATTCGATCGTGTCGTTAAACCATAACAAATGTATTCACCCTTAATATCGTCATGCTGTATTTGTTAATGGCCTCCACTTTGACTAACACCTTTCTTTGGCAAGCTTCTGCTGTGCATGCCTCAAAAGTGGACTCATGCCTTAATTTAAGCTCAACTAAATGCCACACACCATTATAATTCAGACTCTTTTTCACATCAAATGTAGATCATAATGTGTCATTTTTTGCACATTCCTATTCATTCAGTTGTTCATATGCATAGCATTTTTATGTATTTAACTTTTTTGTCATGTCTCATGTTTATGTCTTAAAATGTGGTATTTAAATGTCTTACAAATGTATATTCCATTTTTTACTTTTTTGAATAACAAGAACTATATTTCATCTCGTTGTACAAGCCATGCAGTACAGAGCTGAAGATGACAATAAGGGTACTTTGACATTATTCCTAACATGTCTGTATTTTACATTCGTCATTTAGACAGGTGGGTATGTACTTGGTTTCAAGATCGACCCCATAGAGAAACTACAGGATGTGGTGAAAGAGATCAACTCTCTGCACAAGGTTTACTCTGCAAGTCCCATCTTTGGAGTAGAGTATGAGATGGAAGAAAAGGTACCTTCCGATCCTTAACTAACCCCACACAAAACACTCACGGAGTTTTCCCTGTCACCCAGTCTAAATGTACAGATAGAATTTGCTATTTCATTTAAAGTGTCTTTTAATTACAAAAAAGTCTTTCTGGTACCACTTTACAATAAGGCTCCCTTTTGCCACTTGTAAATGGTAGTAACTCATTAATTAAAAAGAAAACTGTTCTAACTTCTTTATTAATTGTCTATTAATAATTTACAAAGTGTAACAACCTAATTAATAACCAGATTGTAAGCCATTCATAAACTCTTTATATGGGTAGCCTTATTGTAAAGTGGCGCAGTCTTTCTTGACTTTTGCACAAAAAAATTACAGTACTTAAATAAATTGCAAATAAATGTAATTACTTTCTCAATGGGATGATGGAATTAAAGGATTGTTCATTTAAAAGCAAAGGTTTCTTGTGTGGAGCATTTCAGGATTGCTAAATAATGGCACAAGCATTATCTCATATTGAGACTCACTGTAAGCCCCCCAGTTCCGTGATATGAAACACGTAATGTTTAGCCTGGATCCCCTCGCTTTCTCCTACGCTCTCAGCCGCAACCACTGGAGGAGCTGACAGTGGAGCAGCCTGCCGATGACGTGGAGATCGAGCCAGATGAACAGACAGATGCTTTCACGGTGAGTGGGCTGTGGCAGCAGGTCCTCTGGGAAGACTCCCCTGTCACACTCTCAAAATAGCGGGTTGCTAAAGGATTGTACCACAGCCTGGTACAAACAGGACCACATGTTGCCTGGGTTACATAGTGTTTATGAACAGATTCTGCTTCAGGGGGCTCAGTCACTTTTAACATGTAGATTTGACTTTTGATAAATGCAGTTATTTGTATGACTAAAACCATGACAATGTATTGGGTAAAATGGATAGATGGATAAAACAATTTAACTGAATTATTCCAGTGGTTTGCTATGTGAACATATATATATATATATAATGAACATTTCATTTATATACAATATACTCATATATTTCTAATTTTTTAGGCATATTTTGCAGATGGCCATAAGGTAATATAAATATGACATGATATTCATGTATGAAATGTCTTTTGTTAACCTCAATGTTGTCATGCTTGCTACAGAAGTGCTAACTAATAGATTAATGGTGTAAATTTGTTCAAAGCAACAAGACAGAGAAGCAGTGTTCTGTGAGGAGCTTGGACTGGCTATTGAAAAGCTGAAAGAGGGATTTACACTGCAAGGACTCTGGGAAGTCATGCCTTAAGAACATCGTCTGCTTTTTTATTGTACTTTTGCTGTCACAGTTTCGGCTCCAAACGTCAAGTCTGTTATTATTGAGTTTCTACATAGGACAGTACGGGAGTGTGGCTGTTAATTTATAATGTATACATGTACAAAGTATTTTCTGATATTGGCATTATAATTAAACTGTTACATTCTGAATATTTCAGTATTTTGAAGGAACGTATATTGTCTCAGTATTGGTAAGTTGTTTTCTGCTTGCTTATTTCCTCCTATGTACTATATTTGTATCTGTAAATAACAAATATAAGTACCATTTTAGAACATGAGGAGGGCTGAGTCATTTGTTTGGTTTGGAGTGCTGAGACCCCCCCCCCCCCAAGTGAACAATGATCCAGTGGCTATTTACAAACGTGTCCGGGGGATTGACCCACGTCACAAACTGTTGAAGAGGATTGACTCTCACCTGTTACGTTAAGCAGCTGTTCCTTGACCTTGCTTCCAGGCAAGGCCTTGCCTTTGTGTGGGTAGAGGGGTAGGGGAATATTAGCCTTAACTTAACATGCTTCACGTGAGAAGGTTATGAGTCAACTTGGGTTAATTTTTCACCATACCTTTCCTAGTGTTCGAGTGACTAAAATGATAGGATTTGCCTTGGACCAGATCTTTCCCACTTCTGTCATTTCTAATATTGCCATACCCTATAAGTCTGATGTTACATCCCTTCCTAAACCCACCTACTCATGCCGTACTAGTTATTAATGAACCCAACCACATTTCACATCATTTTGACGTAAATACTTTACGTCTATCCTTGTAGTGTAATAATCAGCTATGGTTCATTTTAAATTACAGTCCCGTACCAATGTTGGAAAAAAATGAATGAAATGGTAAAAAAGTTTGTTTGTCCTCTGCTAATGTACTCACACATTTATTATAGCTACATAGGACAAAATAATGATGACAAAATTTCAGCTCTGTGAGCATCACTAGCTCAGTGATAACCATAAAGCTAAATTTCCCTGGTGACCGGCTATCACAGTTGCTTCTTTCAGTCTGTTGACAGCTGCATGAGATGGGACCCTTTCAGATTTGGCTAACCTGAATTCCAGGAGGCTGGGGTTGGGGTGCTATTTTTAGAGGAGCAAGATTAAATTGCAGGGGGTTCACTGCAAGCTACGAACAGCGCTCAGCCTTTTCTAGCCGTGACCGTGTGCCGAGAAGTACGACGGCCAGCTCTCCTAGTCCAGGAATGGATCCGAAAAGTATGAAAGAAGATCTACGACTCTATCAGAGCACTCTGCTCCAGGACGGCCTGAAGGAACTCCTGAATGAGAACAAATTTGTGGACTGCACCCTCAAAGTGGGTGACCGGAGCTTGCCCTGCCACAGGCTCATCATGGCTGCCTGTAGCCCTTACTTCCGTGAGGTCTTCTTCTCTGAAGATGGCAAGGAAATCAAGGGTACCAATGAGGTGGTTCTTGAGAACGCGGACCCAAATGTCATGAACATGATTGTAAACTACCTCTATTCCGCAGAAATCGACCTCACAGATGAGAACGTGCAGGAAATTTTTGCTTTGGCAAACCGTTTCCAAATCCCCTCTGTGTTCACTGTGTGTGTAAACTACTTGCAACGGAAGCTTTCTGTTGGAAACTGCCTGGCTATATTCCGATTGGGGCTGGTTCTCAGTTGCCCTCGTTTGGCTGTGGCCGCCCGAGATTACATTGCGGACCGCTTTGAGATCCTTTCCCATGAGGAGGACTTCCTTCAGCTGGAGCCACATGAGCTTTTTGCCATTATTGGCGGGGATTCGCTGAATGTTGAGAAAGAGGAGGTGGTATTTGAGTCCCTGATGAATTGGGTCAGGACCGACAAGGAAAAGCGGGTGAAAAACCTAAACGATGCCTTTGACTGTATCCGCTTCCGCCTGCTGCCTGAGAAGTACTTCAAGGAGAAGGTAGAGAAGGATGACATAATCAAGGCAGACCCAGAACTCCTAAAGAAAATCAAGGTCATCAAAGATGCTTTTGTTGGGAAGTTGCCTGCGAAGGAGAAGAAGAAGGGAGAATCTAGTGCAGCGGTAGTAAATGGGGAAGCAGGAGAGGATGAAATGTTGCCGGGTTATCTTAACGACGTCCGAAGGCAAGGAATGTATGCCAAGGATTTGATCATGCTGATCAATGACACCGCTGCGGTGGCCTACGACGCCAATGAGAATGAATGCTTTCTCGCTGCCATGGCAGAGCAGATCCCACGAAACCATGTCAGTCTGACCTCAAAGAAGAACCAGCTCTACATCCTGGGAGGTTTGTTTGTGGATGAGGAGAATAAAGAGACGCCTCTGCAGTGCTACTTCTATCAGGTGATCAGCCACGTTTTATCATATTAATGTAATCTATTCTGGAACTGTAGGATAAAATTTGATAACTGTGACAATTCGTTTATCTTTGTATTAACAATAACATGCAAGAACTTTATACGAGGAGAATGTAGCACTTTGAGGTACTGTTTGGAACAAAGTATTTAATGACCGTCAAATCATTCTTTGGCGAGTTATTGATTTCTACTTTATGCCATTTATGCATTTCCTGCTTTAGATGCAGCTGTAATTAATTTTTCTCTTGCATTAACATCCCAGCTATCATGTGCATAGTTTAACATTTGTCATTAAACATTATAAACTATTTCTAGCAAAACTAAGTTTTAGGTTTGCCATGCTTGTCCTTACCAACCAACTCTTCCTGTTGTAGCTGGATAGTCTTGCCTCTGATTGGATCGCTCTGCCACCAATGCCATCGCCGAGGTGTCTGTTCGGAATGGGAGAGTACGGAAACCTGATCTTCGCAGTGGCTGGAAAAGACCTCCAGACCAACGAGTCCCTTGACTCGGTGATGTGCTATGACACTGAGTAAGCATAAATCACCCCTTTTTTCACCTTCCATACTGGTAACTTAAGTACCTGACTTTTTATTTGTCATCTACTTGTAAACACTAAGAAAAATGAAGTGGACTGAGACGAAAAAGCTGCCTCTCCGGATCCACGGACACGCCGTGGTGTCCCAGAATGGGCTGTTATACTGCATCGGTGGAAAGACAGATGACAAGTAAGCCATGGTTTTTAATATCTACCCCAAAATCCTTATAAGCCAACTGGTTCCAAAAAATGACTTTTTTCCATTGATCTGCAGCAAAGCCATCAACAAGATGTTTGCATATAATCACAAGCAATCGGAGTGGAGAGAGCTGGCCGCTATGAAAACTCCTAGGGCGATGTTTGGGGCCATTATTCACAATGGAAAGATTGTGGTGGCCGGAGGAGTCAACGAAGACGGTCTCATTGCCACGTCCGAGGTCTACGACTTTGGAACCAACAAGTATGACATGACATTTTTTATCACATTTTCTTTGGTGATAATTCAGTGATATTCTGTCACTTACATCTGGTTGCTCAGCTGACATTCATCCAATGTGACTTACATTTTTAATTCAGGCTAAACTTTTTCATGGTTAATATAACATTGTCCCAGCCTTCTTGCCAGAAGCCCATGTCATTTTGCACTGTGAAATGCAAAGGTGAAACAGTTGAAATATCTAACTAACTAAGGCCAACATGTCATCTCTCTCTTCAGATGGATGCCCTTCACAGAGTTCCCCCAGGAGAGGAGCTCCGTCAACCTCGTCAGTAGTGGAGGTGCCCTGTATGCTGTTGGAGGTTTTGCCATGATCCAGATGGAGAACAAAGAGTGTGCCCCCACTGAGATCACAGACATCTGGCAGTAAGCTCTCAAAACTGTTCTACCTCAGGGTTTCTCAAACTAGTCCTCGGGGACCCCTGGACTGTCTATGTTTTTGCTTCTGGGAGCTGGAAGGAGCAAAAATGAGGACCATCTGGCCGGGAGATGGGAGGTAGCAAAAACGTGGACCATCTGGGGGTTCCCAAGAACCAGGTTGAAAAACACTGTTTTGTCTCATTATAGAAAATGAAAGTGTTGCATATAAGTAACCAGCCATCTCTCTGTCATCAGTGTAGTAAAATATTGATCCATTCATCTCCTGCCAGGTACGAGGAGGACAAGAAGCAGTGGAGCGGGATGCTGAGGGAGCTGCGTTATGCCTCCGGGTCATCCTGCGTCACCATGCGCCTCAACCCAGCCAAGATGCCCAAGCTCTGATCAGCAGCACCAGCACCTGCTCCTGCAGCCTCTTATTACTGATAGTTTGTCTTTCTGAAGTGGAAATATCCTAATAACTATGACAGATCATTTGACAGGTTAATGAAAGGGAAGGAAAGTCAATTTTAACAAAGTTACCACCTGGAATGTCTCCATGGTTAGCATCTACGTGCCTAAAAAAATTGAGGCCAATGTTGAACTTTCAGTTTTACCTAGATTGTATTTATGTACTTCTTTTTGTAAACTATTTATAAAGTGTTCCTAAGCTGCCTGAGTGGAGAAATAGATCAACCGTCAACATTTCTGATATTTTTCCCCCTTATACATACACTAAAGAGTGCATAACAGTATCACTGATTTTTTTATTAACAATCTATAATGAATATTTTAAAAACTTTACAAGATTGCTAATATGATACATAATTTTATATCAAAGCTTTGTGAACACTAAATACAGGAAAATACAGTATGAATTCATGGTACTGGAAGCAACGTGTGAGGTAGCTCCTTGCATTCACAAGTTTTTAGAAATACTTCATTATAAAATAACCCCAAAAATGCACATACCTCCATGCACAGCCATGTTCCATTACAGACAATTCTCCAAATTACGTAAAAACAAAACAGACGTAAATGGCCTTTACCAAGGTTTCTTTAATGAAGTACAGATCATTAAAGGTACTATGGCAGCTTAGTAAAGATCTTCTTTCTTAGATAGTCCTTCCAAGCTTCCATGGTAGAGAGTTCCATGGAGTTCCACTCGAAGTGAGGAATCTGTTTAATGAAAGGCCAGAATTAAGACTTGAAGATGGAACATTCTGAAAACAATGAATGAGACTGTCTATTATGATTCCACACACCTGCACGACCTGATAACCCAAAATCTCCAGGTGCCTCTTCCTCATCGTCGCTTCCCCTTTCATGTGACCCGTGTTCCTGCAGAAGGACTTGGAATCCAGGAAGATCAAAGCAATGCTGTGGAGAAGAAAATCAGCGATCCAAAAGACATTTACCCTTCAAGGTTACTCAAACTCGTGTGCTGATGACAGATGGGGGCGGGGCCCGAGATGTTATCAGCGGAATGAAAATGTCACACGTTACATACAAGCAAGCTGTGTATAAAGATCTCCTACCGTTGTGCCCCAGGGGGCATCTCACTTGTCTCCTTCCACGCAGAGTTCAGCCCCCACTGGACCTTCTCCTCCTCTGTGATCTGTAACTGGTTCTGCTCAGTGTAGGGTACCGGCCGCATGTGCTTGTCCATCACGCACTCAAAATCTGTCAGAATCCACATGGGTGATAACTAGACACTGCTACACGTATAAAAATGACAAGCAGTAAATACTACAGGACAATCACCATCGACACTGAAACTCACTACCGAACCTGTACAACCTAGGCAAAGCCGCAAACACATTCCACATACCTACGGTATAGAAGTATGGAGTAGACACAGCCACTTTGGCGTAGTTCATCCCTCCAAAGATCTCTCCCAGCATCTTGTGGATCTGCTGCTGTACTGGACTGATGCCACCATTGCCTAAAGAGAAAATGAACCAGATTATACAATATATACCATTTAGGCAACCGTACATAAGTCTACAATGAATCGGCTCAGTGAAGACCTGCATAAAGCCTCAAAACAAACTTTTTCTGGATTTAAAAAGGGCTGAAAAGTAATTCTCCAGTAGTGGTTGTATCAGGATACCAGCAGTACTATGCAATACCACCCATTCTCCAACCTGGACAGGGTCCAGGTGAAGACCTGGAGCCCATTCCAAGCAGCGGGGGACAGTAGGACAAGAAGCCAGTCCACTGAAGAACACAAACACACTACAGACAATACAGAGGCTCCAGATCAACAACTGACTGCTTTTGTACTATGGGAAGCACAGTGTTGGGGATTAAATTGTAAACTCCACAGAAAGACCAGAAGCAGGATTCAAATCCCACAGGCCTGGAGTATGAGGTAACAGCACTACCACTGAGCCACCATGCCACACTACAAGTAGTACCATGACTTCTAGAAAAGAAAAGCCAGAAATAAATGCCAAAGTACTAAAAGTTGTTCATTCTCCTAAAATTTCAGTTGTTACTGTTTGTCTAGCTTACTCTTGATGCGTTGTTACCTTTCCTCTGCATCTGCAGGCAGTAGCGTTCATGGAACCAAGGCACCTGGAACTCGGGGCACTCGAGACACACGGCCCGGTTGAGCTCCATCAAACGCAGGCGGATCCTCATGTTCAGGGCATCGGGTAGTGCTGCCAGGGAAACGTAGGCATGTGACAGTTCAGGACATTTTAATAGGCTACAATTCAGTGTTTCCTAATCCATTCCTCCGGGACTCACAGTCAGTCTGCATTTTTGCTCGCTTCCAACTCCCAGAAGGAAGCAAAAATGTGGACTGTCTGGCAGGGAGCTGGGAGGAAGCAATAATGTGGACCGCCTCTGGGTCCTGAAGGACCGGGCTGGAAAACAATGTGGTGCATTTTAACAAAAATTATTGTTGTTATTTTGACCAAAAAGATGGTTTATCGTACTTTCTAGCTGGGAGTCCAACTTGGCCAAGAAATCCACGTTAAAAATCTCCTTGATCAATTCTTCTGGAAAGTAGTCAGCCAGCGCCAAAGTATAAGCCATGAGCACCAAGAGGTGGGGGTCAAAAGAGCCTGGGGACAATGAAAAGGTGTAAACCCAAGTGTAAACTTAATTCAACCCTATAAATGTACTTTGTCTGTAGCATTTACCAATATGTGGAGTGAATTTCTGGATGCAGGACTCAAAGAAGTCGTCTCCATCTGGTGGATCGTAATCCAACACAGCGAACGGCAGAAGAATGGCGTAAGTCGCTGAATAATGAATCTGCCCAAAATTCAGTGGGGGAGAAAGAAGCACATCAGTTCACGGCATGGTATGATCATGGGTTTACATGCTGCAAAATCATTAGTCAGGTTGCTTGTTTTCGAAATGGTACCTTATGGATGTTCTCTTTGGTTACGCTGGCGATATGATCCAGAAGTGGGGCGAAAACACAGTTGGTTTTGGTCAGGAAGAGGCAAACCTCTGGCAGGTTGCTCACGGAAATCTGGTCCATGAGTCTCTGGAGGGTCAGCATAGTATCGTCCAGGAGCATCTCCTCAAACCACTCCCCAGAAACGTACTTGAGTTCCTCCAGCAGCAGGTCCAGCTTGTCCGCCATGCGCACCCGCTCCAGCGCACAACGATTCAGCACCTGCAGCAGGTGTGAGTGCACGCTAGGCGCACTGTGGCGATACGTGGGGTCGCCGCGTAACCACTTGATGATGGCTTGGGCAAGGCTGCTGAGCTCGCTGAGGTTACACTGGGGCAAGATGGCGTTCACCCGTGAAATCACTGCCTCTTCCAGCCGGGGAGATGGCAGCATGGCGAGCACGCGTGTTAGCATGGACACCTCCTGGGGGACGATGCTAACCTGCACGTGGCTAACAAAAGAAAATATATATGAGCTATACCAGCTGACCACAGCATAGGCCCTTATTGAACCTTCTTGAGTTTCAACTCACCCCACTAGTTTGATCCTTAACTTCGTTAACAACTCTGGGTTCTGGTAATGAAGCATAATCAGGGCCTGGGTGATCCTGGCTATCTCCACGGGTCGATATACATCCAGGTTCTTATGCAACACCAAAGCAATCCTGCAATGATCGAATGCGATGAAAAAGAAAGGCACTAGCGCACACCGCCCACGCAAAAGATCCGCGACAGTTGCACTGACTTGTTGATCAACGGAAGGTTCCGGCACTGAATTTCCTCCAGGGTCTCTACCACAGCCAATGCTTGCTGGGCACTGAACTCGGCAGCCAACAGCAGCGCTGAACTCTCCAACCTACAAAAACAGTGGCGTCAAAAGACTTATCTTCGTCTCATAAATATTTATCATGATTACAATGCTGTAGTTATGAATTTTTGTGTGAAGCAATATGGTCATGCTAAATTGAATCTTAGTGGCCAAAAACTAAATTGAATTAAAATTTAATCAAATAAAAAATACATTTTATCTAATTAAAAGAACCTTAAAATTATCTCTTTAATGGCATAATAATGGCATTTAACTTCAGGTGTTGGCCAGGTTTCCCGCCCCCGACAGGTAACATGATTATACCCTACCCCTCTCTGGCTTCTTGTCCAGCAATAGGTGCAAGGGCAGCAAAAAACTTGCTGAAGGACAGAGGATCAGAACAAGCATCTGTGTGTTTCATCATCCTCCGTTTTGCAGCCAGGCGGAAGTCACAGCTATTAAACTGTAGGGACTGGTACAGGCCCAGGACAATTCCGATGTCCTCAGCATCCATGGTGGGGACGTTGTGGATGAGTATTTTATCACATTTTTCCAGCAGAGGGCGGTAGCAGTACTTGATGTTGCGCAGAAATTGGACAATCCTCCTTGGGTTGCGGAAGAGAGAGGAGTCCATGCTGTCCAGGAGGGAGTCTGCCCTCTCTATGAGTGCATCCCTCAGATGAGGAGAGACTAAAGTAGATATGCTAATCATTAGGCTAGTCAGAATCCTGCAGCAAAGACAAAATAAGATTATGAAAATCTGAAAAGGAAAATTTTGATTATGCAGAGTGCAGACACAAAGTCATTTGTGTATTAACGAGTGGCAGATACTGAAATGTCTTCGTTACGTACCTGATATCCTCAATAGAGTCAAGCTTCTGGTTTAAAATCTCAGTAATCTGACCCATCAGCGGACTGCAGTGAAGATGCTGATCACTCAGACAGACAGAGAACTTGGACAGTGTGGCCAGATCAAGTCTGTAAAACAACAGAAAGTCATGCAGGCACCCCTCACACAGTCCATGTGCTGCTTATGAAATGTTGGCCTTTACTCACCGATCTAACCTGGTCCATGCTTCTGCGACCAGTTGCTGGACGAGGGAATCATGGGGTTCCACAGTGAGCCTGCAGATGATAAAGTATAAGCTTTTGGTAAAATAACTATCATCTATGCCAGTGTTTCCCACTCCGGTCCTCGGGACCCACAGACAGTGGGAGGGAGCAAAAGCGTGGGCCGACTGTGGGTTCCCGAGGACCGGACTGGGAAACGCTGATCTATGCAAATCACAGGATGTGGAATTCACACTGAAATACAAGGCGGACTTAAGCTTGGGTTTACTTTTAATCCTGGTCCGTACCTTAACACATCGTACAGCATGTTCACCACTGTGTCGTCATCCATGAGGGAGATCTTGTTCTCTGCTAACACACGGAGTGTGAGGAATTGTGGGTGAGTCCTGACAAACTCCAATGTGCGAAGCATGTAGGGTTTCTCTTTCTGAAATTGCCACAGCATCCCAAGTGCACAGCCCACATGTCCGGCTGACAGTTTGGCCTTGTTCTTGCCCACCACGTCAAACACCTGGTCCTCAGTGGAACACACACGCAACTGCTCTAAAACCTGGTCCCGGTTTGGTGTCCCGACGTGTATGGCCCTGCGAGGACCACGCCACAAAGCCCGGAGCCGGAACATAATGGGGGCTACGGCTGGGAAAGGAGGGAATTCAAGAATTGGCTGGGGTGATCCAAACACAATCCCTCATTTCAAGATGACCAGGACTCACAGTTTTTGGCATTAGAACCACTTGGCTTGATGTTCCTGTAGTATAACATCCATTCTTGAAGACATATTAATCCAGAAAAACAAAATGAAAAAAGGAGCTATATATTTCATCCTTAACCTCGTCAATAATGTTGCCCCTGCAGGAAGATAAAAATGTCTTTTATAATCCACTTTTTTATTTATCTGTTATTTTGCTTGACAGCCTGAGTAACTGGATCTGTGTTTCATTGCGAGTTGCACCTGTATAACTATGCATGTGACAAATAAACAAATCCTGAAATCCTTGAATCTTAAAATAGTGGTATATCTACATTGACGTGTAATCCTCTGCCCTCCTAAAACAACGAATTCAGTACAGATCTAGGTATCATCCTAAGCAAAACGAACTTTATATTTTAGCGACTAATGAGAGGTAAAATGAATCAATTTAGAGTGCACCCTTTGCTAATAACTGTGACAATAATCTTCTCGAAGAAACTGGT
This sequence comes from Mormyrops boulengeri, assembly GCA_026781065.1. Taxonomy (NCBI): domain Eukaryota; kingdom Metazoa; phylum Chordata; class Actinopteri; order Osteoglossiformes; family Mormyridae; genus Mormyrops; species Mormyrops boulengeri. Next base: position 41,394,483 of record JAODLD010000001.1, read on the forward strand.
GTATAAAGAACAATGTCTGGTTCAACTGAATAAACTGTGGTTCCTTCGCACTTATACAAAACCGACCTAGCTCGTGTATGTTTTCAATTCCGGTGAAAATTACATTTATTAGCGATTCGGTAAGTCTGCTACTGTAGTTTAAATTAAAGTAATTTTTTTGTTACATTCACTTAGCATCGAAAAATGCTGGTAAGTAAAATTTAAAACAAAATTACTATATCCTTCGCATCGTAGCTACACTGACAACTTCGTTTTCTGTATAGCCTGATATAATAATCCAAGTTTGACTTTCATGGGAACCAAGACTGCAAAAGCATGGCATCTCCACGGAGACCCACGTGGGCACCGCAACGTACCGATATACTGACAGCTATTCCGGGTCTTCATGAATCTGTATGGTTTCTAATTTTAAATTACTGATACTATTTTACTCACATTATAAATTAATATGACATCAGGCAAAACAAACTAAGTACCACAAACGTAAGAGCACACGATGCTCTTTCCTGTCGCTAGATTCGATACGTAAGGGACCGTCGGCTACTTCCTAACATTACAATGTCAAAAGGGCATTTCAAAGTAGTACAACTATGATTCTGCTCAAAAAAGAAAACAATTCTTTGGAACGTGTACTACTTTAATTATATGTAAGTTTGTATTAGTATAACTGCAAAAGAAGGGTATCGGCGTTGTTGTTTATTTGATGTTAAAAACGAAAAATAACTACTCACTATTCCCAAACCCTTACCCAATTACCGTAATCCTTAGACAAAATAGAACAACGGCAAAATGATCATAACACCCTTCAGTTTGCTTTGCATTGCAGCTACATGATGTTACTAGTATAATAAATTTGGAGTATATGGCAACACAAACTGTTTGCCTCGGAATAAAGCAGAGCAAATAATGCGAATTACAAAAAAATCGCTTTACTAAAACACTGAATGGCACGTTTAACAAAATGACAACTAACACCTATGTCTAATTAGACATAAAAAGATACTTCATGATCTATCGTGTCAAGGGAAGCATGGTCCTGTATATTAAGGGAAGGCTCTTCTGGCTAATCCAACAGTTACAAAATCCTAACGCCCGTTTATTTGAGATACACACCGGAAGACTGTAGCACTTGGGAGATTCAGTGCTTTGGCTACTGCTCGCTGATTGGTGGATCAGTGACTTGTGTTTCGTGCTGTTTCTAAAATGTTGATGGCTCAAACGTGATAAGCTCGTCCCTTAACGTTTTTGGTATATAAATGACAGACTAAAAGTAAACACTTTGTACATTTTTACATATATGTAGTTATCTTGGTGATGATGGTACTTAAATAAGTGAAGGAAATAATTCAGGAACTTCGTGTGACTCAAGACATCGAGGACGCCCCGTCAGGTGCATTTCATGAAAAGCGCACATGTGGAAATGTTCAGCAATAAATGGGAAACTTATTTTTTATTTATATAATCAAAATCTGGCAGGGAAGGTAAAGAGGACATTGTTAAAATTCGGGAGAAGTTGAAAGAAACGGTTGGGGAAAAAAAAGACTTTCAGAATGACTGGAATGAAATTATTAGGTGGAGATTACGTTGGGGATGACTGAAGGCACACCGAACCTAACAGGAGCAGTAACATGGCGTTAGGAAGAGTCCTTGCCGAAGCAAGACTTTTAGGAGGGGAGTTGGTATCAACAGCAAGGATGGGCGGGATTTTTAAAAAAATTACATAAATAAGCAGCACTGGGACCTCAAATGTAACGGTATATTCTGACGCGGGACTTCCTTTAATGTCAGGTTTATGTTGAAAGGCAGCTCACTTCATAGGTCATTGTAAAGGTGACTTGTCTACATGAATTCTACTCTGAAGCATGTTAAGGCATGTAGCTGGTGAAACTTTTAGCAGTCACGGTGCCTCCGCTTATAAATTGCAGACCTTGGTGAGTGTTTATTATGAAATAGAGGATCGCTTCTATCAAACGTTACCCACTGTAGTTTTATGTCACTACAGAACTTCCACGAGACACAGTTTGGCCGCTCGCATTCCCAGTCATTGCTGGGATGGTGAAATTTCCCCCATGCATTATAGACATAACTAATGACAACCATAGCGCTTGGCAGCTGAACACATGCCACTTACAGTTTTTTTATGATAAGAAACGACTTAGAGAGTGGCACGTATATAGTCAACTGACTTTCTTACATGGCCTTGGAATCGGGTTTATTTTGCATGCATTTCTGTCTAATTATAATTTACGTTTAATGCGTAGTTCTATTCTAAAGACGCCCCCTTCTGGTATACAGGTAGTACTGTCATCAGCTCCTAACCAAGACCAAAGGTGGCAGAGTTGTTGACCACTGGTGATGCTATTATTAATTTGTTTAAATAATTTAAAATGGATTTTAAAAAATACACAAAGTATAAGGTTACACTGAAACTTGGACATACATCTACAATATAGGACATTTAAAAGCATATGGAAAGCCTAATATATTTGAGCATTCATTTTTTTTTTAATAATTCATGTTTTGCTTTGTGCTTTTACTTAACGCTAATTTAATTGTACTGTAAAATCCAGACAATAAACTGTAGATAATACAGGTTTAATGTAATTGGTGAAACAAAACATCAAACTGATTGGTACCATGACAGCCCTTAAGTTTACCAGGCAAACCCTAGTCGCTTCTTCGACTGTTGAATGTCTTCTGTTGCATGTAGCCCCTTGATGACTCGTGTTGTGTCAGAGACAAAGGCAGGCAGCTGAACGCCAGTCTCATCATGGACTAAAAAGCGCTGTTCACCTAAGAGGGGGCCCAGCCTGCCGCTGCCAGTCTGCCTGGCAGCCTTCTGGAGTGGGTAAGTGTTTCTCTTTGTCTCAACCGCTGCACTGATGATTCCCCGGGCATAGGTTTGGAACTGCCTCTCTTGCATAATAAGAAGCTCCATGTTTTTTGCGTCAAACTCCATCTGCTCTTTCTGCAGAAGCTGCTCCTTAACATGCCTTTCAGCCTAAGGGAAAGTTTGAATATGTTAAGAAACTCAAAAATTAGACATTGGAAATGGTGGATACTGGCTTGTCATATCACATGTTTAGCAAGTCGTCATTTCTGATAAAAAAGGAAATGACCAGTTTCATGTTGAATGTATTTCAGACTTGGGATTTAAACAATGAGTATTTCTTACCATTTGCTGGATCTGTATGTCTTGCAGAGCTTTACAATCATCCTTCATTTTTTGTGCCTTTAGCTGCTGCTTTTCTCTGAATTCTCTGTCTGCTTCTTTTTGGCCACAAAGCATTTCCAGTGCCTTCTGTTTGTCTTCTCTCTCCTTCTCCTTCCTTTGTTGCCGCTAAAATAATATTTTATCCATGAGAAGGATATACAACATGTTGCATCTAAAAATAGCTTCTGAATATCTGTACCGATATCCTATTAATTAGTATTTTATTAACTTGATTGTCTCCACAAATATATGCTACAATTTGGATATTCACCCATCTGTAGGTCACTGGTTGTACATGCACTGTGGTAAACTCACGATTTCCTCAGCTATTCAATTTCAGCAGAGAGCAAAGTTTTCATTTTCCTAAATTCTTTTAATCTTTAAGTATTTCTTACAGAAATACTGTATATATTCTAGCAGTTGCAGATTCTGTAAGGTAACTGCTCAAGCAACATTTGAATCCAGAGGTGGACGTTCAGGTGCAGAAAGTAAAAATCCAGACCAAGATTTTGTTTCAACCAACCAGTTGAGTATAAAGAGTCACAGAGCACTCAACTGGTTGGTTGAAACAAAATCTTG
>JAODLD010000001.1:41398375-41417932 GCA_026781065.1 Mormyrops boulengeri
GTTGGTTGAAACAAAATCTTGGTCTGGATTATTACTTTCTGGACCTGAACTATCCACCTCTGTTTGAATCACTAGGAATCTGAGAGAGAGAAAAAAAGTATCCTTAGATCAGTGTTTCCCGATCTGGTCATCCGGGCCCTACATAGTCCACGTTTTTTCTGGGAGCTGGGAGGGAGGAAAAACATGGACTGTCTGTGGGTCCCCGAGGATCGGTTTGGGAAGCACAGCCTTAGATAATTAGTCTGATGCTGGAGGTACCATGGCTTCTCTGTGTGAGGTAATGGCATCCAGCATGGCTGCCTCCTTTTCATCTTTCTCTTTCTGCTCCTTGGCCAGCCTGGCTTCCCTCTGGGCCACAGCCTTGGTGATGTGTTCCTCTTCATCGATCACCTGCTCCTGCTTCCTCGCTGCCAGCTTCTCTAATATTTTCTCCTTGTACAACTGGACTTCCCTTATATGAGGACAGATATGTCATAACCAAACTGTGGAAACAACCCCAAAATTCTCAAATACCCATATTATTACACAGCTGTGCAGTCCCGTTTGCCAAAAGACCAATGCCCTTTTATTTGGAGGGAAAACCTGCCTGGTTGTACCAGTTATTCTGAATATGTAAAATCAGGATTTTTTGTCATAAATTCTGCACCAGAATTAGTGTACTTGCCTGAACATCTCAGCTTCTTTCTCATTTCTCAGTTTCATCATTTTCTCTTTAGCACTGGCAAAAAGTCTCCTATGTTCCTCTTCCATCTCCTCCTTTTGTTTTTTTATAGCCCCGATAACTTCCTGTTTAGCCAAATGCTCCTAAAGATGTAACAATGCTTATGTTCATCCACCCTCCATGAAATACAGGACACACAGCAGAGGTACACCCTGTACAGTATGCCAGTCCATCACAGGGCCCGATTTTTGACACACACAGAAACACACTATGGGCAACTTAAAGAAGCCAGTTACCCTAGCCCAGTGGTTCTCAATCCTGTTCCTGGTGCCCCCTGCCAGAATGTCTTCACTCTAACCCACACTGCTTTCAACCTACCACATTTATTATTAGCCTGTTAAGGACCATATAAGCCTGAATAAGGTAGGGTTGGAATGAAAACAGCCTGGCAGGGGCGGTGCCAGGAACAGGATGGAGAACTACTGCCCTAACATCATGTTTTGGACTGTGGGAAGAGTGACCCTGAGGAAACCTACATGATATGGGGTGAACCTGCAAACTCTATGCACAAAGATAGGGTGGGATTGAAACCATCAACCCTGGAGGCATGAGGCTACAGTATTGCCCACTGAGCCACCACGGTAACATTTAACAAAATGATGATGTTATCTGGCTGAACACAGCCTTCTTCAAACTAGCCCTGCCTCACTGCGCACTGTACACACTCTCACCATGTGAGTTTTCATGGTGTTTCTCTTCTCCTCCCGCTGCCTCTGCTCCTGTCTGCTCCTCTCCAAGCTGTAGAGGTCCTGGAGCCGCCGCAGTTCCTCCTTTTCTCTCGTCCTCTCCAGTGCCTCCTGCTCTTTAATGAGCTCATGCTCCATTATCCTGCATTTTTCAAAAATGGCAGTAATACTAGATACCTTATACAATACTGTAATTACATGCACCCTAATACAATATAATATTGCAGGAATAATTATTGGTTTGATTGGCAATACACTTGCCGTTTGTATTGAAAACACTTGTGTGCATTTAGATAATCATTCATTTATACAATTTAATTAATTGGGAAGTTTGATCACAGGAGGGATTTGTTGAGATTGTTTGATATATTCTGTAGCCTATCCCAGTGTAAGAGGCAGGGTGAACAATGGACTGGATACCACTGCATCACAGAGCGCCCCAATCTATATGTAGGGAAGAAGCCTACGTGAACATGGGGAGAACATAAAAACCACACACAGTCAAGTAATCAAGTCCACACTGGAGATTTGAGGCCAGTTTGTACCCAATATGATGTCCTTGTTTGATATGTACAGTACAGCTGCGTGAATGCTTGCTGTTTGTGATTACTGTATTAGTAAATAGGGTGACCAGATAATCCATGTCAGAGAGGAACATTTTGAACTAGGATAGGATTTGTAAACTACTATTTCAATTAAAAGGACATGGATTTGACAGAGCTCTTGCTATGTGCTGATTGGTCACTCTCCTGTAAGCATGCATGTGTCACTAATGTTAATGTGGAACAGCTGGATGAGTCTTTCAATCAAGGAAACAAACCAGTCAAAGTGCAAGAAGAACTAGGGCACGTTTAATCTGAAGACGGTGTGCAACATTTTGTTGCAGTTTCCAGGTTGAATGACACGTTTCCTTGAAAGAGTGTGAAATGTCGTGCAACAAAGTTTGTGGGACATTTTCTCTTGCTTGGTGGGTGTCACAGTTGTTACCCAATCAGTAGTGATGTGTATATAATCCCCGGCATATTAAAAAGACCATGCCCACAATAGATGCTATATCATAGTTGCAACGCTTGCATAACAGGGTATGCAACGCACCACTGTTCCCATTTGGATAAATGTTTTTCAACGTTTCCTCAGGGCTGAATGTAACCTTGAACTATTTTGCCATGCACAGGAGCTTTTTAGTTTTAAAGTAATTTGTAAAACCTGAAGCCAAAATATCCTCTCTGACATGGATTATCTGGTCACCCTGTTAATAAGGAGGTGAAGATCAGGCTTACTGTTGCTTTAGCTCTTCTGCTATGAGCTTGTTTTTTTGCCTCTTCTGTTCTGCATCACGCTGATCGCGCTTCAGTGCCTCCTGGTCCTGGCTCCGGAGCTGGGCAGCAGTGTCTCTGTCCGCATTTCGCCGGGTGTCCAGTTGATGCAGTTTCAGCTCCAGTTGAGCCTCCCGCTCCTTTAGGACTTCTGACAACTGCAGTGCGCGCTGGAGTAACAGAGAAAATGCAACCAGCATGCGGATAGAACCTTATAAAATAGCACAAAGTTCCAGTCGCAATTTTTAATTGAAAAAAATGGATATTTGTTTTTTCCTATTAAAACATACTAAATATTTGCATTCTAATGAATAGTACATTCAACATGAAAAGAAATGTTGAATAAAATATAAAATAAAGCACAGGGATGTGAGAATGTGCACAAACATGAAGCCCCTTCACTCTGTCGGTCTGGTAGTATTGTTGCATCCTGGATTTTTCAATGGCTTCCTTTCGCTTCCCCTGCTGGTACTTGGCTTCTTCTAAATCAATTTCTTCTCTTTCCTTTTCTTCCATCTCCTTCTTTAGTTTTTTGGCTTCTAAGTCTTTTTGTCGTCTCCCCTGTATGGGAATACATGCACAGACACCGATATAGGCCTATATGTGTGTTTCCTAGCACTTTGACTACTTTTATAGTTAGCATTATCCTTATTTTACACTATTCTGATTTGTTCTTACTTCCACAACTAGTTTAAGACCTGGGTTTTCATTTCAGACTCACTTTAGTGAAAATGAATTGATTTACCACAGATTGATTAATTAATTGATTATGCTAATAATCGTTTGCATTGTAGCATGCGTACAGCAATGGTATTGGGCCAGAATTTAACCACTTCTTGCGAGCGTAGGTGCAGAATTTCCCGCTGCTTGTACGCTTCCTTGAGGCTCTCGTTTTGCTTATTAATATGATTCAGGCCGTCTTGAATTCGGAGCCACTCGGCTTTTGGTACCACTGCCACTTGCCGGAGATCCGGAGCTTGAACTGGAAGCATTGTCTTGTCCTTAACATTTACTGAAGTACACATACGTAACAAATAAAAAAATGCAAAAAATTATGGCAAGCATGAAAACAGGTTAAATAAATACCAGAGGTTACAGCACATAAAGCTCCTACAAACTTACCAGAAGTGTTTTTCGCAGAACCTTTTCTTCTCCCGTATTGGACAACCGAAGCTGACGATAGTACCATCTTGATCAAATGTACGTTAACGTAAAATATAGTTTTCTCTTAGGGATCCATTAATCGATTTAAACGCATATATGTGTAGCATACAAATTAGGTGACAACAAAACGTTTATGTCCCACCAAGAACATTCTGTATTAAAGACACGTTGTAGCAACCAAACGGTTTCCCGGCAACGGCAAACATTGCGGGTTATATAGTCTCGCGATGTTGACATACTGACGAACCAATCAAAATGCAGGTAAACGTCATTTTTGCAAGACCGGGGTGGAGCGTAGACAAGAGTGAAACGAAAGGTAATGGAGTTTTTGGGTATCCAACTGCTAATAAAGCTGATTTTTTGTATTAAAAACAAATAAACCAAATAGTAAGTCGATATACACGTTGGGGCGTGTGTGTCTGTTAAGCCCGTCCGGATGACATTTGTCTAGTAATCCTTAAAATGTCTTTGGTGCTGGAAGCCGGTTAGGCATTATCTTAAATGTAAGCAAATATTTTTATTTTCTCTTTCACAGGCTGCAGAATGAAGACTTTAGTCGTTTTCGATTTCGATCACACGTTGGTGGATGGCAATAGCGACACTTGGGTGATCAAATGTGCCCCCGACCAGTGTATCCCAGATTGGCTGAAGGACTCGTACCAAAAAGGACGATGGACTGAATATATGGGACGTGTGCTCACCTACTTAGGAGATAATGCAGTCAGTCGGGACGCTGTACGAAGTGTCATGGAAACACTACCCTTCACAGACGGGATGATTGAACTTCTGAAGTTCATCGCGAGTAACAAAAATTGCATAGACTGCATAATAATTTCTGATTCCAATACCCTGTTCATCGACTGGATTTTACAAGCCGCCGGCGTGCAAACGGCTGTTGATCGCGTGTTCACTAATCCCGCCAGGTTTGATGAACGGGGTTACATGATAGTGGAGTGTTACCATTCCCACGAATGTCGGCAATGCCCAGTCAACCTGTGCAAGAATAAAGTGCTGGACGATTTCCTAAAAAGTCAGTCGCAGTACGGCGTTGAATACCATTTAATCTGCTATATTGGCGATGGTGGAAATGACCTTTGTCCCATAAAGAGCTTGAAGCCGAGCGATTTGGTGCTGCCACGCAAGGGATATGCTTTGGAGAGACTGCTGACGAAGTCCGAATTGGAGTTACTGAAACCTCGAATAGTAGTGTGGTCCGACGGCTTTGAAATTTTGAATGAAATAACTGCACTAATTGAGTAATGTATTCTAAATGTAGACTAGGTGTAACTAAATGAACGGGCATCTTAATGCACTTGTTGCACATGGCTAGTAAAATATCTAGAATCTTGATTTTTGAACTACTTTGAGGTTTGTTGGATACAAACACTACTTGACGGGGCACAAATACTTAGTAATAACTCAACTCAGTTACTGCTGATGTACTGTACAAATCATGAACAACTGGGGTCGCTACTTGAAAATAGATGTGTAAAGATTCAGATGAACAAACATGACCTTTATTTCACTTGTGTTATTCATTACTGGTTCTTCCAGTAGTTCCTTCGGTAGCTCACGAAGGTTTACAGAATTAACAAATATAGTAACAAACATGGTAACTACTTGGGATGAAGGATGCATCATGAATCATTAATGATGAGCAAATATGAATCCGTATTTCACTTGTGTTATACAAGACTTGTTCCGTTCAGTAGTTCTTTCAGTAGTTCTCAAAAGTTTACAGAATTAACAGATATAGTAATAAATATAGTAACTGCTTGAGATAAAACATGCGTCACGAATCATTAATGATGAATTAATAGAAGATCAATATGTAAGTAAGTTTGTAATTAATTGATACATAAGTAATAGCATAATACTATATTATTTGTACCTCGTCAAGTGTGAAGGAAACTGCATAAATTCATGAAGAACTGTCAATTGTATAATCAGAATATGACGAAGGACAGTAGTATTTAGGAAGTTTTATATTGACATTTATTCATGAGACTGCCTGTTGCTATTGTATTCAATTTAAAAGAAATGTCCATCTGTGTGTTATTCTGTATTCTGCATTTATGTATGTTGAAACAAGTGTTATGTGTTGTGCAGATATTTTAATAATATGATCGCCATATCCCGTTTACAGTACTTCTAAGGCATTAAGGCTACAGAACAAGCCTATGTATACCATAATCTTAAAGTGAATGAAATGTGTTGTTATGTCTGTCTTTTGTAAAAAGGAGAATTATTTGCAGGTTATATTGAAATCCAGTAGGCTAATTCATGATAGAAGGTGCTTTCATGGCTCAAAATAGTGATGGGAAAAGTGAAGCACTGAATCCCATGAATCACATGTGCAGACTCTAAAAGTATACACGCTAAGTCATGACTTACAGCACGATCTTAGTTATAAGTAACTCCCTGAAATAGTTGTGCCAATGATTTTCTTTAGAAGTATTAGGGAAACCAACCCTAATAGGAGTGGATCGGGTGGTATAATGATCATTGCCGGAGCAAATTACCAAATAAATTTTTTTATCCAGGACACCAATAGTTCATAAAATATATCATTTTACATATTCTCTCTTCTGTATGAAACAAAAAGAGATGTCTTTGGCTTGTGCGACTTAAAATCCAAGTCAGGTGTGTACATTAAGTTGAATTTTGTGTACAATTTTTGTGAGTGTTTTATATATAAGTTATTCTCTAGAAAAAGGCATCTTTTTATTTACACCGGTCTCATATGAGTGCTGTCAAAGAAAACTGCTAATTAAAATGCAAGACAAATGTGCGGTGCATGGTATTGCTGTAGTCGGCCTAATAGGCCTATGTGACAAGCTCCGAAACTGTTTTTCGTAACTCTTAAATTAGAAATGCGCTGACTATATCATTAAACGCAACAAATTATTTATTCGGGAATCGCTGGGTTTCTGGTTTGGTAGGTTGCGTTTAGGCCTCTCCCACTTTCACATGAATGAACAGATTGGTGGGGGCGGGGGGCCCCTCAAAGTCCCCGTAGGCGGAGTTGACGTGTAAGCGATGTGCTCCCCAGCAGAGATCGAGCTGAATCCCAGATAGGGCAGCAAACTATTTTCTCCGATTCATTGATCGGTAAGCCTGTTGAAAGCTGCAAAAAATGGCCCCTATATCCATCAAACGCATTTTGATTAGTGAGAGTGTCGACCAGGGTTGTAAAAAGATACTCCAAGAAAATGGTATCCAGGTTACCGAGAAGCTGAACATGACCAAGGATGAGCTGATTGCTGAAATAAAGGTAATGTGCCATTTTAAGATAAGAAATTACACAATGGATCGGACGGATGCAGTATAGTATAGAATAATATAATCAATATCTCCATCAGGAGAAGCCATTGTCATATTGATCGGAAGTTAGCGAAGGTTTTTGTAGGCGATTTTTCAAACTTAATTTTAAATCGTAGCTAACTGGTCAACAACCACCTTTGCATGACATCTGTTCAGCGCCGCCTTCACCTCAGAAGTCTGACGCAACAGTTCATGCCACCTCATTTGTTTTTCTGTGCCAATTATCTTGTGTCTTTAACATAGTTAGAAGTTTCTTTTTATAGAAAATTACTTTAAATATATTTCTAGAATTTATTTATTTTTACCATCTTGCATTAAATTAGTGATAGCTACGTCTCGAGACTTAAGCTAGCCGGTACTCAGGCAAGATTTAATTTTAACCGCGTTGCATTCAATCATACGAGAGAAAAGCCATGCTTCGTTTCTAGTGCAGTTCACGCTAATATAGGACTACGCAAAGTAAAGCAAAGTAAACCGAAGAGTCAACTATGAGCGATTCGTTTTCACGTTCGTTTCTAGATAAAGTCGACAGTTCTGATTGTGATTTAACAAGTGCATTTTGTCATTCAAACCTTGCTGTACTTTTCTGCAACAGGATTACGACGGACTGATTGTTCGATCTGCTACTAAAGTTACCGCAGAAATCATCAATGCTGCTGATAACCTTAAAATTGTCGGCAGAGCTGGGACCGGCGTGGACAACGTAAATGTGGATGCGGCCACTAAGAAAGGCGTTATTGTCATGAAGTAAGATGATGTCCCGAAGAAGAAAAGAAAATGACACATGTGCATGTTTATTAAAGCGCGACTATAGAACCCTCGACGGCACGTGCTTAATTACATCATTCTAACTCCGGACAACTGCGTTGCACGCAGATCTGTATCTAAATATTAGAATAGTATCGTGGCTACTGTTCGCACGGCTAAGTACTTTTATCTCTTCTTTTGGATAGCACCCCCAGTGGCAACACGATCAGTGCCGCTGAACTAACTTGCTCGATGATAATAAGTCTCTCTAGGTAAGACACCAGCAGTGACTAGACCATGCCAATATATATCTGGCATTTTCCTCTGTGTCTTCTGCTGTATGTGAAATTTTGTGGATGGAAATGGTATTAAGGTTATTTCTGTGTCCATAGACATGTACCACAAGCTGTTATGTCCATGAAAGCAGGGAATTGGGATCGTAAGAAGGTAAACGTTTTTGGTTCGTTTCCAGTATGACTACGTACGTTGTACCTGTTGTGAATAGATTATTCTGGTGGTCGGTCAGTCGTAACTAATAGCCTGAACGTTGTGATTGTACGTGTCTGACATGATGCTTATGGTCTTATCTGATGTTTCTAATAACCTTTCAGTTCATGGGTTCAGAGCTATATGGGAAAGTTCTTGGAATAGTTGGACTGGGAAGAATAGGAAAGGAGGTGGCAACCAGGATGCAGTCCTTTGGAATGAAGGTCAGGGGGGATTTTGCTTAATCCCCAGAGAGGTACAGCCTTTTTATGTGAGGTTGTTCAAATTTGGTGTAAACTTTGTGCCTGGTTTGTTTGGGTTGACAGACTATTGGCTATGACCCCATCACCCCACCTGAAGTTTCTGCCACTTGGGCTCTGCAGCAGATGTCTCTGGAGCAGATGTGGCCTCTGTGTGATTACATCACTGTGCACACCCCCCTCATGCCCTCCACCACAGGTAACGCTCGCCTAGCTCAGTGTGACTTTGGAGTTTGGGCTGCAGGACACATTTTAGGGGGGGAGGCAGAAAGTGACATGGCCAGTTTGTTTGCTGTTCAAACTCTCCGAGATATAACACTTTTGTTTTAAAGAAAATGGATATAATTAAGTTTTGTTCTAAAAATGTTTTTTCATTACTGCATTCTTAATGATGCTCCAAAAATTACTCGGGGACCCCCCCGCCACTCCCCCCCTCCTGTTCCACAACCCATACTTTGGAGTTTGATGATCAGAAGAAAGGTAGATCTTCAGGCAAGTGAAAAGTTTACAGTGTTAGGGAAAACTGAACTACTGAACTAAGTTTATTTGTAGAAAATGATAATGTACCATTTACACCTGTAAAATCTGTTATGTCGTGAGTTATTTGCTGTGTCTTCACTGTTGCCAAATCTCACGCATCCGGTGTGACGCTCATGCTTTCAGACTCTCACGCAAGAAATCTTAAGGCAAATCTATATTGTTACATTATAAATCTAGAGTTAGCTACATCAAAAGCCTTGGGTGGTTTGCAAACCTTACAGACTATTTACAAGGTAATACAACTGTTACACACATGTAAATATGTGTGCATGTGTGTGCAGACTTGTCTCAAATTGAAAATCTCACCCCAGCCAGCTGACCAAAGTTGGAAACCTTGCAGTTTTTGTGATGGAATTGGAGGTGATTTCTTTTTTTGCTTTTTAGGGTTGCTGAATGATGCTTCCTTCGCTAAATGTAAGAAGGGTGTAAAGGTTGTGAACTGTGCACGTGGGGGCATCATTGATGAAGCTGCCCTTCTGCGGGCTCTGGAGTCTGGCCAGTGTGGAGGGGCTGGGCTCGATGTGTTTGAAGAGGTGAGCATACACTGGATATACTGCACGAAGTCCCAATGTTGCAACATGTTGGTTTTTTGCTCAGAATTTTTTAGGCTTCCCTTTTCATTGTGGAATGTTTCTTTTTGAACTGGAGGAACATTTTATTTGTTTGCTTTCTTGTTTTGTGGGGGTAAACAGGGGTTAAGTCAAAATCAGAGTCAAAAACATGTCAGATACCAAGAAGAAAAAAAGGTTGATGTTGAAGGAGGTGGCGCTGCATTGTGGCAAGGTGTGATTTGGGTAAAAAGAGCCAGAACCGGGCTCCATCTATTGGGCTACTTAAACTCTGGGGGTAAACAGAGATGTTGTAAGTGCTTTAAAAAAAGAAAAGAAACATCTTTTTGGGTGAGATTCAGAAATTTGTTGAAGTGATCATGCCAAAACAGAAACACACGCACCACTGTGTTCATTGTTGCACTGATTGACGAAGCACACCACCCCCATTCCCATTCTCACAGGAGCCACCAAAGAATCGCGCCTTGGTGGATCACTGCAACGTGATCAGCTGCCCTCACCTAGGTGCCAGCACCAGAGAGGCGCAGGCTCGCTGCGGCCAGGACATCGGCACGCAGATTGTGGACTTGCTGAAGGGCAGGGCTTTGATTGGAGCGGTACGATCACGGCCATCCATTCACACAGTCTCCTGTTGACTTCCTTTGCAGTGCAGCTTCTGGAGAAAACTGAAAGCTGTTTGAGATGAGTTCTTCTCGAGTTTTGATTATTCCTGTACATTCAACGATAATAATCACAACAACAACTATTATTATTATTATTATTATTATTATTATAATTGTTGCTGCTGTTATATTTTCTTGTAGTAAAAATATGTTGATTGTACTTCAAGTAAATTGTTACACTTGGTTCCCTTATGTTTCAAACGGACAAACTATGTATTTCTGCACACAGGTGAATGCCCAGGCACTGGCCAGCTCATTCTTCCCAGAGTCCCACCTCTGGATCAGACTGGGACAGGCTCTAGGGGCAGTCCTGAGATCCGGCAACCCATCAAACCTGCCTTTGACTCAAGTGGAAATAACAACCATAGGTAAAATATTTTTATTTTAGTTATTTTGCATTTATCTAGAAGACGTTTGTACCAATATCAGCGTGCACTTGACAAAGCAGGGTGAGACAGCCTCTGTAGTAGTTGGGGTTAAGCGCCTTGTTCAAGTGCCCAGCTGTGAAATCACTCTGCTGGCCATGGGATTTGAACTCCGAGAGTCACACACCCCCAAAGATCTATTTTTTTTAAACTCAACCTCTGTTTCTTTCATATGCAGTTAAGACCAATTTTCACAGTTGCTTATTCATGTTCACAGTAGTAAAATAATTTCTGGCCAGCCAAAAATTAGGCAGAATCCCTTCTTTTCAGCTAATCTATAGTATGAAATATCTCCTCTCAGTGGTTAGAGTTTGCCATTGCATCATTTTTGCAAAATCAATCATTTTTTTGCTATAAATAACGTTATGGCACTCTAACGTGGAAACTACTACTAGAATGGGCATAATAAAAATAATATTTAGAATTTTATCTAATTATCTTGCATAATTAACCACTTCTAAAGTAGTATGTATGTTTAAACAAAACAATTTGCCTTTCATTCAGGGGAATCACTAAAACGTTTCTCTGACCTACTGAGTTCAGCCATGTTGATGGGCTTATTAAAGGACAGTTCGAAAAATGGCCCCAACCTCGTCAATGCATTAACCATTGCAGAGGAGGTTGGAATTAAGGTAAGTTGTATCTTTTTAGAGATGTTTTTTACCTTGAACCATCACCAGATGGAAACTACAGTAGTTGATAGCTATTAAGTAAAGCATTACAGGTGTAAAACATTAAACAAATAGGCATATAATGTGTACATACGCTAGAATCTTATATTATGGTATTTCAGTCATTGCAAGTTGTATATATTATCCAATAAACAGAAAGTATCCAATGAACACAGTTGGTCATGACACACTTTTGACTTTTACTTCCAGGTCAATAAGAAACACAGTGATGGGCCCTCAGCTGGGAGTCAGACAGCATGTGTAATAGATTTGTCCATCAGTGGCACGAGCTTCAAGGCCACTGGTTCGGTCCAGGGTGAAATCCCAGTTCTGGTGGAACTGGCCGGGAGTCAGTTTTGGCAGCCCGTTCCTCTTTCTGGGAACCTGCTGTTTCTCAAAGCTGCCGTCACCCCTCTGCTTCTGTCTGAAATCACTGGTGAGAGAGCGCCCCCCTTCTTCACTTCCTGCGCCTTCACATATGACCTCAAATGACTGCTGCACGGTACAAGGGACAATTGGGCCATTCTTTTCCTGGCCTCTTTTGTTCAGGGGAGAGGGACTAAGAGGGGTTTACCCAAATAGCACACTGAGGTGGCTCTACACAATACAGCATGTCTCTGGTTTTTAATTTTGTCCTAAATACCGACCATTTTTTGCATTTTTCAGTTCCCACTTTTTGTCTTTCAGCCCTCATTTGAATTAAACCAAAGCTGTAAATACTAAATCCTTCCTATGTTAGAACTCTAGTTAACTGTACCACTTAGAGCTGTCATTTTGCATACACTACAGAGCCCCCATTGCCTTGTCCATAAAGATCTTGCAAGCACGTGATTTCTTTTTCCCCCAAATGCCTTGTCTCCCAGGTGTGCTGGCAGCTGCTGGTGTGGGAATCGAGTCTTTCACCGCCTCTGCTGCCTGTGATGGGGACCAGTGGTGTTGCATTGGCCTGTCATGCCCCCTCGGTGACCTGAGTGTCTTGAAATCTGTAGTGAATGAGGCCAATCAGGTCTCAATCTGAATGCTGCACAGAGAGCATTACACCAGTTACTGAGGATGTGGATGCGGTTTAACATTTCTCAGAACTCACAAACGAGCCTCTAAAATGTAGTACTTGTTTAAAGCTGCACTAGGGCATGCCTGTTAGATTTGTTTACATGTAGGCTTTTCAAGGGTATAAACTAAGGCAAAAGAAATCTCAGACTTAAGTGTTTATAATGTTCTGAAAATAAAACTAACATGAAAATATTTCCTGTGTATTTAATATTAGCAAGATCTCTCTGTTATGAATGATTAAACAAGAACACAAGACAGTTGAACCATTCGCATTTATTGCACATTTCAGTTGTTTTCTGCTGCTAAATTTAAAATGAATGTCCTTCATTGTACAGATGTCCTTCATGAAGAGGCAGTACTAATCCTGTTGTCTGTTAGTTTGGATGAACTGATCTGCATGATTGCAAAGGCAATCTACATGCTATAGTGTGTGTGGTTAGTGTGACAGGTGCAGTAATTTTTTTGGGAGGGTATGTGAAATAAACACCTCATTTCTAATTAATCAGTCTCACAATGTAACATTATCACTCCTGTGATAATAAGGTCCTGAAATGCTGTGAGGAGCTCTCCCTGTGATGCATGGTTAGTCAGCTCTATCTTTTCTGGGGCTCTAGGCAAGGTTTTCCTTGGAATGCACTCTGCTGGCTACAGCCGTCCTTGGTTGCCAGATACTACATTTTCTCCAGCAGTTCAAAGGCATTCAGTTAATTTGGCATCTCTAAACTGTCTATAGCGTGTGATTATGTGTGTTCCAATATGCGTGTGTATATTCTGTGTGATCGGCGGGAATCCTGTTTAGGGTATACGCCTGCTTTTTATTTTTACTCCTCATTTAAGTGCAGCGTTTCCCTTCCCAGTCCTTGGAGACCCTCAGACGGTCCATATTTTTGTTCCTATCCAGCCAATCAGGAATACCAAACGCCGGGTACGGGTATGTTGGAGTCTGGGAGAGAGCAAAAACGTGAACTATATGAGAGTCCCCCTGGACTGGGCTGGGAAACACTGAATGAAGGGAACCACGAGACCGGAAGTAGTCATCAGGAAGTAAAAAGGCAAACATGGCAGCGCTCTTTAAATTAGCACTCCCGGATAGTTTCAAGTGTGTTTTATTTCAAGTGTCGAATTTAAGCTTCTTATAAATGTTGGTTGTACTATGTAATAAGATTTCGTAACATTAATGATAAATGTGGGGACCCTAGCGTGTCGGTTAGGTTAGGTAGCTAAAACGTTATTAGCCGCTTTTGTTTACTGCTTGCATCGTATTATTGCTGAGCTGTATTAAAAATGTCGAGTTTCAGTTCGGAGCTCATTGATTACTTAGAGGGAAAGATTTCGTTTGAGGAGTTTGAAATACTAAGAGAAGAGAGAAAGGCCAAAGATAAGGTAAAGTCGGCAGTCGATGTGTAAACAGCAAAGGTGGAGGAATATTTCTTTCGTGTTTAATTTCTATTAACAGGCCTCCTTTGTCTGTCGTTGCTCATGATTCGTAAAATGGAAACAAATGGTTGTTAAATCGGTGTTGTGCAGAATGCATTTTGTTTATGGGCAGGATTTAGTAAGCCCTCATGAAGCCGGTGATGGGGAATCGGAGGAGGACGAAGCCTCCCCTTTCGACAGTGCTGGCCCCAGTACTTCGCGTAGCTCCTGCAGACGCCGAAAAAAGAAGAAAATAGGTTATTATCCTTGTACTTGGGGCCCAGAATGGTCGTAGGATGTGCTCCCGTTCTAAACACTAACTGGCCCTCTTTTAGTGTTAGAGGAATCGGATGATGGAGTGAGCCTCCCTGTTCAGAAGGCGTTTGCATCCATGCTGGGAGAAGTGGCTGAAGAAGGGGAAGCGGATGGCAAGGAATTGGAGCAGAATGAGTCACTATCTGCCGGGGATGTGTTTGCCCTGGAAATGGAACTGAACCGTGAGAACAAGAAGATGATGAGGGTGAGGATGGCAAAAAAAAACTGTCTAGCTGCTAAACTCTGTTGTTTGTGTTTTAGACAATAAGTATGACATATGCATGTATATGGGTTTTGTGGCAGTCCGGTTTGAATTTTGCGTGCATCTTGTTGCGCTCAGGAACGGCGACAGCGGAGCAAACTGCCGCGAGCCCTTCGCGGACTGATGGGAGAAGCCAATATTCGCTATGCCAGGGGGGAAAAGGAAGATGCCATTACTATGTGCATGGAGATTATTAGACAGGGTGAGTGTGAATTTAGCCTATGCTACACTGATTTATTATGAATAATAATTAACATTAATTTCCCCCTAGGATCAGATTATTGAATTTTACTTACTTTATATACAGTGATTTTAATGGTCTCCATTTTATCTGTATGCCCAACAGCTCCTCTGGCTTATGAGCCTTTCTCGACCCTGGCTATGATCTATGAGGACCAGGGGGATATGGAGAAGGCTCTACAGTTTGGCTTGATTGCTGCCCATTTAAACCCCAGTGATTATGAGGAGTGGGTGAAGCTGGCTGACCTGTCCTTGGAGCAGGACAATATAAAACAGGCCATCATCTGCTACTCCAAAGGTATGACTAAGGTTTAGGAATTGAAGCACTACTAGATATAGACAGACAGACCGACAGTTAGGTTGAGAGAATGATACTTTATTGGTTCTGAGGTTTGCATGGCTGTTATTTATACACTTTGACACACTTTGTTGTTGCTTCCGTACCCCTCCCCAGCCATCAAGTATAACCCCAGTAATGTTCGTTATCTGTGGGAGCGCTCCAGTCTTTACGAGCAAGTGGGAGATCACAAGCAAGCAATGGATGGTTATCGCCGCATACTGAACCTGCTGCCCCCAACTGATGGAGAAAACTTCATGCAGCTCTCCCGGGACATGGCCAAGTTAGTGTGCTGTTTCTTAGCCACTTTGTGCTTTATACATATATGACATTGTGTCCATTAGAATTGCGTTTTAGATATCCCAGACGTTATGTGTCCATCAGAATGGCATTTTAGATATCCCAGACGTTATGTGTCCATCAGAATGGCATTTTAGATATCCCAGACGTTATGTGTCCATCAGAATTGGCATTTTAGATATCTGACGTTATGCATCCTACTTGCTGTAGGAGCTACTATGAGACCAACGATCTACAGTCATCAATGGGTGTTATGGAGGAGGCCCTGAATCGGTATCCGCACCTGGCCACCAATGAATGTGTTAATATGGCCGCAGAACTATACATTACCAATAGGCAACATGAGAAGGCTTTGCAGGTATGTAATTTTGGCTGTTATACAATTCTGTTATACTAGCAAGGAGCACTTGTCCTGGGGTTTCTAGGATTTTTTTTAATAGGGTGGCACAGGGGGGGACAAAAAATCAGTTGGGGGCCCTGGAAATCTGAGAATTGTATCACAAATACAGTGTTGAAAATTAGCTTAGAAGACAGTTTTACACTGAGCTTTTTTGCATGGACATTTGTACACCTGCCCCTGCACTTGTCCACTGCCTCTTTAGTGGCAGTTTGCTGTACCACAGTAGTACACAGACTATTGTAGTACGTGAGCTCCCTCTAGTGGTACATGAAGGTATCTACTTAAATGCCAGTCATAATAATAATGATAAATCCTTTATTTGCCATTTGCATGAGTACAAGTATAGGTTCACCTACCCCATCTCGCGCTCCATAGCTTGGGGTGCAGGGCATGTGGCTGTTCTGCCGAGGCCAGGGCTTAAACCGGTGACCTTCCGATCACGGGCACTGAGGCCTAAACTTTTCTGAGGTCGTATGCGGTCCACAAAGTCTGAGAACCGGTAGTCTAGCGCACTAAATGCAGTTATGTCATGATGTTAAATGTAGCAATGACTGCTTTTTGTTTGTAGGGATATTTAAGAAAGCAGGCGAAATAATGACCTTGAGTTTCTCGGTTGACTAACAGTAAGTATTCACAGGTAATGCAGCAGTTCTGTGGGATTGTGCTGGAGAGGGATTCCAAACAGGAGAAAGGCGAGGGCCAGCAGAGTGACGGCAAACAGGCAGACAAAGAAGAGGGTGAGATGTTCGGTTTAGCAAGCAGAGCTTTAGACGCTTACATTTTTTTAAACAAACATCAAAAGGGTTAAAGTGGGAGAGGTCTTGGGTGGTCAGGAAAGGGGTGGTCTATGCAATGTTTGCCTGCCCCAGTTTGATATAACTACACTCAATCCCAATTTATATACTAATGGTCTTCTCCTACAAATATTGTTGTGCATTTCAGATCCAGAAAGTACAAATCCAGGCCAAGATTTTCTTTCTACCAACCAGTTGTGCATGAAGAGTCACAGAGTTCTCAACTGGTTGGTTGAAACAAAACCTTGGTCTGGATTTGTACTTTCTGGACCTGAAATGCCCATCACTGCCTCAACGGTACATACAGCATCCTGCCCAGACCAAGAGGTTCAGTTACTGAGCAGCTATGCTTTAAAACGGCTAAGACATGTGATTGAAGCACCTGGTTGGTGCCAGAGGTGGCGGTTCTAGCATTTCAGAAAGAGGCGCCCTACTATTGGAGAGTGTACAGAGGATGATGTGGGCAAAAATCACCTTTATGAGAGAAGGTCAGCGGACTGGCCCAGCCTGTTAAAGTCGACAGGAGGGTTACAAGTGCAAAAATGTCATGACCCAAACATTTTCCTGACCTTGTTGAGTCAATGCCTCAAATAATTCAGGATGTTCTATAGGCAAAAGGTGGTTCTACCTGGTATTTGGGAAGTGTACCTGATAAAGTGAGCGCTGCTCATGTATCAAGAGAGCAAGAGCTTGTTTTTTTATTTTGCAGAATATTTTAATCCTCTTTGGATGTTCACTTTCTTCAGGGGAGATTTTGGGGGTGCTGATTCCAGAGGACGTCCCAATTGACATCAGAGTGAAGCTCATGATTTGTCTGATCCAGCAGCACGTGTTCGAGCCTCTACATGTGAGTATGCACTAACACCAACAAGTGGCACACATCTCTGCCTGACACTAACGTCTTTGCGATATCGCAGCCAATGTTGACGGCGCTGATGGAGCAAAGCCCGGAGGAGCTTGGGGATCTGTACCTGGATGTGGCTGACGCGTTCCAGGAGGAGGGCGAATACAGCTCTGCGCTACCCCTGCTCTCTGCGCTCGTCTGCTCCGAGAGATACAATCTGCCCGCGGTGTGGTTGAGACATGCTGGTACGTTCCTGAATATACTTATTCAGTTTTGTATATTCATCATGCTGGTATAGAGACTTGGTGACTATAGTCTCACATCCAAGGGGTTCTGGGTTTAATTTCTGACCCAGTTATTCTCAGTGGTATCAGCATTAACGCTATTGTAATACTTTAGACACATGTGCTTAGCTAGGTTTTAAGTTACGGTAAAAATTATCGTTATGCCACTTGTGGAGTATGAACTTGAAATGGTTTGCAAAGTTTATCAAATTTTCTAAGAACTATTTTTCAGTATTTTATCATAGAACCGATTGAGTCTAATGAAAGCTTAGCGATGTTTATCATGCCTTTTGGGATACTAAACCAGTTGCGTTTGCTTGTGTTAAGAATGCCTGAAGGCTCTGGGGCACATGGAAGTGGCCGTGAATAGCTACATCAAGGTGGTTGAGATGGCCCCTCTGCACCTGGAGGCCCGCCTGTCCCTGTCCACCCTGCAGCAGCAGCTGGGAAACCCTGATGGAGCTCTGCAGGCTCTGCAGCCCATGTACGACCCGGAGACTCTGGCCCAGGACTCTGCTGCTGCCCAGCAGGTAAACCCCACGGCGGCTTACGCAAGTTGACTTGTGTGTATGTCGTGTGCAGATTTTATGCTTGTGTTATATTCTCCATCTAGTGTCTCTCTTTTCTGTGTAGGAACTTAAACTCTTACTACACCGCTCCATTCTGCTGCGTTCCCAAAGCCGGATGGATGACTACTTGGACACTGTGCTGACCATGCTGGCTATGCTACTTAAGGTCAAGCTCTTTTCTCCTCCTCTACATCACTAATTGATGGTCTTGCTTTAAATGGGCATCAGTCTTATAATGATTGGGAGTATAAACGGATGAATTGAGTAGACTTGCCTGCCACCTTCACTTCACTGGAGGTCATCCACGCCTCTCCTCTGTTAAGCTGTTAGGCTAAAGGTTTTTAAACAAAGCATTAATAAATCATATCAGGATTTTTGTGTCCGAACTGTCTGTAAATCAGTCACTTGTGCACCTTGTTTTGATTTCTTGTCATTGTCCACTATCGGTTGAGTAACTGCAATCATTTTTTTTATGACCATATTTCCCTTACAGGTGGCCATGAATCGTGCCCAGGTTTGTCTGATCTCTAGGTGTAATTCTGGGGAGAGACACCTTTACCTTGTTAAAGTGTCTCGAGAAAAAATCTCTGACATCGAAGACCAGGAGGCTGCTTACCTTGATGTGATAGGTGGGAGTCTGACATCCGCCATTGTATACTCCTGACACTCTTTCCAACAGATGTCTTGCCAGTTCTGGATCGTCTTTCAAATATTTTTTCCACATTTGTGTAACATTGTGGGGCTCCATTTTCATTCTGATTCTGAAGACCATTGTTATATTGCACATAATAGATGCTGAGTTTTCCCCCCGCAGTTCTATGCATATCATGTGTCCTCTCTCCTTCGTCCGAAGGGAAGACCAGCGTTCTGTCCCGGGACGACTGGTGGCAGCTTCTGCTGCGCTGTGTCTGTGTTATGTGCGAGCAGAACCGCTTCGGGGAGGCGGAGCTTCTGGTGGACTCCTCCCTGGAGTACTACTCCTTTTATGATGACCGTGTTAAGCGGAAGGAGCTGGAGTACTTCGGACTGTCTGCCGCCATCCTGGACCACAATTTCAGGAAGGCGTACAACTACATCAGGTGAGGCGCCCCGGGGCGTGGGGCTACACCAGGTGAGGCGCCCCGGGGCGTGGGGCTCCACCAGGTGAGGCGCCCCGGGGCGTGGGGCTACAC
>JAODLD010000001.1:41417942-41429763 GCA_026781065.1 Mormyrops boulengeri
GCCCCGGGGCGTGGGGCTACACCAGGTGAGGCGCCCCGGGGCGTGGGGCTACACCAGGTGAGGCGCCCCGGGGCGTGTTTCTCTGTAGCAGTTACTCATTATAGTTGTATTTTAAAGACAGTGGAAGTTTAGATGGGGGGATAATGTAACTTTACTATGTAACATTGTGTAACATTGAGACAAATCGCAGCAACATTGATGCCATGCTGCTTAGTGACAACAAAGGAAACTACTTGGGAGAGTGTATAGGGAGGCTTGAGATTGGAGAAGGGTGTGAAAGGAGTTGGGGTTGGGGGTGTGTGACAGATTTGTTCATATCGTTCCAATTGCATCTAGTTATGCTAGTGAACATAGTTTTTAGACTGATTCCAACTTGTTCGCAGACTGATGCTGATGGATAACGTAGAACGGCCCCAGCTGTGGAACATCTTCAACCAGGTGACCATGCACTCCCAGGATGTACGGCATCACCGCTTCTGCCTGCGGCTGATGTTAAAGAACCCAGAGAACCACGCGCTGTGCGTACTGAATGGCCACAATGCTTTCGTCTCGGGGAGCTTCAAGCATGCCCTTGGTACGATTCATGCAGATATTTATATATCGGATACATTTTCCCTCCCATACAGCACACAGACACTTTAAGCATCGTGGGTCAGTTTTCGTTCTCTCAAACCATTGTGATTATTCAAGGCTCGTGTTGTGCTTGTAGATCACATCTGGCGTTTCTCTGTTACCAAGAATGCAAATATTGTACTTGTGGTCTTGACAAGACTGGTCTTGCTAACCTGCCTTCCAAGGACAGACTTGGGGCACAATGAATTATGGGATTGGTCTTGCTTGGTGAGAATGCAACCAACGAATCCTTGATATTTGGCAGGGAGGGGGGCAAGAACAGGGATTTTTATCGTCCTCTGTACTTCTGTTCTTGAGTCTTCAACAATGGAAGATGACTTAAAATGGGTGCACAAGAACGCGGTCAAGTATGCATATTGAGAAACACCCCTTGATATTTTGACAAGCAACAATAGGCTTCTGAGTAAAAATATAACCGACTAAAAGTTCTGCGTTCAGCCAGTCCATGGTCAGTATGTCTCCATTCTTTCTAATTTAAGTCTTCCATTCTCTATCTGGCCCTTTAGGACAGTATGTACAGACGTTTCGGGCTCAGCCTAGTGAGCCGCTGTACAGTCTTTGCGTGGGACTTACCTTCTTCCACATGGCTTCACAGAAATTTGTGGTTAAACGGCACCCACTTCTGCTACAGGTTTGTCCACCTACGTCATCATTTATGTGGTTTGTGGACGGTGCACTTTTCTGCTAAAAATCACAGGTCTCCTAATTGTGACTTTATTCTGTTGGATAAATAGTATATTGGTCAGCGCTAGTGTTAGATGTTCGTTTCTGAGAAATACCTGGTGATCTACTATATAAAATATCCATAAGATAAGCTATGTGAGGAAAGGTGCTATTTTTTGTTCTAGGCCAAGGCTTTGTAGTTTTAAAAGCATTCTTGTCCTGTCATCTATACAGCATCTTGTGACTTTTCTTGGAGTGAAATATATGAAATTAGAACCTTGACAAGCAGAGTTAGGAATAGGATGTGTGTGAACTTTTGGTAATCTTTTGTTATCGGGTTTTTTATTAATCGGTAAATTTTTACATTTAAAATGTCTTTTTGCTTTAAGACAAAACATGGTTTGGGTTTAAAGCATATTTTAAGTGTCTTCTGAAATGAAATACCGACAGCATAAATGATCCCTCTAACTTATCTGCTTTTGGCTGCTACTTGTAAGCTGGAGGTATTGATTTTGCAGAAGGTGCATTTTGTCAGTTTTCAGCTGTTACCATGACTGTGATTCCCTATTAATGGGTATACCAATACCTGTATTGAAATAGAAATATTGATGCATCAATTCCCTTTTTGCACAGGGCTTCTCCTTCCTGTGGCGTTATGCTGAGCTGCGTGGGCACTGTCAGGAGAGCTTCTACAACCTGGGCCGGGCCCTTCAGCAGCTCGGTTTATCGCATCTGGCTATACTTTACTACCAAAGGGCCTTGAGCTGCGAGCCGCCCTCGTTGGAGGTACTTGCACAATGTTTTATACCAGGCCTACATGACTGTGTTGTGCTGATATTTCACTGTCTGCTCACTGGAGTTTGCCAAATTAGACAACCACTGTTATTACAGCAGTAATATAAAAAATGACTTTGCACTTATACCTTTTTCCGCAGGAAATTCAGGATAGTGTCGCCTTAGTGAATGACTGTGTGCACTTGGGTTTTTTGATGTCATTTTTGGAGCAGTTATCTTTTATTAATTCTCTCTTCTCGTATTCCTATCTTCAGGGCATTGACGACGAGCAAGTGGACTTGGCTCGGGAAATTGCTTATAACCTGTCTCTCATCTACCAGGCTAGTGGCAACAAAGAGATGGTGCAGCACCTCCTCCACACTTACTGCTCTATATGAATCACCTCTCTCCTGCTGGATTTCATTATTATTATTATTATTATTATTATTAGCACTTGGTTCTTGGCCTGTATAGTTTCTTGAAACTTGTTTTTGAAGAAGAAAAAACTGTCCATTCATTGTTTGTGACAGTCCCTTTTAATAAAAATTCGAGCCTTTAGGTCTTTCCAAGACCAAACATAACTGGACTTTGGTTTTGTTTCTGTATTTTTTCCATAGTAAAATAGCTAAAGAGAATAATAATACTGCTCCTATATGTTTTCACATTAATAGCATAGCCCGAAACTCATGTAAACCTATATATTTTAAAACCTTTCAAAGAAAGGAATCTTTGGATGTATTGCCAAAGCATATTTACATGTAAACATTGTACCTTTAGACTTACTATATGCAAAAAGATTTCAGATTAACCAATGCATTTCATGTGGGAGCTGCCGTCTTCTAAATTTCCTGAAAGTTGCTGAAAAACTGAAATGGCATTTTGACGTGAGCAATGATGATTTCCGCTGTACTCATTTGTAAATACTGTGCCATCTACTGAGCCACTGTGACCCCCTATTTAAATATTTTCCTTTTCACTTTGGTAAGAATGAAATGCATATCTCCAAAAATCACTTATTAAACAAACATTTTTAATTGATCAAAACAAGTCATATACCAGCAGTATTTCACCAGTAGATCAATGCTGTGAAAGTGTTATGAGGATTAAATCAACATTCTTTACCACACATACCCAAAGAAATAAATCATGTATTCAATCCAATATTTAGGCATCCAGTCACCAGGAAGATATCCAGTAGGGAATTATGTTAAATGCATTGAATTTGGCATTCAAATTAAAAAGGATTTACTCTTCCTTTAGCGAAAGATAAATGTTTAACTTGGCTCATATCTTCCACATAAAAACCACTTAGTGTCTTGGTGATCTCCCTTACACAAGGGAAAGTCTTTACTTCTGTCCTCTTAAAGAGTCACTATTGCAAGTTGATCACATTTAGTTATTACACAAAACCATTCATCAGGCAAATTCTGTAAACAGGGGTCTCCAACCTTATTTAAATAGCTACTTCTACAGAAAGTTATCTAGGGAGGTGTGTGTTTGATATGTAGTTGTCTATTGGGGTAGAGATTGGCATGACAACCGTTGATGGCAACATGGGCTAACAAACATGAGTCTCACAAGTAAACCACAAGACTTGACACCTATGGTCTAATACTACCAAACAATACTCATCAACTAACATACTAACATTTAACACATATATGCAAGAAATAAGATGCATTGTTCATCCCAGGAGTACTGAAAGAGGGAGTAACTATTCTGGCAATCGCAATATGATTGTATAAGGTGTGCCCACTTCAAGGTGTGCAATTAATTGCGATTAAAATAGTTAAAAATAGCCATACTGTGCTAACCTAACAGCATCCTTGACACCTTTCCCTCCCCTCATATCGTTTAGTCGTTCTGTGTTGGCACCACACAGGAAATGAGTACTTCTAGGGCGCCGACTTGGCCACCTGATTTTACTTTGGAACAGCATCAGAGACAGGGAAAATTTTTGTAGTGCCTCAGTGTAAATGTGTAGAGTGTAAGTCAAATAAAACAAAAAATGAGATTATCATAATCGATCCTATTTCTAAGTAGTGTTATGGGAGCTAGTTATTGGCTTCCTGTGAGCAGCTAGTATCTTACAAGTGATACGCTGGTGACCACTGCATTAGAACTTTAATCGGAAGACTTCTTCATTTTCTGCGATCTTAAAACTGGACATGCTTTATACTAGCGCCAGTAGTTTCCAGGCTGTTAAATTAACTTTCCTCTCCTTCTTAATTGTCATTCTCTAGGATCAGAGAGACCCTGTCCCAGGTCTCCTCAGAAAAGGAGTTGTAGGAGCTATCATTAGGTATTTTGGAGAAGTCATGCTGAAAATAAAATATAAAAAAAGTTATTAATATATGATAAAATATTTCAAAAGATACAATGTTTAGGGAACTTAAGGATGTATAGACCAAGTTTTTTTTTTTACTGTAAAGGGCTACTGTAGCAATTGCAAAACATCAATTATATCAGTGTTTGAGTATTACCAGTCACAGTCATTTCTAATAATACTGTACAGACTGTACTAGTTAAACTCCAGTTCAAAAACACTGACCAACATCTGAACACATAAGTGCAATGTTAATATTCCGAGTTATGTTCTATCTTAGGGCTTTAGATATAGGGCGTACTAATCTGTCCAGACGCCAGCTTTTCGGTACTATATGGACGTTTTATTTACACCCACAATTTGGTAAGCAGATTAGTAGTACAGGGGGGTCCTCGGGTTACGACACAGTTCCGTTCCTATGACAGTGACATAACCCGCATTTTGGTGTAAATCAAAACATACCCTTTTTCTGATCTCTACAATGTCTAATTTCACTTCCATCATGATGGCTTTCCTCTTCACAAATGGAACACTTGCGCTTTTAACAGTCCAAAATGGCGCAGGTAAGTGTACTGGGGGACACCAATTCCCTCACTCAAACGCTGCATTACTACGTATCCTTCCATCGCGCGCAACAAAACTAGATCGCCTACATAGTCCATAAGTACGACGCTAACGGCGTAAGCCGAAACACTCGCGTCTCAATTTATTTTATTTTTTTTATGGGAGTGAGCGTAAACTCAAAACGTACGTCGAGACGTTGGAACCCGAAGACCACCGGTACTCGTAAAATATTAATGAAAGGCATATTGTGAAGCCCAAAAGTTAGTAATCTATATAAATTCAGCGTATCCTTATGTCTATGTCCTTTCCTTCACCAACGCTTCAGTGCTTATCGCTTCCAAGGTATACCAAAACAGCAATATACTCCGCTAACTGAATTTAATACTAGATTACCAACTTTTGGGAGTCACAATACATCCCTCATTAGTATTTTAGGCTTACTACTAATCTGCTTATCAGGCTGAGGGTGTAAGTAAATGTTCGCATAATACAGAAAACCCAGCATCTGGAGAGAGTGGCTATCTGTATATTTCTTGTTACATAACATGGAATTAAGTATAGTACCTCCTGAATCCATGAGTCTGCACTGAGATCAGGCCACAGAGACTCTTTGACTTTGCTGTAGTTTTGGATAACCACAAAGATGAATCCCGATACAACTGCACCCGAAAGGATGACAAAAAGAACTGACAGCCACGCAATTCGGATCACCCTCTCCTTTTCTGAAGATAGAAGACGAGAAAGCATGTTTACTAAAATAGACGCTGAGCACACAGCAACAAGAGACAGCAATCTGCATGGGCAATCAAACAAAAACACTTTGCCAAAAACCTTTCATATTTGAAATGTTAAGTAATTAATGTTTAAAAACAAGTCTAAACAACTTCTTACCTGACTCTTCAGTGGTGACACACTCTAATTCGCTGGGACTGTTGCCCAATCTCATATCAGGGTAAATGACATAGTACACCTGAAAGCAATACTTCACCCCAGCCTCCAGGGAATTAATGATCACTGGGGAATGCAAGTCACCATGAATCTATGAAAAGTCAAACCGCAGCATCCATCACACTTTATCCGTAATGTGACGTCCTTTGTGTCTATCTCGCTAAAAATGCTAAAACAAAGGTCAGGCAGCAAACTCAAGGGCTGGCATGCTCAGTTGTACTTTGTGGCATATTTTTAAATTTCAATTCATTCCATCTATTCATCCATCCATCCATCTTCTATACCCACTTGCAGGGTCACGGGCGTCCGGAGCCTGCCCTGGAAGCAACTAATAAAAATTTCTGAGCTGTTAAATTATCACCCCGCGAACAGAAATTCCCAGAGATTCTGAATGTTATTGCTTCCGTTTCTGAATTTAGATGTTTGTATAAGCCAATTCAAATAATACATTGGGAGTGGCATATCATGCTTATTAAACACTCTTATGTTTTCATGACAATTTGACAAAAATATTAACTAATCAAAATGTAGAGTGGCCTAACTGCTGATGAATCAGGAAAGAAAAACCCAGAACAAACTACACAAAGTTCCTCTTTCAATTTGATTGAAATCAATATTCAGTCAGAGAAAGATTTAAAATACTCATTATGACAAGAATTATACAATTAATCCTACCCTCAAAGCTTCGTGTTCTTTTCCATAGAAGACTCTATACTTGAGTGTATCGCCATAGATTGTTTTGAGATTAGTATCAGGGTCAATCTCCATTTGCAAAGAGTGGAGGTCCACAGGAGTTAGTGTTACGTTTGGATGACCCAGTCGGCCTAAGGCAGCAAAAGACAAGGAAAAGATTATAAATATTTCCATTCTATAGACAACCAATACAAAACGTACCCTAATTTACCTTTTTCCAGGCCTTGTTCATTGAGAGCTTTTGTTTCAGTATAAATTGTTCTACATGCCGTATGTCTACTTGAAAACCACTGTTACTACGTGGCCCGTATACCACTCCATGCATCATTTTTGGTTCGGTACACACAATGAAACAAATGAATACATTTGACATGGGTGGAGCCTAAACTCACAAGTCAATGTTCAACGTGGAAAACATTATGCTAACTGTGGCTGTGAGTTGGTTATGGCTAACGATTCGTTTTACATATTTGTTTACAATATGCATGTAAGCATGTTAGGTTTTGTTATATCAATAGACCTATTGCTTTAGTTTACAGCTGTTCTTGTGTTTGTGTTTGCATACTTGGTAACACTTTCAAACAAACTCTGTTTTCTCTGCTGTACCAAAACTAGACCGAACTGTGAACTCAAAACAGCGGTTCAGAACAAACCGCCAGTTTTGTGTAGTTACACCCCTAAAAAGCAATGACTGTATTTGTTTTAATTCCCCAGCTTTAACAGAGTGGAAAAAAAACTTGAATTGTGCAATTCTTCCCGGCATGACTTGAACGCTCGGATCACAACATCCTGGTAGAACCAGCAGAGCTGGACCATCATGTATGATAACTCGACAATATATATCCGATCAAGGTTCATTTTTCTGATCTCCGTGAAATACACCTGTAATCTGTGTACACTTTGTGAAGTGTTTTGTGGATTTGTTGTGAATATTCAAACAGCCACGCTCTCTCACCTACTTTGTAGAAAAGGAAAAAATTCATTTAGAAATCATTTAGCTGGTTTCTCAGCCATAGAGTTTAAAGTCTGACTTCCATCCATTTCGTGACCAAACCTGAAATTTTCTGGCTTAAAAGTCTATATATGACAAATAAACATTTCAAGAAATATTTTGAAATTAT
Organism: Mormyrops boulengeri; assembly: GCA_026781065.1. Lineage (NCBI taxonomy): Eukaryota > Metazoa > Chordata > Actinopteri > Osteoglossiformes > Mormyridae > Mormyrops > Mormyrops boulengeri. Next base: position 41,425,665 of record JAODLD010000001.1, read on the forward strand.
CCATTTTAAGGCATGCTGAAATTACACGGCAAACACCAAGGAGCTTAAAAGCCTAGAGAGCTATTAGTATAATCCATTATCCATTATGTTCATGCTAACAAGACATCCATCATCTACACCCATTATCTTAAGAAACTTGCCCCTCTGAATTAAATAAAATAAAAATAAACTGGCTGCAATTAAATACAACATGCCATGTCAGGACATTGACATAGTCTCTAGATTAGTATTGGAGCAGCTGTGTAATCTAAATGATTATTAATGTAATGAGATTTGGTGCCAGATGTGGTGGATCCAGAGTTTCAAGGTCAGAAGCGAACAGCTATGCTCTACATTAACAAGGAAGTGCAAAACCAACAGCTATGTACAACACTGGGGTGCAGAAAGGCTTCCCTGAACTCATTTACCCTTGAAACAATCTTGCAGGTGAAAGAGGGTCATACCTATAACTAATATGAGGTACAAGTGCGCCTGAAAAAAAGCCCAATAAGTGCATTATCCCATAACCACAGTCCAGTGTAGGGTCATGGTAAGCCTGAAGCCTATGGCAAGAATCACAGGACACACGGCAGCAGGCACTCAGGATGGGGCTTCAAAGGGCACACATTCAACGGAGAATCAGACCGATAACGGATGGCCACAACGCCTCCCCCCTGAGCGAGCACGTCTCCAGTGTTTAGAGAATGCAGTGCTGTGACCAGCCAAGGCACATCAAAGGTGAGTCATGCCACCGGCTTCCCGGAACAGGCTCTACGCAAACCCGAACAGGCCTGATAGGTAGTTACTGAAAATTATGGTTAGAAGGATAATGTAAGCTATAAAAATTGAGAAACATTTTAGGGTGTATCACCCAGTGGTATTAAATAGACTGAAAATCTCTAATTTTTTGTTATACATTTTAAATTTATGCCAAAACGTTGCAATCCTCTTTGATGGCTGCTTTATAACTGTATATTTTATACAAGAGAAATGACTGATATATTGCAGGCGGCATGAGGTAAACAGAAAGATGATTCTTACTCTGAATGTGTCCCATAAATGGCCGAGTCTGAGACCACGGTGAAGTTTGATTTCCAGCCTGAGCGTGGACCCGCAGGGTCACGTTGACGTATGGATGTTGAGGGAGAAAACTGCAATAGGTGTCCACTGTGGGGGCACAGCCTTCATAATTCTTCCAAGCATCAACGTCACCGCTAAAAGAGGCAAAGGAAACACACTGAATCAGTCACGTTTCATCAGAATCCCACGGCGGCGTCAGCATTGCATAGTTAATATAACAGTTTATTTAGAAAATCTTGGACACAGATAATTATTTTAACATTTAAATAATGAGAACATGGGAACTGCTAGGATCTAAAGCTGGGGTCTCCAATTCCTGTCCTGCAGAGCTGCTGCCCAGTATATTTTCCACCCTACCTTGTTTCTGATGAACCACATCTGTCCTTAGGTAAATACCAGGAACAGGTGTGGCTCATCAGAAGGCAGGTAGGATAGAAAACCTACTGCACAGTAGCTCTCCAAGACTGGAGTTGGAGACCCCCTGATCTAAAGGTATCGAGGGCTCAGCCTAGAGGCCTAATCTGTCCGAGGGCCGTCATATTGAATTCTCCCCCTTCAAAGTTACGATGATCGTAGCGCAGCCCTGGACCAGGAGTGTTGTGATGTATGAATTCTCAAACGGACAGCATGGTTGTTAACATCTGAGCTAAAATCATTCAGGGCTCGCCTGGATTCACTCGGCACCGCAGGCTGAATGAAAATATACTTACTATTTGTACTGAACTATGTATTTTATTGTTGTATTGTCCAAAGGCTGTAGAGCACTCCAATGTATCACATTATGTAAATTATATGAATCAATCGTTACATTCTCCAGCCTTGGCAGGGACAAACCTATTGAACAGTAAGAAATAACGCATTATTACAAAGCACTGTTACACAAAAGCATACGTACATGCTTACTTTTTAGGTACATACATATATTTAATACGTTGATGCCACACATAAAAAAATACAGTATTCCGTTTTGTGTGGACTATTAGAGAGAACGGTGAATTCGTTATTCACTGCTGATTTTTGCATGCTTACGCATTACTAATCACTTTAATGTACGTAAGTTCGCCGTATCAGTGGTAAAGACAGCGTTAAAATTAATTCCCACAGAAAAGACACTGCTAAGTATTTAAACAACTAAACTCATATACCGTATTTAACTACATTTGAATCAATATTCTATAATCTGATATTCTTGCATCATTTCTGACTTTTCTTAAATTACAGTTCATTTCATCGTAAACAACTGCGTGCACAAAAATAAAATAATTTAAAATAACTATAGCAACACGACTTAATAAGCGGTTAAACGTTAGCTCTATCATTACGATGAAAACCTTTTCGATCACTGCAACTTGATCAATTAATTAAACACAGAAGACATACGTGCACAATTTCACGGAAACGTTCACAAAAAAGCTTTAAAAAATAGAAAATCTTACCTTCAACCAGAAACTGTATAAGAAATGCGCCTACAGACAACATATAATGCGTGATCATATTTCAGTTTATTGGTTAAAAAAAAAAAACTCGCTGATACGCATTTAGACTTACATCCTAGCTTCCAGAGAAATCCCCTCTCTATGAATTCCCATTGGCGAATACAATCGGACATCTTTCCATTCGGGAAGCGGAACTGGGTAGAGAGTCATGACCCTAAGCGGAAGCAGCGCACTGAGAAATCATAAATACTCCTACAATACGTGGTGCGTTGTGAAACAATTGTAACGCGAAGTACAACATTTTTACGCAACATGTAACCGGTCAAAATAATAATAATAATAATAATAATAATAATGATAATAATAATAATAAATGTTTCTTTTTTGCATTATGCGTTTGTTCACTTATGGTTATATCATTATTAAAACTGCAAGTGAAGTTTTACATCCATTCTATATCCAGAATCAAATGGACAGTCATACAATTAGCAAGAGGGTCCGTATACAGACTCTCTGCCTTCCCTTTTCCAGCGTCTTCCGTTTCGGCGAAGGCATTGAGTAAGAGCCCAGAGCAGAAGCACCAACCGTCACCTAAATAGCTTCTTTCCCCAAGTGAACGCCCTTTTAAATAAGGACCCATGGGAAACTGTCTCATAATCTCACCACCCACTGCACAAGTTTCATACCCTTATACTGTCGTTCGCATTATACCCAAGCTGTTTGCACATTACATTTATTCACTTGCTTATTTTTGTCTTTATTTCTCAACGTTTGTCTCATCATTGCATGCCTTTTTCATTTCTATTCTTTTATATTATATATATTTCTTCTGAAAAATACGTTTTTTGCTTTATTCTAATTACTGCCTTTGTATTTTTACATTTAGACTTTTAGAATAAAAGATTCTGATTCTGGGGAATCTGGCTTTCTGTGTTCCTCACCGCTCAGCATTTTTAAATAGTGCTATTACTTGGGGTAGCCTGGTGGCTCAGTAGGTCATACTGTTGCCCTAAACCTGTAAGGTTTGAGGTTAAAATCCCACTGTTAGGAGGAATCTGTAGGCTTAGGTTCTGTATATTGTAAGGGTACTTTGGTTTCAAATGGGCAGTCATACATAGATAAACTGAAGTTACTCATAATTTGTATGCCTTGCTCCTTGCATTTTCTGGACTCAGGTTCAGGTTAACACCATGACCCTTTACTGAAGGAGTCAGCAGCCTCTTTACAGCAAAGAGAAATATTATCCCAAAATTTACAAATAGCCGCAATGGGTAGAGAAGGGGGGTTTGAGGTACAATTTTAAAATCCGATATGGGTATATATGCATTTAACTTCAAGTACTTACAAATCATAAAGAAAAACAATATTGGGATGAGCATCTCAGTTTTAAATCATTCAGACGTGTAACAGCGCAAAAGTGATTACCATAACCTTCCTTGAGTAAAGTTCGTGTGGCTTTGCCAAAAAACTTATACAGGTGCAGCAGTAATCAGCCTAGATCAGGGGTCTCCGACTCCAGTCCTGGACAGCTACTATCCAGTAGGTTTTCTATTCTACCTGGCTTCTGATGAGCCACACCTATTCCTGGTATTTACCTGAGAAAT
>JAODLD010000001.1:41430178-41448618 GCA_026781065.1 Mormyrops boulengeri
ATATATTGCATTTCATATCAGTTGATAACACATTACGCGTATAAAACTCGAGAATTTCAAGATTTAATATGCACAAGGGGTAACACGGCAAAAGCAGCCCAAACAAGAAAAGACGGCTGGCAAAAAGTGGCCAACAAATTAAACGCGGAAGTAGTGTTCATTGTACTTACTGAATGCAGCGTTTCATTTCCTATGTGTCAGATTAATTATTTAATACAGTAAAATCCAGTTATAACGGGCTTCAAGGGACCTGGCAAAACAGTCCGTTATATCCGGAGTGGCTGTATGCGCAGAATACAACTACAGGACACCATTTACTCATGTCACACCCCAGCAGACACACTTCTGGTATAGATTATTATATTGTACATGTAGTAATCCAAGTTTACCTGACCAGATGCGTGACTATTAATAATCCCGACTACGTGTCTGCACTGGATATCATCGGCACGCCACGCGCCTTGTATATATATACACACACACACACACACACACACACACACACACACACACACACTTATATATACGTATATACACTTAGCCTAGTTTGACTTTGAATATAAGGCGCTAATAAATCTTTCAGGTAGAATATCCCCCTCGGGCGGTATCTTTCGAAAAGAATTTCCCCCGGGAGCAATAACGGATCTTACCGATCGCGCAAAACCCTCTCTATATGAAATTCTCTTCTTATAATTTGCGCACCGATATGAACTGGTCGCTCATCCAGGAACGGCGAAGCCATGACTGATTGGATTTCAACGCACGGACACTGATTATTTACACAGAACAAACCTGCTCCGAGCAGGTTTGCGGATTTGGATGTGCTGCTATGACAACACATCCAGCAAGAGTTTAGAAAAACCGACAGATCCAGGATCATGCCAAATCGTCAACAATTACGTCCGGTTAAACGAGTAATCCACGTACGGAAAATACCCCCCCGACCCCTTGTGGTCCTGTTATTTTCTGATCTTCCTCATGTGTATTTGTCTTAGTTTTGGTTTTGTTAATAAACCCTGCTTGTCTTGGAGCTGCCCAGTGGATCGTTCTTCCTGCCTGCACCATGCCCTGCCCTCATGATATGTGTACATGTATAGTCAGGGCCGTATCTATCTTTTCTGGGCCCCTCGGTAAAGTTTAACTTGGGAGACCCGCCTACCAAAAAAAGATGATCTTCCTCCACAACTCGTATGGCACACTAAGCAACTGCCTATTCTGACTATAGCTATGTGTAATAGTTCCTGAATAAATTCATTCTGCACTGTGAAGCAGCGAATGCAAACACCAAGGTGAAGGGCTACACACTATGCATACTGATAACATAATTTGTGGTCATATTCAGTTAATTGGTAAAAGATACATATTTTGACTTCAATCCTGGCTTCTTGCGAAAGTCCCCTCTTCGTTCTAGTGGTTAATTAACTCGTTAATGTCTTTCCATTTGTGAAGCAGAAATGGAATAGAAAACCAGAACCCTGACCATTAGCAGAGCACAGAAATCTGCACGGTAAATACTTCTAAAATGCATGGTGTAAATTTAGTATGCTTTTTAGTAACTTAAACGTTTCATAATATTGTGCCTCATAGTTCAAATTTTACATACGAAATATAATTTTAAATGGTACATGTTATTACTGGTTTTTCCCAGTAGAGGGTGTATTTCCATCACATATTGTCTAATCGACGTTCAGTATATTGGGAAACTTTACAGTATTCTGAATAACTGCGTTTTTTCCTAATTTGATTTTTAGAAAAATTATACTTTAAGGTGTAGTAACTTTCACGGTGTTGAAGGGAGTGGTAAGTAAAGGCGCTGGAATGCGAGTAGGGGCTCCACATTCCCATGAGGCACTGTTTCCACATTTTCAGCATTACTCAGGAAAGAAGACGTCATAGAGGGTCCACAAACAATAGCTCCGGCAGGAAGGCAGACCTATTAAACCAGTGGATACATGGAAAAGTGCGACGGGAAGGTGAGGCACATACAAAACACAAAGAAGCAATGCAGGTCTGCTTGGACGGACTTTGTACACTTACACAATCACTCCAGCATTGCCTCTACTGAGATCTATTTGGTGCAGCATCTAAGAGAAACAGAAATTACCACAACTGGTGCTTTGAAGAACTATTAATCAATAATAAAATATAAATAAATAAAATACAGCACCAAAAAGAAAAATACATACACCACACACACACCTTGTGATTTCATGCCAGGACATTACTCCTAATGATTCTTCATATTTTGTTCCTTTCCTCCGAGCAAAAAACAGTCAAAAAGCAAATTTAGAGACTTTAGGGAGGAGTTAAGTTTATGCTTCACACATATACAAACGGAGAAGCGATTTTCCCAGCACTGGGCCGGGCTAGCTACCATGGAAACCAAGCTCCTCCCAGACTAATATGGGGCGAGGTTCCTAAGCTGTGTAGACAGAATGTTCCTATGCTTTAGACCGCTGTGTGGCTATATCTGAAAGAGTCAGAGGGGGAGAGAGAGAGAGTATGAACGTTCCATGTGAAAAAGGGTGGGGACACCAAATCTAAGCGCAAAGAAGAAGTTTTTTCCTCAGCTTGGCAAACTGAAGATCTGGACTTCAACCTGTAGAATTAAGTTAAAAGCAACATAGAAAGAAAGTAGCAATCCGAGTTGAAAAGTTTGGCAAGTTTGAGAACATTTGTACTTCAGAATGGGTGAAGATGCAGTACAGGCTGAGAGGAGCAGCACGATGACTTCACACGAAAGCCAGGACCTTGTGGTGCCCAGCCCTAGTCCCACTCAGATGTCACCTACAGTAGGGGAGTCCATGGCAGCAAAGAAGGACAACAATGGGGACAACCAGGTCAATGCTATTACAGTACTGACACTACTGGACAAGCTCGTCAACATGCTGGACACCGTCCAAGAAAATCAGCAGAAGATGGAACAGCAGCAACTGGACATGGAGAGTGTTGTGCGTGGCATCCAAACTGATATGACCAAGCTATCCAAGAGCCACACCTCCACCTCGAACACTGTCAGCAAGCTGCTGGAAAAGTCCCGTAAGGTCAGCGTCCACATGAAGGAGGTTAAGGACAAAATGGACAAGCAGGCCATACAGGTGAAAAAACTAGAAGCTAACCACTCCCATCTCCTCAAGAGGAACAACTTCAAAGTGCTGATCTTCCAGGTAAGACTCAAGACAGAAAGTTACAAAAAGGAATGATAGGAATGGAAGGCAAGATGGGAAAGCATTTTGTATGCTAGGTAGAATGTGTTTTTTATGCCTTTTTACTGGCTTACATGCCAACCATTATCTGATGATAATTATTAGAACTTGATTCTCTTAATGCCAGTGAAAGCTCACTGGAACAAGTCCCCAGTGTGGCTCTGATGTTGTATGATATCGGAATTGGAAGAGCATGGACAAAGTAAAAAGGACAAGGGGGGTAATTCATTATTATTTATACAATACCACTACTAAATAAGTGATGAATAAGTATATACACATACATACACACCCGTACTCATATCATTGAAGGAACTATCCATTCATTTCTATGGTCAAAACCCTAAACCCAGCAATGACACCCTAGCCTCTACCCAGCTCTAACCTTAGCCATGAGTAACCAAACTAAATACAAGAGGTCTGGCATTTTTAGTTTCTTGATTGTAGTCTCAGATTTTTATGAAATTGAATTTCCCCTTGTGGGGACCATCAAAATAACAGGTTTTAATCACATTGTGGGTCCAAATGTCCCCACGATGCGATGTTTACCTGGACCATACAGACAGACACACACACACAATGGCAAAACACATAGAGCTACGTTCACATGTGAAGTACCACTAAACACTGCAGTACTGAGCACCTATGTGAAGGTGTAAAATTGGCGAAATAGCTTGACTTCAGGTTACTTGCCAACTGTAAGTTATGCCAACCATAAGGGAGGCCTTCAAGCTCGAGTGGGGAGACCAGTCTGCTCCAGTAATTTGTGTCTGACCCAGGAATTTCTGAACTGGGTGTGACAATATGTAGGGAGATAAAATGCTTCTTGCATAGCCGTCTTATTTCAGTAGGTGAAAATATTTGGGCATATTTGGAGTTCCATGAAGTCATCGTTTGAGTCTATCCAGCTGTAAGATTTACAACCAATCTCTCAGCAGAAGATAAAAAAAAACTGAGAAAAGCAGTGAGACTCAGCTTAAAGTCAACTTTAAGTTATTTCTTGTTGAATTTTTGGTTTTCGCTTGTATTCTTCCGTGATGAAGGCAAGACAGATTTTTTAAATACGCTTTAGTGTTTTTGATGCTGACGGCAAGGTTTTTCAGTTCACACAATTTAAATGCATGCATGCGTCCATTAATAAATGTATCTATCCATCCATCCATCCATCTTCCAGCCACTTATGCTGGTCAAGGTCATGGGAGTTTATCTAAAAACCACAACAGTCCTAAAAAGTAATTTTAGATTTTAAAGAGTAGTCTTTGGTTTATATGGAAATTATATGGAGAGTACCCAGCCTTGTACCCTGTGCTGCCTGGTACAGGCACCAGACCTACCATGTGACCCTGACCATGATAAGCGGTTAGGAGATGAATGTATTTCTTAAGGATTTAAGGACTTCATTTGAACTTTATTCTTTAAGCATAAAGATTTCTTTATTCTCGGTGAACAGAATGAGAAGTATTGTGAGACTCTAGCTTGCACGCAAACAGGAATTTATTTGCAAGTAAAAAATGATGCATTCCTTGATCCTTGTGCCTTTTTCAGTAGTATGCAGAATGAATATAATAAAGGAGATGAGGTTTACCCACAGTGGAAATTATGTGTAAACCAACATGAAAGAATCATTTGTATCCGATGTTTGTGTTATATTTTCAATGGCATATTTTTCCGCCTCAGAATGTCTCATTAATGTCTCAAAACTATTTACAAGACGCCACCAGCTACAGATTTCCCATTCTACGTCCCCTGTTTGGGGACTGTCCCTTAGTTGGGCAATCCAAATTTGAAATGTGGAATGTGGTAAATTACTCTTAAGTACAGCTGGAATTTTTATGGAAAGACTCCTTATAAGTACAGAAAATTCCGCTTCTATTAGTGCTTTGCATTAAAATTACATCAGCTTTACATTAATATTATATCACACACAATACATAGCAGATGCCTGTTTAATACTGCCATTGCGCCTTAATTATTGCCCGTGCAAACTGAGCACTTTATGGACTGCTTATGTGTGCCCCCTCCCATAAAGAATCTACATTACTGTAGTTATCTGCTGGCTAATTCCCAATACATTTGGCATTGTGAATGTGGGGCAAGGGTAGGACAAGTTTCCAGTTGGTGTATGAATCACAATCCAAAATAATAAATAATGACTGTGAAATAGCCGTGCGACCATAGAGACAGATGCCTCTTAAAATACAAATAAACTTTGAGACTCATGGAATAACCCCAATTTTTTTGCACAAATTTTTTTTTGCATAACTAGTAGTGAAGGTTTCAAAACCTAAGTAAGAATAAAAAGGAAAAGGGGGGAAGGGATGTGACAGAAAGAACGAATAAACAACTAATCACCCTCCCCCCCCCAGAACACCTATGGAAATTCTGAGTGCTGCTTCATCCTGGTGTTCTTCCTCGTTTCCTGACATTTCCATTTACATCATCGTTGTTTCCACGACAAGAGAGGAATCGCCTTTGTGTGATTGTGGACTGTAGCTCGCAGCCGAGCTCCGTTCCATGCATTCCAACAGCATAAATCACATTCTCTAAATTTGCCTTAGAGATCAAAGAAGAAACCCTTGTACACATAGTTTTAGATGACGCATTTCATATTTTTGCCAACGTGATTGAACTTTACACATTTTTTTGTGCAAGCCCCCATGGACAGAAAGAGTAGCTTTAACTAGACCTACATTAAAATCAAGCACATTATTAGCAATTTTATGCTGTTTGATGAATATAAGAATTCTGTGATAAAGATGTAAACATGATTAGTTAAGCAGATGTCAGTAGGCGGTAGCCTAGAGTCTGTCCCAGGCAGCACAGGGTACCAAGATGCATGGATGTTCCAAAATAAATTTGAAAGTATAACAAACAGGTAAACAGAAAACATCAATTTACTGTAATAAGAATAATCCTTGCCACTTAATAGTCCTTCCTGAGACAACCATATTATGCATCCATCTGTCTTTAATATACTTAACCTCATGTGAGAGTCTTGGGCGGGCTGGGGGTGGTGAGAGTCGGTCTAGAGTCTGTCCCAGTCTGCACAGGGTACCAGGCTGTGGTTCACCCTGAGACTGTGGGAGAAAACTAGCATATCTAGATAAAGACTGCCACACTTTCACCCACTGAGCCATCCATGACCACAGCTGTTTCTATGACTTTGATAGTTAATATATCATTTGTAATGAAAAACAAGCCCTATTACAGTTAAATAACATGAATAGTGTTACGTAAGCTAAATACCAAATGCTGTTTGCTGGAAGAATAATAAGATTATTAACTTTAAACTTTTTTTTTGTTTTTATCACATATTGCATTAGGAGGAGAATGAAATTCCTGCTACTGCCTTTGTGAAGGACCCTGTGCCCTACCCTCGTGACGCGGAGGAAGAGGTGCCCACAGTGGATGCCAATCGTTCACAGGAAGAGGGGCTTCAGACAATAAACTTATCATCTGATGAAGAACTGGGGCTTGATGAGGAAGACGATGACAGCGGGACTGGAGAGAAGGTGGATGAGACAATGCAGAAGTCCCGGGCTGAAAAGATCAAGCGTTCCAGCCTGAAGAAAGTTGACAGCCTCAAAAAGGCCTTCTCTCGTCAGAACATTGAAAAGAAGATGAATAAAATCAGCACCAAGATCAGTACCAGTGTCGCTACTGAGAAGCGTGAGAAACACAAGCAGAGCAATCCCAGCACCAAGAGCTCCTCCTTTAAGGTGCCGACTCTCTCATTCGGTATCAAGAAAACACAGGACGCCCAGGCCTCTCCGAAGGCTGAGGGCCCATCGGCAGTAGTGGCTGCAATTGAGATGGCTCCCATTAAAAGCCTAGATGAAAATCTCCCTTTCACTGAGGTGCACTCTGACCTGGCCCCAGCATTGGAGGAAGCCCTCACTAACTCCTCCACTCACATAGATGCTGAGCAATCCTTGGAAGAGGATGAAGACCATGAGTATACCCTGTCTGCCACATTGCCCCAGGAAGATTCCATACCACACCTTTCCTCCGCTCTGCACCAATTAGATGAAGAGAAAGAACTAGAAGAACAAGATGAGGAAGAGGAGAAAAAAGAGTCTCTCTAGCGGAAGACTAGGATCTGTATGGAGGCTGTGATCCCAACCTGAGGTCTTGCGGTGGAATGATGCGGTCATTTTATTTTTTTTCTATTTCCCATCCACAGCATCTAGCACCTCAGTATCTTTCTTTCTGTTAACATCCTTCATCTATCATTCTCCTCATGCACACATTTTCCAGACGTTTCCCTCTTTCATTTAACAAACGAGCACCATTTTGTATTACTGTACACATGCATGTCTATGGTTAATCAGATTTTGTATGTAGTACAATGTAGTTAATTCTTATGTAAGCTTTGTCCGCTTTGATCATGTCTTACCTACCAATTGTATATTCAGGATGCTTTAAGCAATTTCACCCTGCTACCTGTTCTGAGGGCTTATTTTTGCTAAACAAAATTCAACAAACCAAATTAGGTCTTTTAAGCACAGTTTTTTACCTTGGTCCAGCCCCACTGAAGACTCTAAAGATCAACAGCAAGACCAACAGCACACAGAACCGAAGACTGACCCTGCTGTAACTTAACTATGAAGACTGTGCTAACTTGTTGTGACAAGCTTTCTTGTCTAGTCTTAGTTTAATGCTCATTTTTATTAAACAATGTTTCAGGTCAATGTCTGCCACTTTGAAAAAATATAGGTCAACAAAATAGAAGGGTATATCAATAATTTTAATCAACAGTACAATAACAACGTAAGTCTATATTTCCAGTGTTCAGTTTTGGATTCAGAGAGAATATCAAAGCTCCAATTCAACAAATGTAATGCAATTGTATACAGTCTTCTTTGTTCTAATTGTCTTGCATATGAATATCTTCCTGGGAGCTTTGATTATATTGTTTAAGATGTGTTAAAATGTCACTGGAGTGTCAACCCACCCAAGATAAATAAGATATTGGCCATCCTCACATATTTTCCAGTGAGGAGGGGATAGGCCATATGACAGACAGGCATAGTTAGCCTTTGAGTTTATCTTAAAAGCAAATATAAAACTTTTTAAAATAGTAAACATTGCTCTAATAAACAAAGATATAATGCTTCATTCCATAATTAAATCTGTAAAACTGCAGTCTGTTTTTCCTGATTAATGAATGAGTTGTATTTTGAAAAATAAGCATATATGTAGAGTCTGTATACTATTTCACTTACTAGTAATGCCAACTAAGCTTTCTAATCACAGACACAGCTTATAATCAGTTTATCATTTATGCATTTTTTTCTGTGAAAACACTTTTTTTCCAAAAATGATACAAGTCCCCAAATAAAGAAAATTTAAAATGAGACAGCTTATGATAACAGGATTCATTGTAATATCGTCAGATTGTAGTGCCACAGTTTTATGCATAAAGTAAATATATCATATTTGAAGAGACCATAGCAACACGCACGGCAATAACATTTATGATTGTAGTCAATAAATTCCAGTTAATGTGACAGTAAGGAATGTTACACACCTTACCACCATCATCTATTACCTCTACAGAACAATATGAAATAGTAAATCCTTTATATATCCACTAAAAATAACACAAAATGAAATCAGGGCTGAAAAATCTACTTATTATAAATGCAAATTTACATCCACTTATAGAGGTTTGCACTGTTGCCTTATACCTTTAAGACCAGTGTTCAGGTCTCTGCTATGGCTACTGTACATGCGTGTAGAGCTAGCATGTTCTCCCGGTGTTGACATAAAGTTTCCATTAGGTACTCCATTTTCCCTCCACGGTCCAAAAACATGCTGAGGTTAACTGGAGTTACCAGATTGCTAGTAGATGTGAGCGTGCTCTGCAATGGATTGTTGCCCCATCCTAGGTTGTTCCTTGCCCTTCACCCACAGGCTCCAGATCCCCTGCAACCCGGAATAGGATAGGTGGATACAGAAAATGGGTGGATGGATTTTGTCACTCACGAAATGTGTTGGATAAATTATATAAACGTAAAGACAATAACGATTTAAACAGAAGTGAAACACAAATACACAAATGGGCAATTTAGAAAATTACATGACCATCTGTCTCCTAACTGCCTACCCTGTACAGGGTCAAGAGGAGGCCTGGATCCTATCCCAGGATGCACTGGACACATGGGTGGGGTACACCCTGGGCTGCACGGCAGTCCATGACAAGGCACACACATTCACACACTATGGGCAATTTAGAAAATGTTTTTCAATTAAATAAATATCTGTGAGATACAGGAGGAATCCGGTGCGACAAGGTATTACAGAATATATCACAAGGTATTTCAGAAAAAGAGGGCTTTACTACTGACCCATATACCACACACCACATATATACCACAGTAGCACTCATTGCAAAGTACTCGTATGCAGTCATCGTATTTTCGACGTCCCTGTTTTGGTACACGGAGATGCAGAAATTTCCTATGGTAAATGCATGCAAATAATTTGGGAATACTTTCTTTGCCCAGAAAACAAAACAGTGGTACGGCCCATATAACTGCCATTGGTGTAATTAGGGTTGTGGCAATCTGGGAGCCCACATCAGGAAGCATGGGGCAGGGAGGAAACGTACACCCTGGAAAGGATGCCAGTCTGCCACAGGCAGGGGCGAACCTAGAAGACGTGGGCCCGGGTATGCATGCTCCTCCGACGCCTTTGCCACGGGTCACACCCATACATGATATACACAAAGAAAAGATGGTGCAGGTGGTGGGAAAGGGGGGGGGCAATCAGGTCATTTCAACGTACAACATGTCTTCATGTGCAAGCAGATCTGGGCAAGAGTGTGATTAGGAGTGTTCTAGTGCTAATACATTGTTACACGTAACATGGAACAAGGCTGGAGCTAAATTAAATTAAATTAATTTTTATGTAGGGCCTTACACAATGCAGTTGCCCAAGGCACTTGACAGGAGTGTGTGGCAATCCATTGTTAGTGCAAGTGCACTGAATGGTTCATGATACAGGGAGAAAGGGGAAGGAGCAGAGTTGAAGAACCAAAAGCTCTCTGGGGGTCCAGGTTTGACTGGCTGTCGCTGAGTATGCTAACAGTACATAATACAAAGAAAATCAGCATGCTTTAATAAATGTGTGGTGTAAACTGTGGTCGAGGTCCATCAAAGAGCCAGATGTTCATGCAGATCACTGCAAGTCGGCAGATTACATGCTGTATCCACGATGTCACAGTTCCATGGGTTTAAAATGGCACCCCAGCTTTGATGGTGCTGGCTCCAGGCATCATCCAGACGTGCAGCAGTGGAAGAGAGTCATGTATGAAGGGGCGTGGTGTCACATGACCATGTAAACAAACATTTATGTCTCAGAAAGTAAAGCAGCACAAACAAAAATTTCACCAGCAGAAATCCGCACAAGGGCAGCACAAATCACTGACACCAGTTTGGTTGAATGTGGACGCAAATGAGAGGGGGCAACGTCACCGCGATTATGTCACCATGTCAACAAACATTTACATCTCAAAAACTAAAGCAGCAGAAAGGGTCTTTAACCCTTCTATCTCTGACATCCTGACGATTCTGGCAAATATGGGGTCAGAAGGTGGACAGTGTGGGTGCTGACCAACCAAAGGAGCGGAGACATCAGCCACTATCCCGCCTCAAAGGAGTCAAAATTCAACTTGAAGAGCAAGAGAGTGTTTGGCAGAGGCGCGCGCAGAGAGCTGGCCACAGCCTCGTGCTCGCGAGACCGCATATGTGCGCGCGGAGCAGAAGTACGTCCTCGCGAAGATGCTTTTCCGCTCGCGGATGCTACTGCGTACGCTCATACACGCGCGTGGTTTTTATTTGTTTATTAATTTTTTTGGATACCCCCATGGTTTTTATGTGTATGAGATTTAACGTCATAATAATAGTTACTAAAAATGCACCCTCCGAGCTTTGCACTGGGCGAAATTATTGAGCGCAGTATTCAAGTTCAGTCTCACTGATGTGCTTCGTATTGAGAACCAATGCTTTAACTTCCAATTTCCTCAACGTTTTTAAGCGCAACGTTTTGTTTTTACTCTGCTCACCTTGAGCTAGCTGCTAAACAAAGAACTTTTGGCGCACCTTTGGGATAACCTTTTTTGCTGGGCAACAAGCGACGTAGCGACCATATCCCAGAATACGTTTCTCACGAGTAATTCGATCATATTGTGACTGAACATACAAATATGATCAGCTCACACACATTACAATTAGAAAAAATATAAATAACTGTAATTATTATTGACTGTTCAAAAACAACAATTAGAACTGATCGTAGGGCTGGACGATATAAAAAAGTAACATGATAATTTAATAAAAAAATATCTGGATAAACGATAATATCCAACTGCCCCCCGCCGCCACACATGCCCATGGCAAGCAGGACCAAGCAGGACACTTACATTTTTTAGACGAAATAAAAACACATTGTGTATATATAATGTGTATTGGTCTGTCACAGTCAACACGTAATTGTTCTTTCACTTAATTACTGTTTTATGTAATGGACCAGTTAGGTTCAGGCATACCAAGTTTCTGTTACACGAAAAAACGTGCTCAGTTCTGAAATCACGTTTGTCTTGATATAGGAAGAGTGCAGAAAGCAGTATATTGATATAATACAAAACTAGTTTCACTCTCACTGAAGGCGTCTGGCACTGATGGCACCTCATCTTAATAAATGTTACTAAGGAACATCTTGGGAAACAGATATAAATAACGTATTTCATAGAATATAAAATTTGGAACTCACTCAATATTCCCTATATAGGCAAATCTATGTAGTTTACTATATTTGGAATTAGTGACAACATTCCAATACGCTAGACGGTATCCTGGCAACAAAAAATCTATTTATTTTTATAATTTTTAAACTATTATTTGCCATTAAGATGTTAGATCCAGTCTTTTCAGAAATCGCTAGTATCAGGATAAGTTACTTGTCAAAATAAAAAATGTTCTAACATTCTAACATTCTAACATATGCAGATCTGAGTTTTGGCTTCGGTTCTGCGTCGGAGGACCCAAACAGCCTACTTAGGGGCTGCCTATGTAGCGCCTGATCGCAAGTGTCGGCGTCAATGACCAGGGAGATGCAATTTAGGACTTTAGGATTTGGCCAATTAGAGATATTGTTACCTTTCCTCTCGTACGATTTGTGATTTTAAGAGTATTGGAATTATATGTTTTACATTTATATTACATTAGTATTGCATGTGGGAGACAACGAAACTGTATTGTAATATGATCGTTGGAAAGTGGAATGTTCTGGGAAGGGTGTCGAGTATTTAAGGATCTCAACTTTCCTTTGGAGGGCGGCTGGACAGGGTTGTTGTGGTGTGAAGTGTAGCAGGCGTAGGAATGCGTTATAATGATTGTGGAAATGAGGCTTTTGAATGATCCGTGAAGCAATTCGGAAAATGCTGCGAGCTTTGGAAACGTTTGAAATATAGCATGGCAGTGACATCTGGTGGCGAAATGGTGCTCACTATACACGTTCCACAGGTAGAGTGGCTGAAAGAGAAAGAACTAGAGCTACTTTTATTAAAGGCCGTTTACTTCAGTCAGTACCTCATTCTATATTGTGTTGATTGAACAGAGTAATACTGGGAAGCTGACTTTGCAAGATCCCACTCAGGGCCTCTCTTATATAGGATTATCAGAGTGTAAGATGCTTTGTGAATCCAATATTGGATCTCCACATAATTTTGAGACAATGATTCCACATTGAAAGTTTAGTTCCGAAACTTTTAACTAAAGGTGACATGTTTAAGAAAAATTCCCATATTACCTACCAGCAGCCACGATGTTAAACGGATGCATAACTTGTCTCTCCTAATAGTAATGCAGGACCCATGGTGATAGTTATTGCAAAACCAAAGCCCGGCACACATAATAGTTATGCATGTATAGTTATCACATGTATAGTGATGCATTGCACTATTGTTGCTCCACCTTTGGGGTTTATTGCTGAGGCTGTGGGGCTTTGAGGAGGACAGGAAGGGAGGACAATGATGGGGAAGGAGGGAAGTGAAAGTCAGTTGCAGACTTGCAGCTGTTTCTGCCACTCAGCCAGCTGCAGTTCAGTTTCCCTGAGTTAATGCAAATATAGTAGGCCAGAAAAAAATGCCATCACATGTGAATTCAGGTATCTTCTGAAACAGCTGTAGGGATGACTCAAATGCTCTTGTCACTCAATGCATTTACTCAGTTTGTTGGATCATCAGCGAGAAATAAATTTGCCAATGCGGTTTATGCAGTTTTGACCATTTCTGGTGGAATGAAAACATACATATGCTGCATAAAGTGAATTTCAGACCCCTCATTTAGAATCCAGACGAGTCAATGATTCTCAGAGTGATCTTTGTGTATGTGGGGTTTCAACTCAACTTGATCTGATTAGACTTGATTAGGCTATTAAAATAATACTTATCTGTACATAATATCAAGTCATGATTTAAAATTGTTAAAAGATTAATAGCTATGAATGACTGTTAAAAAACTATGGACTAATTAATTAAACTTCCATAGTTAAATTACATAAGCATGGAACTGCTGGAAAATTGATTATGCCTCAAAAGAAGTGCCTAGAAACAAATGACAAAAGGAACAATGGTCAGGAAAACACTTACAGTGTACAGCTTAAATAATACAAAATCCAACATTTATATATATATATGTACAGTATATATATATATATATATATATATATCAGATACAGTTTGACTTTAAATTGTAACTTTTAAATATCTCTCAGTATTCATGGAAATACAAATTTAGAATGAACATAACCAATAAATTTATGACGGCCTTTCTTATCACCAGTGAAGTAGACCATCTCTTACAGATCATACATATATGTAAACTTTAATTCTCCAACTAATTACAGACCATGAGTATGGAATCTGTATAATGTATTGTGCTGTCAGGTGGGACTTTGAAAAATGAAATTAACTGCAATATATTTAAGCTGCATCCAGAAACAGACAGGCGTATAAAATGCCCTCAGGAGATTTCATATTTTGTTACTAAGACTGAGCATTCAAATTGCTCTCAGTCATTGTATTAATATCTGCTGACTGAATGATTTGTCAGACATTTAATTCCATTGAATTCATCATCGGACTTGTCATTAGTCTCATAAGTCATACTCCTTAAAATTTGTTTCTGTATGGATTTATGGAACAGGTGGTCTTTTCAAACAGATCACTAGGTATATTTAGCTTTTGAAATCTGAGCGAGCAGCTTTCTGATTGGTTATTTGGACCACATGATAACCAAGATGCTGATGTATTCCTTTGCTTTCTCCTAGCATTTCTCTGGAGGGAAGAGGTGGGGAGTCTCCGGTGACTTGGGATACTTTTAAAAGTAAAATATCTGGTAAGTCAAAGAATCGTTTTTATATGCTTGGTCTGCATGGTCTATTTCATCCAAGTTGTTGATGGAGCATGAACAAGCCAATTCAAGCACCTGCAAGGTGCACTGCTCTTATTAGAAGGGCTTATGCAGTGCTACCTGTAAAAGTGGTATTTCCCCAACAGATTGCCTTGGATACTCACTAGCATAAACCTGTTCCTCTCCCATTCCATATTACAGCAGTATATTTGATCATTTTCTTCCCTTGTTCATGCAAGGATTTTTATAATAAAATATCCAAGATGGGTCCTAAAAAAGGGTCACAGTTTGCCATCCTATATTTAACCTGCAGCCTCAGAAGGCATTGGTGTTCAGCTAGCTAAACAAAGTCAACCAATCAGGTTCTAGCGTTAGCTTATATGACAAATAGCTCAAGTGCCAAGGAGCAGCTGTCTGGAGACTTCAGGATCCCCAGAGCCTGCGGGGGCTTCTTAGGTGTCACCTTAAGACTTTGGGAGGCCTGCAGAAAGAATTCAAATGCTCACTGTGCTATACTTATGTATTACTAAGACCGTTTATTAAATATTCACAAAGGAACTCATTGTTATTCTTTTAGTTTTTCAGAAACAAAGTAAGATTGTTTCTGGACCCCTTTGAATGGAAACTAAAGGGCTTCCTTCCTGCATTCTTTCATGTTATTGGTATGTCAAGTTTATCTCAGTGTTACTTAAAAAAAAAGTTTCTCCAGATCGGCCATGTAATCTTAATTGAATATCAATATTTATAACTATGATATAATTCTGTGCTGATGTTTTTGTTAACAACATTTTCTGGAATAACACAGAAGGCATGGTAAGAAATGGAATTGGATCAATAGCCTAGAATGCTTCATGAGACTTGGTCCAATGCTGTCTTTCTTTGTAAATATGGATTAATTAGTTGTAGTCATAGTGCTTGCAAACGTGACCTCATCTCATAATGGGAATATATTTTAAGATGCTATTTCTTTGCAAAAACTTTGCATAGATTCTCTAAAACTGGAAAATAATGCGGCGGGTGAAACGGGTGGAGTATGAAGAAGAAGGGGAGGTAAGATATATGTCTCTAATCACTGGAAATGAATTCATGGTGTAAACTGAAAGTTCTAAGAACACACCCATAGCAGAGACACTAAGGGAGAATCAGCGTATTAGTACAGTGGTATGTGCATCAGCAGCAACATGTGACAAGTTCAGACAAGCACCTTCGGATGTTTTGTAATGCACTGGCATTTTCTTTATGTTGAATGTAAACTGCATGGATGTTTAACTTGCAACATGATGTATGATAAGGACATTGTACATCAAGTTGTACTGTATGTATTGTATGTCTACAAAAATATGTGTTGGTTTGATGCTACTGTGAAATATGATATATGACTGGATGGAAGCATTCAACTGGAAAGTACTTGTTTCTCTGCACAGTTGAATAATCTGCGTTTTGAAAGTGGAGATGTTTGTTATGAGGAGGATATCTGCAATAAAGAAAGCCCAACAGCCTACAAACTTGATTGCAAACTTCTATTGGCTGAAGTGATGCTAAAGTGATCTGTAGTTACACCTTGCACTTTAAATTAGATACAGCAATCAAAATTATTCACTTCACTGCATTTATATTTGATTTACATACTGGCATTTTGTGCAAACTTGCAAAGACAAAGTTGTATTCTGAATGTGGCCCCAGTATTTATAATCAGCACTGACAGATCTTAAAGCTTCCATTTTTAGGAAATATTATTCTGTTATTTTTATTCTAAGGAAAAGAACAGAATAGCATTCTAATGTTTTTAGGTTAAAATATTTTATACTGTTGCATTTTTCATACAGTTGGGCATTTACACAATAATGAAAAGTTCTAAATATTCACTTATTTTATAATCATTTGGAAAATAATTTGGATTATTGGATAATTAAATTGTATTTATATTTTGTTGTTTGCTTAATTTTTTTCTTTTTATGAAGTGTCTGATCTTAATTTGTGATTTCTATTTCACAAAACAATCACAAATATCAAATCACTATTTAGATTAATTAGGATTTAATTAATATTTTTTCTGTTATAAAAAGGGACAAATATAGTAAGATATGTCTGGAGGATATTCATGGGGAGGTAGGAGAGTAAAGGTACTCTAAATCTGTAACTCATATAGCTGGCAAAATTAACGTCACACTACTATAAATGTCACAGTGGTAAGGATGGAAAAAAAAACTTGTGGGGTAAAGTGTGAATATGATTCGTGTTCCAGTCCCATCTCTCTTTATTCCTCTTGGAGACTGAGTAGGTTCTGATAAGGAAGCCCTAGAAATTTCTGGATAGTTGTAATATGCAGGACAGTTTCCAGCTCTGGTTTTGTCACTAACGCATAATTTACCCTAGTAGATTTACAGCTAGTTTAGTTCCAAATTTATTGAGTAAAAGCTTGTCGAGGAGTTTGAATGGTCGTGTGAAAATTCATTATATTTTTGGAAAGTTTTTCATCCTGACTTGGAACAGTGTGTGTGGTATTATTATAGCCTAATTGTCCCTAACAAGGTAGCCATTCAGAATCAAGATGTTTCAAGATTATTAGTGGGATATTATTCTTTGTAACAGTAAAAGTGAAATGATGCAAATATTTTCAGACCATGTCTTTTTATACTTCATTCTGGCAGTAATTACATGGTGATAAACCGATGTATTTTAATTATCCTTCTCCTACTCTGAGTTCAGTAAGACATCAATAAACTTTGAAGTGTACAATAGTAAGGCGAGTGTTATCCCTTATGTAAGTTATCCCTTAGTGCTGCTATTAGCACTGATGTTATGTTTGTCCCCTTTCTGACATCCCAGCCTTGGTGCAACATGACAGCAAACGATTGTACTGCATAATATTAAAGATGGCACGATATCTTTTTTTTCTGCTTATACCGATACCAATCCAATATTTTTCCCCCTTTATCTACTATTTGCAAGGGTTAGGGACAGAAGTTCCCAGCAAATGTGAAAATTCACAAAAAAATACTTGGGTGCCCCTAACCTCAACCCATAATGGCCTGCTAGTTTGAGCGATATAGTAAAAACTGAAAAGTCTCTTTATTACCAGTTTCTAAATAGTGCTGTGCTGTACCTTTGCATATTAAAGTACTTCATCATTTCCTATGAAGACCTTTTTATGTAATAACGAACCATGTAAATTATGCCCCAGTATGTACAAAGTTGGTACTGTACGCACTGATAGGACTACGGAGGTGTTGTGGTAGAGAGAAATATTATCTTGTAGTAACTCGTGCTCCTGAATTAATAATTTGTGCTCTCAAATTTATTTCGCGCTCTCTCGAGTTAGTAATTGCGGAGCTACCTGATTAGCCAGTGAATGCCTGAGCATGTGACTGGCCAATCAGATTCTCTCATGAATATTAATGAATTTCTCTGACCAACTGTGTAAAATGAAAATACGCGTCCCACTCACCTCATATTAAGACATTTCAGACGTTCTAATGGCTTGTCATAACCTGAGCATACATTTTCTTAATTTGAAAACACAGATTACTACAAGATAATATTTTCGTCTACCATGACACCCAAGGGGCTCCGTAGAGTGCTACGTTTTGGATCCATTATTTCAAAATGCAAAATTTATGGCGTTAAAAAATTACTCCGATATCTCACATTCTCAAAAATAGCTAACATGTTAGTGAGTCTGGTTGCTGAGAGAAAGATGCGTGGTGTACCGAAGCCAAGACTTTTAACATTAAATATATGATATGTGTCACGCCCAGCCCCGATCGCCCTCATGTGGACCACACCTCCTTGTTAACCCCGTGTGGAATCCTCCCGT
>JAODLD010000001.1:41452070-41468523 GCA_026781065.1 Mormyrops boulengeri
CCGCCCCCCCCCCCCCCCCCCCCCGCGATGCTGAATAGGACAAGCAGTTACAGAGAATGGATGGATGGATGGATGATTGGTTCATTGATTGAAGTGGGACATAATGAGGATTTTGCAGTTTACTTGTTCCCCTGCTTCTTTTTGCAAAAGAAAAACATGTCGGGTTGCTCAATGCCATTGTAATAGAATAAATGATACGTTTTACTTTTTTAACCTAATTTCAGGTGAAGTATAAGAAGGGGCATGATGAGCGGAAAAGAAAGTATACCTCACTGGCAGACCCCCCTGACGTAGAGCTGGCCAAGAAAGTCTTTACTCAACGAAGTGATGTAAGTGGTCCGTGTTGCCTGGATAGACACTATACCTTTCATTGTGATACATTGTTTCTACCAGCTTGTACCTACTTACATATTATAAATATGCACTTCTTGTTTTTATTAAAAATTATTGTTTGCAAAAAAAAAATCACTTATACCTCTTTGAGATAACAAGTACCTAAAATCAAAATGGATGGACATTACAAATTTGACAAATGCTTTGGGCACACATAGATCAGGCCTGCTTATGGGATATTTTGTCAGGTTACTGTTTTTTTTGGCTAATTACACTGTCAGAAAAAAGGAGCACCAATTTGTACCCTTGCTTATCATTGGGACTGTACCCTCATGGGGTACAGGTACTTGTACCTTTTAAGATACAAAAATGGAC
Source organism: Mormyrops boulengeri (assembly GCA_026781065.1). NCBI lineage: Eukaryota > Metazoa > Chordata > Actinopteri > Osteoglossiformes > Mormyridae > Mormyrops > Mormyrops boulengeri. The sequence continues at coordinate 41,452,779 of JAODLD010000001.1, forward strand.
TGAGGAACATTAGTACATTAGGTACATTAATGTTGTTTACCTTAGGGAGTCCATTTATGTACCTTAAAAAACAGTTACCTACATCTATAGCGTATAATTAGCAGACCCTTGAGGGTGCAGTGCCAGTGACAATCAAAGGTACAAAGTGGTACCCTTTTTTCTGGTAGTGCATGGCTGAATCCTGGTCCATCATACAAATAACTGGAGGGACATGAGGTCACTGGTAGGCTAGCAAGTAGGGAAGGCATTTGTCTCCTTTGCTAGATTCCCCAGTCCACATACAAACGTGGTTACAGCTTTGTCATCTTGAGGAGTAACCAGCTTTAAGGCAGTAGTTAATCATCTGTTAATCATAGCGATGATGCTAATAATAGGTAAAGCACATGTTTTAAAGTTGTTGAACATATAAGTTATATTACATCTGCCTGTTTTATTTTGAATATATTTATTAGTATCTAATGCTCTGCAATACAGTTTTTGTTCAGTTAAATTATTATTATGAATTTTACTTGGGAATGGTACGTAAGTGTGTCCTACAATGGGTTGGCGCCCCCTCCTGGGTCGTTCCCGGCTTGACACCCATAGCCTCCAGGATCGGGTCCGGACCCTCACCCCAACCCTGATCAGGATAAGCGGTTACAGAAAATGGATGGATGGATGGACTCGGGAATGGAGACTCTGAAACATGTGCTTTTTGTACTAGGGCAAAATGTGTTTCTCTTGATTTCTTCAGTTATGCTGTTATTTTATTATTGCTGAATATGTATCATCCCCCTTTTGTGCAGAATTTGATTTACATTTCGTTCTTCATTACTGATACCTTTCCGTCATAATGCTGGTTCATGCCAAAGTGTAAGAGAATACAATTATACTGAAAACCGCTCTCTGACATCTGCAGCTCAAGTACCGCGAGGACTACAACAAGAACGTTAAGGGCCAGTGGTGTGAGACGCCATATTTTGATGTAGCTGTCGGAAGAATGGTTATGGACAACATCAGTGCAGTAAGTATTCTACCAAAAGGTGATTCAACAAAATACATTCTCAACATAATTTAAGATATCAGAGAACACAATTTTTCTTCAATTTTGTTTTATTTTTACAGCAATTTTGGTATCTCCTAAATGTAAACAAAGTTTAGCATGTCTTATTTATTTTTTTATTTTTCACCCCCCTAGAAAAAGTACACAGCCGACTATGAAGAAATCAAAGACCAAATTTACTTCATGCAAACAGAGACCCCAGAATATGAATCACACAAAAAATCTGGAAGTGCTGCTAGTGGAGTGAGTATTCCGGTTGATCGATCACAGCACGCTTGGGATGGATGACCTGTCCACTACTGCTCACATAAGAATGGAGACACTGGTCATCTGACCTTTTTCTGAAACCCATGAACCAATCATATATATACTGTGTATTAGTATGGGTAAAATATATTCAATATTAGGTGAATTATTTATTTATAATTAATTAACTGTCTATCCAAAACATTATTATTTTTGAATTTCTGTAGTTTTTATGTAGTAAAGGGTTGCAGTGTAACTCTGGGTGTCTTACCATGCAATTCTAACTTTTGAATTAACAATGGATTCCACAAGTGCTTCCTTGTGAAATATAATAAACTAAAAATCTTCCTCACTGATAAACCTGTAGTGATTTATACTTGCACAGTAAGGGTGAGGCAGCATGGTGGTACAGTGGTTAGTACTGCTTGCTCCCTCCTCTGGGACCTGCTCTCAAGTCTGGTTCCATGTGTGTGGAGTTTGTAAATTCTATCCATGTCATTGTGGGGTTTCCTCTGGGTACTCCAGTTTACCTCCACAGTCCAAAAACATGCTGTGGTTAATTAGAGTTGCCAAATTGCCCATAGGTATGAATGGTGCGTAAGTGTGCCCTGTGATGGGCTGGAGTTCCATTCATTCTTCTTACTCCATCATTCCTTTCTTCTAGGTTAAGTACAAGAAGGACTATGAGAAGACCAAAGCAGTGGCCGATTACAATGTTCTCCCAGCCACCGAAAACCCCCTGCTGAGACAAATGAGATATGCTGGCAATATTCTGAGTGATGTGTGTTTACTTCTGTGCCCTTTTTACTGACTAAAAAAATGTATAGCTAATATTTAAATCTTAAATGATATTTCAGGAAAATGCATTGCTCCAATAATAATATGATAGCAATATTAGTCAGAATTGTCAGAACGTAATATGTACATTTAACATTAAAAGGTAAAAGAGACTAATTGCAAATTGGACTAAGTTATAGACACGATATTCTGGCTTAAATGGATGGAGGTATGAATTAGCGACACGTATATCAGCTGCTCTGCCATTTTGTTGGAGATGACTTGAGTTTCTCCAGTTGGAGTTTACTTGATTTGCTTATCTATTATGTATGCACTGCAGATAGTCTACAAGGAGAGCTATGAGAAATCGAGGGGATCAAGTATCAATTATTGTGACACCCCCAAGTACAAAATGGACAACGTGCTAAAGAAGTTTTCTGATGTAAGTGTGTGTGTCTGTAAATGTAAATATATGCAGTTGGTGTGTCAATGTGTAAGTAAACGGATCATCTGCAACATGCATTCAATTTCATTGGATTGTGTAATGTTTTTTCTTTGTTCTCTGTGTATAGCTACACTATAAAGAAGTTTATGAGAGTCAGGTGAAGGGACATTACATGGGCAGCTTCGAGGACATCTGCACGCTTCGCTGCCAGAAGATAGAGGAGATGAAGAGTGATGTAAGTCCTAATTATAGCAACAAGCTTCACGTTGCAACTTTAAGTTATGCATTTTCAAGTCATCATACAAGTATCTAATAGAACAGTATTATATTTTTTTATGCTTTGTTCATAATTCTTTTTTTTTTAAACCATTCATGTACATATACACATTATTATTTTTTCTTCTTCAAGTAATGTTTTTTTATTTTTCATTTTCAGAAAAATTATAAAGCAGATTATGAAGACATGAAGACAAGATGCTACTTTCCCCAGACAATAACTCCTGAATATGAAGCAATAAAGAAATTAAAGGACTGTAGTGATGTAAGAACTATATTTAACATTAAATATAATATCTAGTCGTAACCGTTTTACTTGAATGCCATAATTTGCTTTTCCAGAAAAAATACAAACGTCATCCAGACACTGTGAAGTTCACCCAAGTGACAGACTCACCTGTTCTGGTGCAAGCAGCTATCAACGCCAAGCAACTAAGTGATGTATGTGTTTAAAAAACATAAATACGAACTCACCATGATAGACACGGAACTGAAGTACTGATCATGACGAGAGATTCAGGTCAAAATGTTCCTGTTCCTGCCATCTTTAGGCTGGCAAAATCGGAAATAAACAACTGTATTATTACAATATTAAATGTATGGCTTAAACAATGTGTAAGTCAGAGCATCTTTGACTAAATATAAATTTTTTCGTGCCTAGTGAGGTGAAAAAGTTTCTTGCTTGATGCATGATGTAGCGTTCTTTCTACGTTCTTTGTACGTTCTTTGTACGTTTATTCACAGATATTTATTTGTGTTTCAGCTCAATTACAAAGAACACTATGAAAAGGAGAAGTTCAAATGTAATTTACCCGTTGAATACCCTGGCTTCCTGCAATCCAGAGTCAATGCTTACAACCTCAGTGATGTAAGTACCAATGCTGCTAAGTGACAGATTCATATCTAAGACAAACGTAACTGCCTGTAAATCTCTGTGGTATTTTGTAGGGTTATTTTTAAATTTATATAGTCTGACATTCTGGCATTTTTTTTCCTGTTTCAGACTTGTTACAAGTATAACTGGGAGAAAGAAAAGGCCAAACACTTCAGGATTAAAGAAGACGCCATCTCAGTACTTGCAGCCCGTGCTCACGCTAACATAGCCAGCGATGTAAGTGTGCTTGCTTATAAATTTTATTAAAATTTATAGTTTATAAAATAATATCATTTATAATTTTATAAAAATCTGTGAATGCAATCAAAAAAATGCCAAAAGTCTTGTATTTTGTTTGGTTACTTATGGTTAAGGTTAGGTCTGGGTAGGGGTTAAGGGTTTCATGATTAGGATTAGTGTTTTTCCCATAGAAATGAATGGAAGGTCCTCATTCAGATAGGTACACCAATGTGTGTGTGTGTGTCTGTGAGCGGGTATATCTTACTTTATGGGGACACAATGTCCCCACAACGTGATGAATACCCGTTTTTTCCCCTTATGGGGACCAGTTAGGGCTGGGTAGGGGTTACGCTTGTCATAGTTAGCGTTAGCATTTTTCCCATAGAAATGAATGAGCGGTCCCCATAAAGATATGTTGACCCGACGTGTGTGTGCGCGTGCATGCGTGTGTGTGTGTGTTTGTTAGTTAGTGTTAGCACTGTGTGCAGTAGTTGTCAGAGGCACTGATGCCTCACACCTTTGGGACCAGGGTTCAAGTCTCCTCAAACTTTCTGTGTGTGAAGTTTGCATGTTCTCCCCATGGGGTTTCCTCTGGGTACTCTGGTTCCCCCTCCCACAGTCCAAAAGCATGCAAATTGAAGGTGTGCACTTGTGACTGAATGGTATATGAGTGTGCCGTGCAATGGATTGGCATCCCATCCAGGGTTATTCCCTGCCTTGCACCCGTAGTTTCCAGCATAGGCTCCAGACCTGCCCCCCCCTCCCTTGAGTAGGACAAGCAACTTCAGAAGATTGATATAGATGAATTTCTCCTTCACAGAAAGTTTATTTTCTTCTTATGTGTCTAAGGCGAGGATAAATGATTGTGTAATAATAATGATATCACTATTTTTTCTTTTATTTCAGGTGAAATACAAGAAGGAGTATGAGAAGCAGAGAGGACATATGATTGGGGCCCTCAGTATTCAAGACGACCCAAAGATCTTGCATTCTGTTCATGTAGCTAAAATTCAGAGTGACGTAAGTACGCACTATACACTAATGATGAGTCTTGAAAGGTGTGCTGGTGTCACATATAAACACACAGGTTCAATAAGAGTGTGTATTAGCAGCCTGTGCTGTTTACTTCCTGGAGAAGGCCGTGACCCTTGGCTGGTAAAGCACTTATTGAAAAGGGATGGCTGTATGAACGTACACAGTACTGTATAGGTCTTGTCTTAGGACCAACCCTTCAATATCTTGCAGCGTGAATACAAGAAGCATTATGAGAAGTCGAAGACCAAGTATCACACACCAGTGGACATGATGCTGGTCACTCTGGCAAAGAAATCACAAACCATTGCCAGTAATAGGGGCTACAAGAACCTCATTCACCGCTACTTTTTGCCCTATGACAGCATCTCCCTGGAGCTGGCTAAGAAAGCTAACATGCTGCAGAGTGAGGTGAGAGTCACACCGTGCATCAGTATTTCCATTCACTGTCAAATAAAGCAAAGTACCATTTTAAACTAAAAACAAAATCAATAGAATCAATGGAAAAAAAGGTTTTTATTAATCAGTGTAAAGCTAAAGTCTTTAGGAAAATGAAAACATAGCAGATGACACGAATGTCTGCAAAATAAGTGTACTAGCGAAATTGAGGAACAGTAGTCTTATTTTAGTTTTCATATTCATACATTTATTGGTTTGAATTACAGCTATAGCAGCACAATTGGAAAAAGGCCTATTTCAGCCTATTTAATTTCAACGTCTAAAGGATACAAAGATATGCAAAATTCACCACCTTTAGTTAAGTAAAGTCTGAAACTCAAAAATAAAACATGTAAAATGATTTTTAAAAATGAAAGCTAAGCAAATAGAAACTTAAGAATAAAGTGTATGTATGATTGAAAATATGCTATTTGAAATAAAATATTTAAAGTGATTTCATGTTACAGAACGAGTATCGAGATGACTATAAAGCCAACGTTAAGGGAACTCCGTGGGTCCCTTTTGGCTCAATAGATGTGGAGAAAGCTAAGAAGGCAGCCCAGATCCTCAGCGAGGTAGGACGGTTTTATTATATCCAGCACATTATTTTATTACTAGATTTTCTTCTTCACCGTCATAAATAAAAGGTAGTCGTTTTTGAAAAAACAATGCACCAGAAACTCAATTTGATCCAAGCTACAGTCTTATTTTCTTTTTGTGTATGCGCAGAAAATCCTTCCCAGCTACAAACGCTAATCTTTTGTCTCTCTGCTGCTGCAGAAAAAATACAGGCAGCACCCAGACACCATCCGCTTCACGGCTGTCCCTGACCACCCTGTCATGATGCAGGCCTTAGTAAACCAGATTCAGAGGAGTGATGTAAGTATATATGTCGGAGAATTATTTCAATATATGACTGTATTTGCAATATGTGACTTTAAAAAAGATTGTAAAATGTTGGCAACACATTACTGGATGGGGCCCAAATAAATAGTTATAAATAGTATTATACTATTTCTTACACCGCCAGTCAAAGTTTTGTACACCACAGGTTTTTACTACTTTTTCATTTATTTCATAAACTGCAGATTTTTAATTCATGCATTGGAAGGTTGAGGGAACAACTATGAATGAAAATATGTCAAATAAAAAAGTCTCCTTTATAACATGGAAAGATGATGTAACAGTGCATGTCTGACATTGTATGAACTGGTAGTGTGGTGATGGCATAGTCAAGTTCTAGGCTGTCCTCTAGGCTGTCCTCTAGGCTGTCCTTTAGGCTGTCCTTTAGGCTGTCCTCTAGGCTGTCCTTTAGGCTGTCCTCTAGGCTGTCCTCTAGGCTGTCCTTTTTGAATTTTCTCTGCTGGTACAACTGCAAGAGGAGGTTATTTTGATGAATCAAAGACATGACATTTTCTTGCTAATGAAGGTACTTAAATGGTAAACATACTGTAAATGTATTTGTTAGCCAATAATATTGATTGTATTTTTAGTAAATCTTAAATGAATAACATGCAAATGTAGAAAATTTGTGCAAAACCTTTACTGGTAGTGCATGTATTAATTAACCACAAACTAAGTCTTAGTTACATACTGATCTCATGTTAATTCATCATTAATGAATCATGGTGCATGTTTTATCTTACTATATTTGTTAATTCTGTAAACCTTTGTGAACTACTGATGAAAGTACAGAAGGAACAAGTCATGTATAACACAAGTTAAATACTGATCTCATATTTGTTCATTATTAATGAATCATGGTGCATCTTTCATCCCAAGCAGTTACTCTATTTGTTACTATACCTATTAATTCCATAAACCTTCATGAACTACTGAAGGAACAAGTAATAATTAACACAAGTGAAATATTGATCTCATGTTTGTTCATCATTACTGAATCGATGTATCTTTTCTGAAGTAATGACTGCATTTGTTCATGATTTGTTAATAATTTGTACTTCAGCAGTAACTGGGTTATTACTAAGTATTTGTGCCCCGTCAAGTAAAGTGTTTATCAAAATGTGTATAAATATTTTATCGTGATGTGAGATTAGTCATTGACTTATTATTTGAATTTATCACGTTTTATCAAAGCTGCACTACAAGAAAGGCCTGGGTGGGATTCTTCAAAAATATTCCCTGCCCCCTGATGCCCCGGGGTTTCTCCAGGCCAAATGTAACGCCTACAACCTGAGCCAGGTAAGTCTCTAGCTGTTAGCAATTAGTGGTTAGTAGTGTCGGTATGTTCCGTGCCTACACGTAATGTTTTACGTGTTTTCAGAAATACTACAAACTCGACTGGCAGAAAACCATCGCAAAAGGACATGACCTGAAGAATGATGCCATTTCTGTCATCGCCGCAAAGAAAGCCCGGCATGTTGCCAGTGACGTGAGTGACACTGGCGCTTTCTCGTGGGCTGAATTCATAAGTATATATCTAAGTTATGCTTTTTGAAATGTACTGTAAGCTGTGACATGCTTGGCTGAGAGGTGCATATTGCTGCTCAATTAACCATTGGGAATAAGTCGATTACAGTATCTGAGATATTATAAGGTTTAACTTGATGCAGTAAGTAGTGTCTAGTGAGTAGTGTAGTGTTATTTTTACTTAAAAAAATCGATCCAATTTGAGAACTTTTGGCCATTTTTTAAGGCTTGTTTTAGAATTATTAACTGTGTTCTTGTGTTTCCTTTCAGTACCAATACAAGAAAGAGTTTGTGAAGGCTAGAGGACATCACGTGGGCTTCCGCAGTCTCCAGGACGATCCCTTGCTGGTCCATTACATGCATGTGGCTAAGATACAAAGTAATCGAGAGTACACAAAAGACTACCACAAGATCAAACTGAAGTACCAGTCTCCTGTAGACATGCTCGCTGTTACACAAGCCAAGCATGCTTCTTCTGTAAACACCAACATCGGCTATAAACGCCTCATTCATCGTTACTTCCTTCTACCTGATGCCATGAACTTTGACTTAACTCGGAATATGAGCAATATTGCCAGTGATGTAAGTTCATATGTTACTAAAGTTCAAAAATCAGATATTGTACATTTGGTAGCTTCCCATCAAACCGAACTTTCGTATTAACGTGGTTTTGAACTTGCAGCATAACTACAAATTGGACTACGAGAGCTACGTGAAGGGAACTGGCTGGGTCCCTATAGGTTCTCTTGATGTGGAGAAAGCTAAAAAGGCTGCAGCAGCTCTAAATGAGAAGAAATACAGACAGCACCCTGACACCATCAAGTTTACCTCTGTTATGGACACCCCTGTCTTTGTGCAAGCCAAACTCAGTGGACAGCAACTAAGTGATGTTAGCCACATTAAGATTTTTTTCCCGTATTTTTTTTTGATAGATTGTGCATTTCATGTAATGAAATGTTACCTTGACCAGACTATGCTGCAAATTTCATGTTGTCTGCAGTGTATAAAAAGCTAATGAATAATTTGTTTGTGTACATCTGTACTTGGCAGTAGAAACATAATACGACACTAATGAAATCATATAGAATGCTTAAATAATGTTATATCAGATGAAGGCCTTACATATGTGTAGCTTTGTGACACTTTTGCAGGGGTATTTGAGATTAAAATGGAATGAAATGTATTTCAGAGACAATACAAAGCCAGTGGAGAGAAGTTTGCACACACCTACCATCTTCCGGCAGATGCTCCGCAGTTCTTGCAGGCCAAGTATAACGCAGCAAACATCAGCCCAGTGAGTATTCAGACTGTCAGTAATATTAATTACATAAACTACAGTAGAGAGCAATTAGTTTGCTCTCAAAACAGCATGAAGACCTTCATTGAATCTAACCAAGTTGCTGTTGCCATTTTAAGCCGCTGTTTCTAAGTACAGCAGGTTTACATTCAGTATGAAACAGTCTCCTTGTTGTTTGATATTTATGTATCTTTTTCTGCAGAGTTATTACAAGTATAACCATAAAAAAGATCTCCTGAAGGGTCACCATTTGAAGGAAGATTCCCTTCCAGTTGTTGCTGCTAAGTCTTCCAGAGATATTGCCAGTGATGTGAGTATGGTGCCTAAAGAATTTGTAACTGGTCTTCCACAGTTTCTGTGACAGCCAGCCTACTGTATAAACACTTAACCAAACCCTAAAGCTCTAACCAAATGACTGTGCCACAACTTTGCAGTATAAATACAAGCTAGCCTACATGAAATCCCGAGGACATCACGTGGGCTTCCGCAGCATCAAGGATGACCCCTTGCTAGTGCACTACATGGGGGTGGCCAAAATGCAGAGTGACAGAAACTACAAGAAGGAGTATCACAAGGCCAAGCTGAAGTACCATGCGCCTGTGGACATGCTCAGTGTCGTGCAGGCCAAGCATGCCTCTGCCGTGAGCACGCACATCGGCTATAAGAAACCTATCCACAACTACATTCTCCTGCCTGATGCTATGAACCTGCAACTGAGCCGGAACATGATGGAGATACAGAGTGATGTAATAATCTTTTCAATTCAATTCAATTCAATTCAATTCAATTCAATTCAATTCAATTCAATTCAATTCAATTCAATTCAATTCAAAGAACTTTATTTATCCCTGAGGGACAAATAAATTTTCGCCATTTTAACTGTTATCGTGTGTGGAGTCTTTGATGTGTCCTGTGGACTTATTACATTCAGGTTCAGTTTGTTTGTACATGATTGCCCTTTATTCCCATCAGAACATCTACAAGTACGAATACAACAACATATACAAGGGTGCGGGCTGGGTCCCCATTGGATCCTTGGATGTAGAGAAAGCCAAAACAGCTCGACGGGCCCTCGATGAAAAGTCTTACCGCCAGCATCCCAGCACCTTCAAGTTCACCAGCCTCTTGGACTCAATGAACATGTCTCTGGCCATGAGCAACACCAAGATGTTTAATGATGTAAGGCTCTTTGCAGATACAGTGGAATATACAGTTAAAGTATAGGTAGCAGTGAGTACTGTGGAATACACTACAGCTGTTTGTCACATCTTGAAGCCACTATTTTTCCTTCCTGTCCCTTTAGGAGGCTTATAAGTCTTCCGGTGAGAAGGTGAAGCACACGTACCACCTCCCTGCCGACAGTCCACAGTTCCTCCAAGCCAAGTTTAATGCCATAAGTCTGAGTGAGGTTAGTAGAGAAAAATACAGAGAATGAATGTCTATCAAGGGCCAAATGAATGTATAGTTTGACTAGTTGGCTAATGTTTGGTTGTATTTCTAGGTTCACTATAAACACCAGTGGAAGAAGGACATTAAAAAGGGATATGATATGAAACCAGATGCCGTCTCCATTGTTGCAGCTAAACACGGAAGACACATTGCTAGCAACGTGAGTTTTTCTCAAATAATTGATGTTGCAATAGGCTTTTTTTTGTCTGGAGTTTGTGTTTTTCTGTCTCACAAAGAGGTACCAAATTCCTTATGTAGGAAAAATTAGTATTTTTCCCCAGTCTTTGAGCTGCTCTGCTGATTTCTAGTCATCCGTCATTGCATTTGTATTTATTTACAGTATCAATATAAGAAGGAATACGAGAAGGCCAGGGGTCACCACGTGGGCTTCCGGAGTTTGCAGGATGACCCCTTGCTAGTGCACTACATGGAGGTGGCCAGGATTCAGAGCGACAGAAACTACAAGAAGGAGTACAACAAGGCCAAGCTGAAGTACCACGCGCCGGTGGACATGCTCAGTGTCGTGCAGGCCAAGCATGCCTCTGCCGTGAGCACGCACATCGGCTATAAGAAACTTATCCACAACTACGTCCTCCTGCCTGACGCCATGCCTCTGGAGCTAGCTCGTACCAGGAATGTTACTTCCAGTGATGTAAGTTTCTACTTTTGTTGCATTTTGCTTATGAACCGATCGCTACACTTATAAACTGCACAGGTGAGTAAATGGGAGAATACTGTTTTTTTTGTTTGTTTTATACTGCCCCATTTCTTCTTTAGTTGCATTTTGCTTATGATCCGAACGCTGCAGTTAAAGTAAATGGGAGAATTAATTTTTTTTGTTTGTTTTTTTTTTGTTTGTTTAGTACTGCACTGTTTCTACTTTAGTTGTATTCTGCTGATGAACTGATAGCTACAGTTATAGTAAATTGTAGAATACTTTTTAAAGCAATTTTATAAATTAGGCAAATAAAAATTCATGGCTCTATCCCTTTTAATTATGCTATTTTATATTTTGTGTCCCTGTCTGTAGTACGAATATAAGAGTGACTACAACAGTTATGTGAAGGGAATAGGGTGGGTACCCATCGGCTCAATAGCAGTGGAAACCGCGAAGGTTGGCAGTCGGCTGCAGAGTGATAAGAAGTACAAAACTCATCCATCCACATTCCAGTTCAAAAAGTTGATGGATTCAATGGATTTGGCTCTTGCTACTGCCAACAACCAGACCATGAACAAGGTAGACAACACTAACTCATAGAATAAAAACTGTTTTGCTTATTTATTACAATGACACATGTTTCACACGTTTTGCCTGTTTTGTTACAGAAAGCATACACAGAGGCGTGGAATAAAGATAAGACCAAGATCCACATCATGCCTGACAGTCCTGAAATAGTTCTGGCAAAGGCAAATGCTATCAACACAAGTGAGGTAAATACTATTGACTGCAATAAGGTTAAGTATCATTTAGCACCTGTGGCGAAAATGGAAGGTAGCACTATAACATGTAACAGTGTGAATAATTTTACTGCAAGAATGCAAGAATGATTCGGACTATAAGAATTTATAATTAATGCTTAGAATGCATGATAAAAATGATGTTAAATAGGCAGTACCATGTAACACTGGAAATTTGTAAATGGGCTGCAGTTTTGTTAGGGAGATTCCTTTATCAAGTGCGCATGGGGAACATAAAGGTTGACATTTGTGTATAAAACACGTCTCGTTGAACAAAAATTCAGTTTTTCAGGTAACAGTAAACTGTCAAAGGGAAAGAAGTTAAGAGGATTCCAATGGGCCCTAAAAACTTCAGAACATAATTGGATTAGTCTGGGTTGGGGGCTCCGTGTGATATGCTCTCATGGGGCTCAAAATGTGTAGTGGCTCCCCTGCTGCACATATAGGAGCTTTGCTCATCAGACATATAGTTTCATTTGACTCTAAACAAAAAAAAAGAAAAAACACAAACAAGGAACAGAAGGAATTACTGCAAACAATGAAAGGTACCTAAATGTTACTCCAGATGGGCTGAGGCCCTGCTCCTGTCCTTACTCATACTGTAATTATTAACAGTACTTCAAGTTATATAATATTTTCAGCTAAATGTGTTAAATACAAGTATTTTTCTATATTTTAGAAAGCCTATAAAGCAGCTTGGAAGGAAGTCATAAATAAAGGTCACAACCTCAAACAAGACGCCATAGCAGTTCAAGCTGCCAAGGCCTCTGCAAACATCGCCAGTAACGTGAGTCATTTTAATTCCGGAGGTCATTACCTTCAAATACTACGGTACCTATTTTTTTTAAATTGAATATTCAACATTCCCACAGTACAAGTATAAACTGGCCTATGAGAAATCCCGAGGACATCACGTGGGCTTCCGCAGCATCAAGGATGACCCCTTGCTAGTGCATTACATGGGGGTGGCCAAAATGCAGAGCGACAGAAACTACAAGAAGGAGTATCACAAGGCCAAGCTGAAGTACCACGCGCCGGTGGACATGATCAGTGTCGTGCAGGCTAAACTGGCCTCAAAAATAGTCACCAATGCCGGTTATAAACAGCCTCATCACCGCTACATCCTTCTGCCTGATGCAATGAACATGCAGCTAACGCGGAACATGCAAATGATTTCCAGCGATGTGAGTAAACGGAAAGCATTTGCTCTGCCGGTGGGAAAACAATGCTTATATGTATGAACCATCTTGTTATGCAGGAAGTCTAGGAAAAGAAAACATGTTGTGGCCCTGGTGAAAATACTTTCCTTTAAGAAAATAAAATTGAATAAATCAAGTAAGATATGTGAGCTACTTAAAAAAATGTTTCTGCAGGTCTCAGTTTTTTGTTTTATAATTGTTGCTTGTTTTATGATTATTTGCTTGCTTGCTAAACCACTGAGTTTTACTGAATGGTAACATTTTTTTATTTAATGTGCTAACCTTAGTATGCACTATGTTTGTTTTCTTCTTTCACAGAATGTCTACAAGAGTGATTATAATAGTTATATGAAAGGCGTAGGATGGATACCTATTGGCTCTTTAGATGTACAGAAAGCTAAGACAGCAGGCCAGATTCAAAGTGAGCAACTGTACCGTCAACATCCCAGCATCTTTAAATTTTCCAGAGACACCCAAGCCATGGACATAGCGCTGGCGAAATCAAATGCTCAGATCATGAACAAGGTAAGAGATTAACAGGTCCGCGTCTCTGTACGAACCATTAGGAATGGCGATGGCGTATATAACCACGATATAACCACAATAGCAAAGGAAGTGGTCGGGGGGGGGGCAGAAGGGAATCTGCTCCCAGGCCCAGGGTAGGGGGTCCGCAGAAAAGATTAACCAAGGGACCCCCCAGTCGTCAAATTTTACCAAGGGGGACCACCCCCTCACTGTGAGACACCTCCTTCACCTCTGGCCACAACAGGGTTGCCTACTATCACGCATCTGGTGTGACACTCACATTCTCTGGGTCTCACGCTCACGCAAGCGTATTATTCTATATTATTCTGTTATAAACCTAAAATTAGCTACACCAAAAGCGTTGGGGTTGTATGCAAACCCTACAGACTATTTGCAAAGTAATACAACTGTTATATACATGTAAATGAGTGTACAGACTTGCCTGGAATTGAAAATCTCATGCCAGCTAGCTGATCGAAGTTGGCGACACTTCCACAAGTTAGCCCACTACTTGATGTATACATTCACAGTTGGATGTATTGACTTGACTGACACTTGTATCATGATTTAAAAGAATGTCAGATATTAAATTTTATAAAAATCATATAAATTATATGACCATGAAAAATAAAAACACAGCATTACTGCTGGTAAATCAGCAAAGACAAAAATATATACTCAGTATGAAAATTGTTTCTTACATGGGTACTAACAGCATGTTTTTCTGATTGAAGCTTGTTTGGAGTTTCCATGATTAACTATTTGAATACCGAATAATGTTTTTTTTTACAGAGAGCATACATTGATGCTTGGGAAAAAGAGAAAACTAAGATCCACATGATGCCAGATACCATGGAGATAACTCTGGCACGACAGAATAAAGTGACTTACAGCAAGGTAGGCATCATTCTCTAACAAGCGCCATTGGATCTTTAAGCATCCATTGTTAATAAAACAGATGTAAAATCTAGTTTATTGATCATATGCGGTGATGAATATCTTGTGGTGCTTAGTTAATACTGAAACTAATCCAGTTAGTTCCTAACTCTAGACGATCCTGATTATGGTATAAAAGATGTAATACATAACTTGCTGTAATAATTTGCCAATTTGATACTACTTCCATTTATAGAAACAGTACTCACTGGCCAATGAAGAGGCCAAGAAGAAGGGCTATGATATGCGACATGACGCCATTCCTATCAAAGCAGCTAAGGCCTCCAGGGACATTGCCAGTGATGTGAGTTTTGGTTTATTTTTAATTTGTTTTTTTTTTGGTCTTGATTTATTACTATTCACTGCAAAAACAGTCTCAGATGCAAGGACAAATTCAATATTTTATCTTGATGTCCTTGTAGTATAAGTATAAGGCTGGCTACCGGAAGCAAGTTGGTCACCACATTGGAGCCCGCAGCATTCAGGACGACCCCTTGCTCATGCTGGCTCTGAATTCAGCCAAGATCGCCAGCGATGCGCTGTACAAGAAACACTTCAATGAGTCCAAGACCAAATTCCACCTTCCAGCAGATATGCTGATCATTGAGTTGGCAAAGAAGAACCAGATTCAAGTCAATGATGCCAATTACAGGACATACCTTCACAACTGGACCTGTTTACCCGACCAGAGTGATGTTGTACATGCAAAGCAGGTCTATGACATACAGAGTGATGTAAGTTTGAGCAATAAGAAAATACTAGTCCACTTTAAGTTGGTAACCAGTACTGACTAATTGACAATTAATGCAAAAAATGCCACATAACGTTTTTTAGAATCAATTGACAAGCCACGTGTTTTTTTTAAGTTAAATGCTACAGTGGTCATAAGAATTAACCAGTAGTGTAACTGTTAACATTTGGAAGTTTTGTCATAATGTTTAAATTATTTTGTGTTATTTTATTTTGCTCAGGCTGTGTACAAGTCTGACCTGGGATGGCTTAAAGGTCTGGGATGGGTTCCCATTGGTTCACTTGAGGTTCTGAAGGCAAAGAATGCTGCTACAATCCTGAGTGAAAAATC
>JAODLD010000001.1:41474662-41490055 GCA_026781065.1 Mormyrops boulengeri
AGATCGCCAGCGATGCGCTGTACAAGAAACACTTCAATGAGTCCAAGACCAAATTCCACCTTCCAGCAGATATGCTGGTCATTGAGTTGGCCAAGAAATGCCAGATCCAAGTCAATGATGCAAACTATAGAACTTACCTTCACAACTGGACCTGCTTACCAGATTCAAATGATGTTGTCCAAGCTCGCAAAGTCTATGATCTTCAAAGTGATGTAAGCCAAATAGAACGTTTTCATTGTGACTAGTCCATAGTTTTACTCACTTACATTAAAACATGGAGAAGCTTGCCCGGTAATCTCATACGTGCAATTTTTTTGAGTCCATTGATGTTGTTGATGCGAAACAGGTCTTTGAGCCACATAGTGATGTATATTTAAATAAGTGGCACCTGAAGTGAATCAGCCGTTTCAAGATCCATGGTTGTTATAGTGTCATGGGTTCTTTTGTGGTGAAAAACAATGTATTTTATTTTAGTTTTTACTTGTTTGTGGGATGGCTGAGGGCAGACCTAAACAAAAGCTGCATTATTTTTACTGGCCCGCATGATCATTAATAGAAAAAGTAAAGTTTTATGTTTAAATCTATGAAGAAGAACCGATTACTGCCTGCAAATACTGCTTTCAATTAATAGTATGAGTTGAATAATGCGCCAGTTCTATGGAAAACTGGAAGAGTAGAATCCAACAATTATCTCGGATTTGGCCGTCAGCAGATAATGATTGCCCTGGCCTGGCTTAAGGGTTTACCCTGCGGATTCACCATTCCAGCGAATTTTGCCGCTGACTCTGTGTCTGTTCCCCGTGTTCTCTGGAGCTTTTCTGGATTGGCATCTGTAACATAGCCTGTAGCTTTTGTTAATGACCCCATTATGGATCAGCAGTATGTATATGAGATGAATAATTGGATGTTTTATGACTCTCTGACATGTGCCGAACAATCAAAGAATGCTCTCCTGGTTCTGTTTTACTTAGGCTGTGTACAAGGCTGACTTAAAATGGCTTCAGGGTACGGGATGGATTCCTATTGGCTCTCTTGATGTGGAAAAAGCTAAGAATGCTGCTGCAGCCCTGAACGAGCGGAAGTACCGCCAGCATCCAAGTACTGTACCGTTCAAAATCCCTACTGATTCCATGGAAATAGTTCTGGCAAAGAACAATGCAGCGACCGTCAACCAGGTATCAGCCTATTTGTTTTGTACTCCCCCCCACTCCCCTATATGATCATTTACAATTATATATGTTGTATTTTTACATTTCCTAAGAATGTGATGTTTTTGCATTATTCTGAAGTAGCATTTTTCATGGTTTGTGTTCTTGGTACAATTGAGCATTCTTTTCTGTTATTTTGTTTTTTAATACATGCATGTATGAAATATCTATAAAACATTCAAGAGGAAAATCTGTTTTGTTTTTGTGAACGATATTTATCGTGCTTGTTACATTCTTGTGGTTTATAAATGAACATTTCTTTATTGAAAAATAATATTTCTCTTTTAAATTTCAGCGCCTGTACACCCAAGCCTGGGAAAAGGATAAGACCAACATTCACATTATGCCTGATACGCCTGAGATTGTGCTGGCCAAACAGAACAAACTCAACAACAGCTATGTACGGCGTGGAATAAATTCTAACAAAATTCTGAAAAATTTGTTGTTCCTGTGTTTTGACTAAAGATTTTGGGATTTAGAATTGGATTTATTTATGCTGCACTTATGTGATTCACGGCATATTATCGGTGCTTTCGTTAATTTTTTTGTATCCGCAACTGGATTCTTTCTTATTATCGTGCAGTTTCTGTATGATAGAGTCCCTTAGAATGTGCACTTGTAGTGTCAAAGTTTTGTTTTTATATACTTATCTGAATTAGCAACCTTTTAATAGTTGCTACAGTGTCTTGATTTTTATTTCCACATTACAGAAATACTATAAGCAAGGCTATGAGGAGAGTATCAGGAAAGGCTATTATCTTCCCAAGGATGCTGTTTCGGTCAAGGCAGCCAGAACCTCCAGGGACATAGCCAGTGATGTGAGTATGTTGAGAGAGCTATTGTCATTACCTTTGTCAGTTTGTTTTGGGTGTATTTTTTTGCTACAAGCATGTATATATACAATTGAATTTTTTTTCTGGCACTTTACGATGTCACCTGGACATTTTATTTTGCTTTGTCTGTAGTATAAGTATCATGAAGGTTACCGCAAGCAAGTTGGCCACCACATTGGAGCCCGCAGTGTTCAGGACGACCCCTTGCTCATGCTGGCTTTAAATTCAGCCAAGATTGCCAGTGATGCGCTGTACAAGAAGTACTTTAATGAGTCCAAGACCAAATTCCACCTTCCAGTGGATATGCTGGTCATTGAGTTGGCCAAGAAATGCCAGATCCAAGTCAATGATGCAAACTATAGAACTTACCTTCACAACTGGACCTGCCTGCCAGATTCCAATGATGTTGTCCAAGCCCGCAAAGCCTATGACCTACAGAGTGATGTAAGTGAATTTGTCCCTTTAAAAAAATCAAGGATCTGGCTATCTGATGATTATGTTTTCTCATTAACACTAGCATTTTTTCCTAGGCTGTGTATAAAGCTGACATGGAGTTTATGAAAGGTGTTGGGTGGGTCCCCATCGGCTCTCTGGATGTGGTAAAGGCTAAAAAGGCTGCAGAAATTTTGAGCGACCATAAATACCGGCAAAAACCAGCACAGTTTAAATTCACTCAGGATATGCAGTCCATGCCTCTGGTCCTGGCCAAGACAAATGCTGAGACAATTAATAAGGTCAGTGTGCAATATATCTAAATCAGTGTTTCTCAAACCGGGCCTCAGGGACCTGCAAACAGTCCACATTTTTGCTCCCCCGTGGGAGCTGGGAGGGAGCAAAAATGTGAACTATCAGGCAGGGAACTGGGGAGGAGTGAAAATGTTTGGGGGTCCCCAAGGACTGGGTTGAGAAATACTGATATAAAGGCACTAAAGGTGAATGCATGAATATGGTGATTTGTTTCAATCTTTCATGTTTTATCTTTGAATGCTTTGTTGGTATGTATTATATATATAATGAATAATGTTTTTTTAATGACTCAATTTAAGTACATTTTATGAAAGTGATTAGTGATCTTTAATGTATGTTTGCTGGAATAATGAGAGTTACAGTCAATGCACTTGGAATTTATCTAAGAAATTAATTAACTTTATTTACTTTTAATTGGCACAGCGCCTGTACAACGACGCCTGGGAGAAAGACAAGTTGAAAGTTCACGTGCCCCCTGATACACCTGAGATTCTCCTCTCAAGGGCCAATGCGGCAAACATTAGCAAGGTAGCTCTGTGTATTCATTTTTCAATGCCCAGCTCAATATTGTTTTGTGACTACATGCTAATGATACTCTAACTTCAGATGTACTTGCTGATCACTGATAATCCTCCTGTAACTGCATTTCATTTACATTACATTACACTATCAATCATTACATTAGACATACCTGCTTTTTTGTGCATGCCTTTTATGCACACTTTTTAAGTAAACAATTTGTTTAAAAACTGCCAAATTGCTATTTTTAGTCATGTGTCAACTAAAAGGTCCAGGTTAAAATCGTATTGAAAAGGTTAAAATAGTATTTCTGCTTTCCAGAAACTCTACAAACAAGGGTTTGAAGCAGCTATCAGAAAGGGTCATGATATTAAACCAGATGCTGTATTCATCAGAGCAGCCAAAGCTTCAAGAGACATCGCTAGTGATGTGAGTATAACTTTCCTTTTTCAACAGTGTATAAAGTAGACATGATAGAAGTTGTTATGAAGGTTGCTGATATATAGCTGATGTACTCATTTCAAAAAGGTCAGTGGTCCTGTATGAAGAATGTTAATGAGTAGTACAAATGTTTTGCGACTTACAACTAAATGCATATGTTACAGTATAAATACAAAAGCAGCTATCGCAAGCAAGTTGGTCACCACATTGGAGCCCGCAGCATTCAGGACGACCCCTTGATCATGCTGGCTCTGAATTCTGCCAAGATCGCCAGCGATGCGCTGTACAAGAAACACTTCAATGAGTCCAAGACCAAATTCCACCTTCCAGCAGATATGCTGGTCATTGAGTTGGCCAAGAAATGCCAGATCCAAGTCAATGATGCAAACTATAGAACTTACCTTCACAACTGGACCTGCTTACCAGACTCCAATGATGTTGTCCAAGCCAAGAAAGTGTATGACCTACGAAGTGATGTAAGTTTGGATGTGAAACATTTTATGTTTATGTGGAATTCAAATGTACGCCCATGTGTGATTAAGAACATTTATTTATTTGTTTTGACTTTGTGGTTGGATATATACATTACCAGTCAAAAGTTTTTGCACACCACAGGTTTTTACCACTTATCCATTTATTTCATAAACTACTGATTTATTCTTGATAAGCACTGCAAAGTTGAGTGAACAACTACAAATGAAAATGTAAGTTAAATAAAACAGGTTTCCTTTATAACATGGAAAGATGATGTAACAGTGCACGTCTGACATCCAATTAACTGGTATTGCGGTGATAGCATAGTCAAATTCTAGGCTGTTCTTTAACTTTAAATGCACTAGCAAACTGTTCCATCCCATGAAACAAAGCAGTAATTAATGTCCCTCATAGAAAGAATGCATAGAATTTTCTCTGCTGTTATAACTGCTAAAGGAGGTTACTTTGATGAATCAAAGGCATGGCATTTTCTTGCTAATAAAGGTACTGAAATGGTGAACATACTGTAAATTGATTTTTTAGCAGAGAATATTGAGTGTATTTGTAGTAAATATTAAGCGAGTAACATGCAAATGTAGAAAATGTCAGTGTGTGCAAAAACTTTTGACTGGCAGTGGTCCTGGGTTGAATTCTCAGTGAACCATGAACATTTTTAAGAAAAAAAAACTGAGAAAACCTTGAAACCTTACCTATGTCCTTATTATAAATTGCCTAACAAATATTTTCATGGATATGGAAACAGGCTGTATACAAGGCTGATATGGAATGGATCCGTGGCATGGGATGGGTTCCCATTGGCTCACTGGATGTGGAGAAGGCCAAAAAGGCTGCTGAGATCCTGAGTGACCAGAAGTATCGCCAGCA
Source organism: Mormyrops boulengeri (assembly GCA_026781065.1). Lineage (NCBI taxonomy): Eukaryota > Metazoa > Chordata > Actinopteri > Osteoglossiformes > Mormyridae > Mormyrops > Mormyrops boulengeri. The sequence goes on from JAODLD010000001.1 coordinate 41,479,770, forward strand.
CCCAAGCAAATTCAAGTTCACAAGCAAAACAGACTCTATGCCTATAGCACTTGCTCAGGCTAATGCAAAGACAATGGACCAGGTGAACATTCTAGATCAATGAACAACATAGAGGATGTGAAAAGAAGTCTCATAAATGTCAGCCTGATGGATGTTTTACTGTACATACTTCAGATTCAAACCTGAAATAATCACATTCATGACTGAAGCCATCGAACAGCATATCATTAAGCTTAGCCAATCGAATCTATACACTATCCATGTAATAATGTGATCAAATAAACAGACCAGAATCTATGATTCTATGATTTTTTTGCTACCTTCAAAAACATTTTGTTGCATCCGTTTTAATTGCTGCCATTCATAGATTAACTAATTTCACATAAGTGCTCTTCATGTGGGCTTATTTGAAAAAGCAGATGAAGTTAGGGGTCCAGCATTCTCCCCATATCTGTGGTTTCAGTATCTGCTGTAATTGTGTAATTGTATGTTTTTTTTACATGCTTTATATATATATATATATATATATATTTCAAGAAAAACATATGAGACAACCAACAAGAAAAGAAAAAAAATACCCAAACATTCAAATATACAGATATAAGACAGAGCAATGTAGAGGGATTGTGGACATTGAGCCAATGCTGAAGAGGGTATAGCATTAATTAATACGCTTTTTCATTGTTCCCTCGTCCTTTGAGTAGTGGTATAAGAAGCATGGTTTTCATTCCTCCCTTGATACATATTTTTTTTCATTGCTCTTCTCTTGAGAATTAGGCTAAAATGTCAAAATCCCTTTCATTCAAGAGAGAAAACACAGTACTGTATAATAATGTACTTTATTATTGCTGCATTTAATGTTGGTAATGTTTTACTCCGCGTGATTTATCAGTTACCATAGGGAAATCCACAAAAATCACGTTACATATGGGGTCGGCGGATGGTTCGCAATTATCTACGTTTTCGGCTATCCATGGTAGACCTATTAATGTATCATCCACAGATACGTGGGGACTGCTGTATATCATAAAAATGTGTTATTGTAATATACTGTAAGCTTTTTAACTGGTTTCCAATTTATGTCATATACAATCCTTTTTCTCAGTCTGTTATTTATTTCCTATTGCAGAGAGCATACACTGAGGCATGGAACAAGGACAAGGTCAAAGTGCACATAATGCCTGACACACCAGAAATCATCCTTGCTCAGCAAAATAAACTGAACACCAGCCTGGTAAGGTGACTGCTTCAGTGACACCCCACAATAATTTACCTTTACAGTTGCTGGTGTACAGTACTATTATGAAGTACACAGGTATCGTTGTAATTTGTTGCCTACTGTTTTTTGTTTTTACTGTTTCTTAAGACTGAAAAGCAATAATAAACAAAAACAGAAACATGGTGAAAAATGTGCTTTCGGTAATTGTGCTACTCTGGCAACAAAGGTTTTCCATAATAATTTACATATACATTTTAACAGTCTCGTAATTATTTGAAAACCGTATCCATTAGATCTGACATATGTGTAGTTTGTATCATTATTTTGATCTTTTACATATATATTTTAATCACATTTTCAGAAACATTATAAACAAGGATTTCAAGATGCTATCATGAAAGGGTATTATCTGCCCAAGGATGCAGTTTCTGTGCTCGCAGCCAGAACTTCCAGGGACATCGTCAGTGATGTAAGTACCTCAATGCTGAAGTTAGAGAATACGTTATTCATTAAGAAGATCATGGCTGAAAACTGTCTATTCTCTTTTTCCAGTATAAATACAAGACTGGCTACCGAAAGCAAGTTGGTCACCACATTGGAGCTCTCAGTATCCAGGATGACCCACTGATTATGTTAGCTCTGAATGCAGCTAAGATCTCTAGTGATCTTGTGTATAAAAAGGACTTTGAAAAAACAAAGACCAAATTCAATCTCCCTGCGGATATGTTAGCCATTGAACTGGCAAAGAAGTGCCAGATCCAAGTCAATGATGCAAACTATAGAACATATCTTCACAACTGGACCTGCTTACCAGACTCCAGTGATGTTGTCCAAGCCCGGAAAGTCTATGATCTCTGCAGTAATGTAAGTGCCTTCCAAGATCGCACACTTTAGCCATAAAAGATTGAAGCAAGTCTTAGCTGTCTTGATGTCTTTCAGGCGGTGTACAAATCAGACTTAGAGTGGCTTCGAGGATGCGGGTGGATCCCTCAAGGTTCCGTGGAAGTCAACAAAGTCAAGAATGCACAGACCATTCTTAATGATCGACTGTACCGTCAACACCCCAGCACCGTGAAGTTCACCAGTGCCGTCGACCTGCCTGCCATTGTCCTGGCTAAACAGAATGCTGACACAATTAGCGACGTGAGAACTTCAACTCTTTTCTCATCCTCATTCCCATGATTAGTAGATGAAGTAGCCTTTAGTCTCCTGTGTTCTTGTGTTTTTGGTTAGTGAATGTGTTTTGTTTTCTTTTTTCTCCCCAGTTGAAATACAAAGCAGCATGGGAAAAAGACAAAACGTCTATACATATCATGCCGGACACACCTGCGGTTGAACTATCCAAAGCTAATGCCATTAATATCAGCAGCGTATGTATTTCCTACACTTGTTGCTTTGCATTTGTAAATCACAATTATAATCATTCCAGAGACCTGTGTTTGATCTAATCCATATTTTAACAGAAATTATACACAAAGGCTTGGGATGATGCAAAGGCCAAGAGCTATCTTATTAAAGAAGATGCTGTCTCTGTTTTGAAAGCCAAAGCTTCAAGAGATATCGCAAGTGATGTAAGTGACCCTCTCCCCATAATGACACTAAATAAAATCCATAATGAACTAGTTAAAATGACCGTTCACACTTCCTGTCTTGTTCATTTCTAGAACATATTAACCGCGTTCAAGTACATACAATGTTTACAGTTCAGTACAGATCAGTAAAAGGACATCAGAACGACTGGATGCTTAGAATATTTGACTCAATACTTTTGACTAATATTTTTCAGTACAAGTACCATGAAGGGTACCGGAAGCAAGTTGGCCACCACATCGGAGCCCGCAGCATTCACGAAGATCCCTTGATCATGCTGGCTCTGAATTCAGCCAAGATCGCCAGCGATGCGCTGTACAAGAAAAACTTCAATGAGTCCAAGACCAAATTCAATCTCCCTGCGGATATGTTAGCCATTGAACTGGCAAAGAAGTGCCAGATCCAAGTCAATGATGCAAACTATAGAACGTATCTTCACAACTGGACCTGCTTACCAGACTCCAATGATGTTGTCCAAGCTCGCAAAATATACGATCTTCAAAGTGATGTAAGCCAAATAGAAATCCAAAGTTTTACTCACTTATGTTGAAACATGCACTGAAAATCATGCCCTGCGATCTTGTTTCTGGCTTCAGAAAGACAATGAATTACTGCCCACTGCAGTTTTTAAATTTGAATTATTGGTAATAAAAACAGTATTTTTTTATATCTGTAGGCTATTTATAAATCTGACTTGACATGGCTGAAAGGCACTGGTTGGATACCACATGAATCTGTTGAGGTCATCAAAGTAAAGAATGCCCAGAAGATCCTGGCTGATGTGAGTATTTTTTATTTTATTTTTGCAATGCAATTATTTAATTCACTTTTTAACAGGTCGTCCAAAAATTTGTGTAAATATAATATTGTTGTTATGCTGGTTAACAGTTGAATTTTCTGCAAGTAATGTCCTTTTGTCTGCCACTATTATGCAGAGAGGCTATCGTGTCAAACTGGATGAACAGAAGTACACAATTCCTATTGAGAGAGTGGACTTTGTTCGTGCTAAAAATGCAGCTGATATTATGAACGACGTAAGTCATGTTTGTCAAAAAATGCTGCCTTTTTTGTTTAGTAATATTTTGCAAATTCAAAGTTACCTACCCATTTATCACTCGTAACAGGTGCCATTCTTTAAATAGCAGTTGAATTAAATTTTGTTGTAAAAATGACTTTGGTGAGAATTTGATGAGCATTTAGTTTATTTTATTGTGTATTATTTTATTGTGATGTATTGAATAAAAGTTTGTCCTTATTAAAAACAAAGACATTTTTTTTTCAAGGCAAAATATCACGAAGCTTGGAACCGTGATAAAATCAAGTACACCATGTTGGACACCCCAGTGCTAGCAACAGCTAGAGAAGCAGCCAAAAACATCAATTTGGTAGGTGGAGCATTTTCCAGGCGAAATAAGAAAGGAAACTGTTTAGCTGGAGAGCACATTTATCGTACCTGAAGGTACTGTGGTGCAAATATCTGTTTTCCTCCCAACCTAACAGAAACTGTACTCCCAAAACTGGGATAAGATAAAAGCCACAAGTTACTTCATGCCACCAGATGCTGTGTCCATCAAGCAATGCATTCAGACTTCATGTATGAAGAGTGATGTAAGTGACCAGTACAATGTCCTAAACTGCTGTCTTGAAGCAACCTATATGGTCTGAAGATAAAACTAAAAGGAATTTACCTTAACAAAAAAAATTCATGTAATAGAAATAAGTTGTTCTCTCGTGACCTCTGCAGTACAAGTACCACGAAGGTTACCGCAAGCAAGTTGGCCACCACATTGGAGCCCGCAGCGTTCAGGACGACCCCTTGATCATGCTGGCCATGAATTCAGCTAAGATCGCCAGCGATGCGCTGTACAAGAAAAACTTCAATGAGTCCAAGACCAAATTCAATCTCCCTGCGGATATGCTGGCCATTGAGTTGGCCAAGAAATGCCAGATGCAAGTCAACGATGATAATTATAGAACACGTCTACATAAATGGATTTGCATGCCGGACCAGAATGATGTCATCCAGGCCAGGAAAGCTTATGATCTTCGCAGTGATGTAAGTAATCATTGAAGGTCTGAGCTACTTTGCCCATAATATATTATATTATATTTATTTAGTAGATGTTTTTGTTCAAAGAAACATGCATATTAAGATCAAAGATCACGGTCAGATAGCATTCTTTAAATGCTGCTGAGGTCTTATTTAAGGGCCTAACAGAGATACAGCCATTGGATTTGGATTCATAGCCTGCCGCTCTGCACATCACACACATATTTATTTTCAGTTGTTAGTGGAAACTGTTAATTGTCAGTTACATGAAATGTATGTATTGTTCTGACAGATTATTTACAAGGCAGACATGGAATGGATTCGCGGATGTGGCTGGGTTGCAATGGACTCGGTGGATCATGTTAAAGTCAGGAAAGCTCAAGAAATTCTAAATGATGTATGTTGACAGATATAACATGATATACCATGATTTGCCATGATTTGTTTACATTGTGCTGCTGTAATTCATTATATGATCCCTCTCGTCACTTTTCAGAGGCATTACAAAAAGAACGCAAAAGAAAACTTTGCAAAGTTCTCACATATTGTGGATCGTCCCGAGATCCTCTTAGCCAAAATCAGTGCTGCTAACCTCAGTGATGTAAGTATAAAGTGTATTTTGTAACCAATGTTTCAGGGCAATCAATACTCGAAGTTTCTTTTCCCCCAAGGTTTTTCAGTTTGAAAACCCTATCATGAAAATGCCGTTGTGTACTACGTCGAAATTATTTAAAATGGGCTTAGTGTATATGGAAAGAAATTGTGTACATGAAGAGAAATTTTATCGTTATATCATTTAGATTTACTTAAGTATTGAATAGTTTGAAAAACACTTGTCACTTGTTTCCGGTTGACTAGTTGAAATACAAGGAGTCATTTAACCTGGAGAAGGGCAAATATATTGGAGCACCTGACACCCTGCAGCTAGCTCAAAGCAGAGAAGTCTCCAAGATAACAAGCGAGGTACTGTGAGAGAACTACCATTTTTCCGTTCTATTCACTTTTTTATGCGTTGACCTTTTACCCTAATAATTTTTCATTCACAGAAACTGTATAAATCGAACTGGGATGCCACCAAAGCCACAAGCTACCATTTGGATGACAAGTACTACCCACTGTTAGGAGCAAAACATAATAGGGAAATTGCAAGTGCGGTGAGTTTTTCAACACTTTATCCTCTTGACATTCTTCTTATCATTTTAATGTCTTTGATTAGCTTGCCTGAATAAATAATCCTATTGTTTTGTATAGATGTAATACAATGTTGAAAATGTGTGAATCGTTGTGATTGCAATTTGTGAACCTATGAAATTATTATTTAGAGTTTTTTTGTATGATGTAGTCCTTATTTAAGTGACCTGAAAGGAAATTCCATGTGTAGACGAACAACAACAAAAAACAATTATTGTAAAAAAAATCACCACGTTAATAAAATTTTTGAAGTGAGGAGGGTAAATAGTACATGTCAGATGAATGAAAAATACTGCTAAAAACTTGCTCATTTTGGTCGTGTTCATAGAGGTTAATGTGTAACACACTATGCTGAGATTCAAGAAACACTCAGAGGTCCTCGGATGAACATAGAGTAAGGAAATAAATAAAAAAAACTTAACTTGAGTTTTATTATGTGAACAACGGAAAATATATTATCTTTCTTTGAGCATAATCTTGGCTTACCCACCTTAACAAATATTTTATATGGCAAAATAATGATGACTGACGTCCGAAGCTTTCAAACATCACTATGGCATATATTTTTAAATACACAATGCTATAGATATATTAAAGGAGACATTTAATTGCTTATAGGTATGTCTATACATTTTAAAGGAATTGTAAACTAATTTAATAGCTTGGGACAGGATCGTGGCTCAGTGTATAGCACTGTTGCTTCACGCCCCTCTGTAGTTTTTTCCAGGCATTCTGGTGTCAGTGTCCCAAGAAATGCAGTTAGATGAATGAGAATTTCTCAGATGCTTAAAGTGTTTGGTTATGTGTTTGCATCTGCCTTTGTGCCGTCAGAAGAGGCTCACCACCACAGTACACCACCTGTACTAGTTAAGATGATAGATGGGTGGATTTAATAATTTTGTCTGTTTAAAAACCACAGGTTAAATACAAGGATGCTCATGAGAAGGCCAAGGGCCACTACATGGCTTCGCATCTCGTGGATTTCCCAGAGGTTATCCGCAACGCCGCGGTGGAGAAGATGAAGGGATTGGTGAGACCCTGCTTGTTGCATTCTACCTTTTACTCACACAATGTATCTTTGGCATTATTATGTTGCTTCCCTGTCTTTGATTCTATTTTATCTCATATGTGAAACACTTTAAGTTGCATTCCATGTATTAAAAGAAATAAATATTATTAGTAGTATTATTATGACACTTGCATGCTTGTTTACGGTTCTCTCCATAAAAATCCTTTGTATTACTTTTTGATACACAAATAGTTAGATCCTGAAAATTACAGTTAAAACCCATTTCAGCTGAATGTTATGTCTTGACGTAAAAAAACCAAAAATCATTTCATACGATTGCAGAGAGAATATCAAAAGGCATACCAAACTACCAAGACCAAGGTCCACATCCCTTTCGACATGATCAGCCATGTTGTGGCCAAGAAGTGTCAGGAGATCCTGAGCAATGTGCAGTACCGCACCTATATACACCAGTGGACCTGCCACCCAGAGCAGAATGACGCCATCCAGGCTCGCAAAGCCAATGAAATCTTGAGCGATGTACGTTTAATTATGCTTATTTTGACTTCTTTGATATCTCCTGCTAATTAATTTAATTGTCTTTAATTGTTTCCTTTTGTCTGATCAAACGTTATGTATACATTGTTTCCTCCAGAGGAAATATTAAATTACAGTAAGGCATGTAACTGTACTTACTGTACACATCTAGACTGACTCAGTTGATCTGACTATTCGATCTAAAGCCTAAGTAGAAGGGCTGAGGTGGTACTATGGTTTCTCTTCCAGGTGTTCTATAAAGAAGACCTCAATTGGATGAAAGGAGTCGGCTGCAATGTATGGGATACGCCTGAGATTGTCCGTGCCAAGAAGTCTTATGAGCTACAGAGTGATGTGAGTATTCACACGAGTATGTCTTGTCATTCTTGTCACACTTCACTGTATCCTATTCAGAAGTTCCTAAATCCTTTGGGAAACTGTAAAACAAGAACAGCACTTACCCCCAAGCTACTGAGGTAAATTTAATATTTATTTGTGCTATTTTCCTTCACATTTATTCACTTGCAGATGAAGTACAAGGCACAAGGAAAGAAGGAATTTAGTAATTACTCAATTGTCACAGATACTCCAGTGTATGTCACCGCTGTCCTTGGCCATACCTGGGCGAGTGATGTAAGCGCTCATATTTTTCTATTTGTTTTCTATGTGCTTTGCAATGTGTGCCTGTGCATGATACATGTTTCTATGTTTATATATATACAGTACAATGCAGTGTACACTATACAATGTAACTACCAAAGTACTTGAATTAATCAGTTTGAAATGCCATGGTGCTTCAGGTCGTCTAGAAAAATGCTGCATTCACCAATGGAAAGAATAAGCTTTCTCAGTATTGTTAAGAGTGTGATTGTCAGGGCACGTTCGCCAGGAACACCAGCTGAGGGAATTTGTTGTCTAAGAATCATACCACATACTTCTAAAACAGTTTCAGTACCAGTGTCAACACCAAGGTGCACTGAAGTTTTATACACAATGTATATTACCACCAGGTTAGGGGGTCAGAATCCTGCCTGTGTGCGGTTTGCATGTTCTTCCCATGTCATACGAGTTTCCTCCAGATGTCCAAAGGCGTACTATTAATAATATTTTAATCTCACATTTTAAACTTGCAGTTTAAACCCACAGTATTATATTTCCCATCCAATTAGCCAAGATGCCCATTAGCCAACTGCATGTCTTTGGACTTTAAGAGGAATTTTATGTTTTGTAATGCTATCTTATGTTGTGTTATATTATTGATTATTGTTGATGATTTTTGCTCGTGCTGTGTTACAAACATCTGCAATGTTGAGTACAATACATTTTTTAACTGCTTTTCAGCTAAACTACAAAGAGGCATACCAAAAAGAGAAGCATTTATATACTACCATCTTAGATACCTTCGATTACCAGAGATGTTATAATCTGAAAGACGTCTACAGTCATGTAAGTTTGTTTCCTCTTTTTGCGCATTATAGAATCCATCTGTAGTTACAGTACTTATCCATACTTAATCTGTTTTGCTCTTCAGAGACTATACAAAGAAGCTTGGGAAAAGATCAAAGCAAAGAGTTACACATTGCCTGCAGACTCCCATGCATTGGTCCACGCTAAGCAGCAGAAGGTTATCCTAAGTCCTGTAAGTCAATGTCTACATTAGGAATATGAAGAAATTGCGGTTTCCCAACAGCTGTTTTATACAATTTGTTATTATGCACCTCATTCAATGTCTGCTTAGGTGAAGTACCGCGAGGATTACGAGAAAGTTAAGGCTGTCTATACTTTGCCAAAATCTCTGGAGGACGATCCTCAGGCTGCAAGATGTATCCGAACTGGGAAGTTCATCCTCGACGTGAGTAGACTGTGTTTAGAAGCCACTAAGTTTCATATTGAGAAACATATATTCCAAATTTAATGCAGTGCTTCCCGTGTCCTCTCCCCAGCGTTTGTACAAGAAGGACTATGAGAAGACCAAAGCTAAGGTGCATTTGCCACCAGACATGCTAGATGTGGTTGCGGCTCGGCAGACCCAGAATGCGGTCACTGAGATCGATTACCGCAAGTACCTGCACCAGTGGACCTGCCTGCCTGATATGCAGGCCAATATTCATGCTCGCAAGGTCAACGAGCAGCTGAGTGACGTGAGTACCAGACCTGCTTTCAACAACACTAAACCTCAACTGCTTGTTTTACCTGAGCCAGTGCTTTACAACAACTTTCGATGTCTTTCCTTTTGAATGTTTTTTTTTACCTGTTGTTTACAGATGCAAAATTACATAAGGCTAGGGTTGGGCCGATCCACGGTTTTTCAGTTCCGATCCGATTCTGATACACAACTGCCAATACTGATACAGATTTCGATTCAAGAGCTCCTTTCACTTTAATATCTCAATAGAAAAAATATAAGATATATTTACGCTTTATATATTATCAATATTTTTAAACTAGTAAATACAGATGAAAAATATATGCCAAAAAATCTTTAATTAGCCTACTAGAAAAATGCATAACCTACTGTTCCACCTCATTTGTACATCTTGTTTTAAGCGTTTATGAGACATTTGAAGTTCAATATGAATATCTTCAAAACGAGAATATGCAAGGGGCGAATGCTTTGTTCTCCCACTGGCTACAGCGTCACTTTTCATTGCGATAGCAGCCTCTCGTGTATCACAAGCTGTAGCGATTGC
>JAODLD010000001.1:41492983-41504258 GCA_026781065.1 Mormyrops boulengeri
CAGCTTAAATTTTTTCATAATGGGCAATTTCTTTAAATCCTTGCAACCCTGAGCAGGATTAGCACTTAAATGATGGATGGATGAATGGATGGAATTACTTTTAAATATTGGAAAAGGCTGTTAGTTTTTTTCTACAAGTCACATGATAACCTGATGCAGCAATTAAGTAAAACTTTATGGGTTTGAGTGTTCTAGTGCTGAATGATGTGTGTTGGAAATTTGATTGAGGTATGAATTCTTTGTTGTGTGTGTGAAAAATGTGAACAGTGCTGGATTTGGGATTCCACTGTCTCACGGAAGTAATTAAGGCTGAATACAAATTGTGGATGATTATTCCCGGTAATACCCAGGCAAACCTAAGGGTGATCATCTTGAATCAATGGCCTCTGATCACGTTAATATGCCCCTGTTTCATGTGTGCATTATGAACATGCATTTCTGTGTTTGTATTTGTGACATGTCAATTTGTGTGTTAACAGCTGAAATACAAAGAAGACTTGCACTGGCTGAAGGGCCTTGGCTGTTTCCTGTATGACACACCTGAGATGGTTCACATCCGTAACATCACCAAATTCCGTGTACGTTACCTTTTATCCTCAATATTGTTGTTCTACGCATAACTTCAAAAATCCCTTCTTACAGGAGCAAGAAAAAACACATTTGCTCAGAAATCAATTTACAGAGTAAATCTAAATACAACTTAATGAGACACTTAGCACCACTTACAGAAACTTATCTTTACACAACTGTCAGTGAACGGTTTATTGTTTTAAATGGAATTACATGAATTGTTGTCAGCAAATGCAGATGTACATGGTTTTCTTGTCATGCATTCCAGTGGCACACAGTCAGTTTGAGCCTCGTCTCCCAGTTCACTATATTCTAAGACCTCAAAGGTTATTGACAGCTAGTCTGAATGTTTGGACATAATCAGTGCCCTATCATACTGTACATTTAGCATTGCACAAAGCTCCTCTAATGAGACAGATAGATGCCTTCGTACGTAAAACATCTTTTCATGGTTCAGTTAGATGTCAAACTCTGTCAGTAGGCCAAGGAAAATAGTCATATTCCATCTACAGTAAAAAGTCACAATTGTCAATAAGTGGACAAACTCGCTTTTCATTGGACGGCGATGATATACAGTATATGAATAACTACTCTTTCTGATAAAAAGTCTGTGGGGGATGGATTTCCACTTACCGCGTGTCTATTTTTTTCCTGAAGACCAACTACCCAGTTGAAGCGAAGAAGCTGCGCGGCCAATTCACTGTCGTCCTTGACACGCCAGAGTACAAACGTGTGACTGAGCTGAAGACCCACATGAGTGATGTAAGATATTTCCAGGATGGTTGCGGTATCATCACTTGGGTTTATCATTGCTTGCTTTTGTTTTGGCTTTTGATCTGGTCGCAATGTAACAAAAGACTATGATTTCTCCTCCTAAGCTGGTATACAAAGCCCAAGGTAATGAAGCGAAAACCAAGTGTACCAGTACGGCGGACAGCATAGATATACAGAGAGTCAAGTGGGCCCAGCAGCTAAGCAACAAGGTACAAACGACCAACCAAATCATCACTGATCTGCAAAGGAAAGCTCTTAATGTGTTCTTGCAGCCTTCTGGCCAGTACCAGGAAACTTGATTTCTATTTCAGTTATATAACATCTAGTATTAGAACTGTATACAGCAAGGCTGACTGATAGATAGATACAGTAGATAGATAGATAGATAGACAGACAGAGACATATATAGATAAATATCTATATTTATGCAAAGTCTTTCCTTATTTCTCCTGCAGTATAAGTACACAGAACTGGCCTCCAAAGAGAGGGCTCACTTTACTCCTGAGATCAACACTCCAGCTCTGCAACACGCCCGGCATATGAAGACAGTGATAAGCGAGGTGGGGGCCCTTATCCTCTTTCTTCATCTCCACTGAAGAGGCTTTGTGGTGGCATTGAACCAGAACCGGGTTCCTTCATGAGAGCTTATCTTACTTACTTGCTATAGGAATCTTTGTATATTTTACTCTTCTCTCTTTACTTGCAGAAAAAATACAAGGATCAGTATGAGCAGTTGAAGCACCGGTACACGGCCATCGCTGATACACCCATACTTATCCGTGCAAAGAAGGCCTACCTCAGTGCCAGTGATGTGAGTAGCCAGTCATTCCTGACTGTAAGTCTTTTCTGTCTCTGTTTGGTCAAACGCTTCTCAAATGTGCCATTTGCTGTCTTTACAGCTTCGCTATAAGGAAACCTTTGAGAGGCAGAAGGGCCACTACCGCACAGTAAAGGATGCCATAGACATCATTTACCATCGGAGGGTGACTGATGATATCAGTGAGGTAAAAGTTAATGACGTGTTTGTGTGCGACAGACTTTAGGGTCCTGTGATCTGTACGTGACACTAATGTGTTTTTGTGCATCCAGGTGAAATACAGAGAGAAGTACATCAACTCTCTGGGCCTCTGGAGATCCACCCCCGACCGTCCGGAACTGTTCCATCATAGAGTTGTCCGTGACTCTATTAGTGATGTACGTGCTTGTAATTTATGTCATTTATGGCTTTAAGACTTAAAATTGAAGACACAAAAGTTAGAGCTGCCGATTTCTCATCTCTGAAATGAAGATTTTTGCTGATGTGACTGTAAAGACTAAGCTTAAAAATCTCCTGTATATCAGGTCAAGTACAAAGAGGACCTGACCTGGCTGAAGGGTATTGGCTGCTATGTGTGGGATACACCAGAGCTGGTACAGGCAGAGAGGAACAAGGCTCTTTATAGTGAGGTACTGTACACTGCCTTCTGTTTGTATTCACCTTCAATTAATCCTGTTTTGCATCAGCAGTGGCATTAATCTGCAGAGAGATCTATCTTGATGACACCACCAGGGTATTAAAAGCATTCGCCATCGCTTCGATCTCATTTTTCTCTGTATTAAAAATTGTTTAAGAAACTTTAAAATGTAAAACAATTGAACTTCAAAATATCCCCGCTTGAGCATTTCACCATTCATTTTTGTTGTCTTTTGCCTTTGTCTGACAGAGACTGTACAAAGCATCATTTGAGAAGAACAGAGCCAACTTCAGCTACACTGCTGATACTCCGTTCTTCAGAAGTGCCAAATCTGCATCTTCGCTTATCAATGAAGTAAGTACTAACAGTTCAGATGAATAGCAATCATTGCACCTTTAAACGTATATTAAATGCATTGTAAGTTGCAAATTAAAACTGATTTATCATCATTTTATAGAATCACCGTTTGATGCTATTTTTTTTTCTCTTTATATGCTTTGTAATTTATATGTGGCCAGTCTTAAACATGTATCAGTGTATACAGTACCTTGAAAAAGAACTCAGACCCCATGTGTTTTTCCACATTGAACAATGTCACAGCCTGGATTTTGTTTTAAATCATATTTTTATTAGTGAATCATGCTTAACTGTTACCACAAAAACGGGAAAAAGGTGGGTCTGGTTAGCTGGGGAACAGTGATGGTTTTGTTATAGATTTTCAGTTGAAGTTGGGATTCTGAATCTGCCGCTGAAGAACATTAGTTCTCCTCTGTTTAAGCTGCTGTCAGGTTTTACAGGTCTGGTCTGCATTGTGTGCTTTGTGCCACATGTGGCCAAAGGATACATTCGGCTTTCAGCCATGTATTTTTCCCATGCAATCCCATCCACGGGGGCCCTATTTATGGAATATTTCGGAGATTTTCTCCGGTCTCCATTACCAACTTCTTTCAGTGTCATACCCATCCTCGCAGTAGTTTCCCTGATCGGTGCCCTGATTGCCTGCCGGCTGACTTTGGATGGGCGGGGCCTGATGTTGGCACTATGGCCGTAGCTTCACACTTCCTGTACTTTTGTACGGTGCCTTAATAAAGGTGTTTTTTAGTCCTCCTCAGATTTATGTCTCTTTATAATAGTCTCTCTGGCTCTGCCACGCTGTACAAATTGTGTGACTTTTAAGGTGACGAAATGCACCGGGGAAAGTTGTGTAAGTTTAGAAGTACAAGAGTTGTGGGTACAAATTGAAAAAATATCTTATTTCAGTCTCAGATTTTTCAGATGATTCTGTGGCAAAAATGTGAGAGTATATCGGGGTTGAGTACTTTATCAAGGAACGGTAATTACAGAAAAAAGACCCAAAGATTCAGTAGCGTTTTTAAATGCAAGTTATTGTAAATCTTGGATTTGATGTACAATACATGCGTGCATAATATATAAATATATATGTGTGCGTGTGTGTAATATTTCTTCTTCAGTGTATATTAACCGTTGATTCATTTTCAGTGAAGCCACAGTGTGCTTTATTTGTCAGAGATCTTTAACTCTTTATGAAATTCTGAGCAGAGGTCATACAAAGCTGAATACGAAAAGAGCAAGGATAAGTACAGCGTTATTGTCGATGACCCTAGAAGCCTCTTGGCCAAGGAGGCCAGTAAGCTAAGCCAGGTAAACCCAAGGCAGCATATGAGTGTGGCCGACTTCAGCGCTAATCGGTGTGCTTCCGTTCAATGCATGTCGTTATCGGCGAGCTATGAATGTCGCCGTCTTGACGTTACATGTTCTTGTCTACCTTCCAGGTATCTGATGCTGCTGATTGTGAATGTTTTGTGGTTCAGGATCTGTGAACTCTAGTACCAGTACTCCTCTAATACAGTTCCCATGGAATTGGAAACAACTACAATATATGAATAATAGATAAAATATCAGATCTCTATCATTTATGTTCCAAAGGGATATCTGAGCTTGAGAAAATGTTGAGTGGTTCAGTCTCTTAAAAAGGGCAGTTATAGGTTGAGAGGTACAGAGTCCACAGATTAGCCTGCAAGGGGCTTCCCTGGGAGCTCCACCCTCGCATCCTCCACCTCTATGTGGCATGCTTTATGTGTGTTTTTGATGACAGATCAGGTATAAGTCCAAGGCTAAGGATCTTCACAAGGGTGGCTGCAACGAGCTGCTCCGACCAGACATCCTGGGTGCTCTTTATAACTCCATTATGTGGAGTAAGGTAACCATCGGCTGGTCAACCGCGGGCTGCGCCTCATTCTCATCCTCATCCTTTACTCCTCCATCCCTAAAACTTTGGTGCCGTGACAGGAATTCCTCATTCATCATAATAACTTCACCATTCCATTAGTGGCCCTCCCTTGCATCGAGAGTTCCCATTCATAACTGATCACTAATTAACATGCCATATTACCCTTTAATTAATTAACCGAATAGGCTTAAAAGACTGTAGCCCAAAGCCCTGACTTTTCAGGGGGCCCTATCCAGAAAGCATTTATAGAAACATCGATTAAAAAAAATATCTATTAAGCTGACTTTAATTCGGCTATTTCATCTTCGGCATTTAATTCTTCTTGTGACACTGTATTCCACAAAATGACTCATTTCCTTGATTTTTATTCCATGTTTTATTAGAAAACTATATGGATTCGTATATAGTATGTAGTATAACTTACTACCAGTAATCATTAATGATTTACAAAATTAACTGATTGCTGATGACTTGTTAAGAAACTATATATGAGTATATATACTACACTATATATTAGAGGTAGCTTAAAATTAGTGATATGAGAAAACATAAAAAAAGCTTCTTGAGCAGAAAGATTTTAAAAGAACCAAACAACAAAAGTGCCTCTTACCACAGCGGCACACAAATCTGTCATTCTAACAGGTGATATTTTTATATTACATTTTAATATGTAACATAATGTATCAAAAGTAAGTAAGTAAGAGACCATGAGATGCTCAGAACTGATCAGAGTTTAGAAGATTTAAGTCAGAAGCATCTCACAGGTTGAATACTGTAAACCAAATGTTACTGTTATCAGTGTCCCGTCTGCTGATGTTAATTGCTATAGCTGCTTCTCTGTTGCATGCATGTGTGTTTGACTTTGCATGAATATTGTATTTATTATTAAATATACATCGTTACATTTTACAAAAATCATGTAATATACTTGCTGTATATTCATATATAGTGACTCGTATATGGTGTTTTTTAAAATATGTCTATAGGCAATATATATCTGAATATGCTGCATTTTTGGCAGCATATATGTAAGAGAATTAGAGGCACACTACCAAAGTGATAATGTCGTTGCTGGTTTTCATGGCGTCTTTTTGTGCCTGCCAGTGGAAGTACAAGGAGAAGTATGAGCGTGACAAGGACAAGTTCACCTCCGTCTTGGACACACCTGAACGTGAAGTGCACAAGCGCAGCAAGCTGATCAGTGATGTAGGCTGGCCTCCGTTACCTTAGGACGTGCGTTGTACCGTGTAAATCACCACAAATCTATAAGAAAAACATAAAAATGGGTAATTAATAAATATAGATATTAAGCAGCTTTAAATGCAAAAGGTTTGCATACTCTATTAGTCAATAGTAATCACTGTAATTAATGTAATAGTGTAAATATGATTTTTACAATACCAAGACTTATAACAATAAGAAAATAGGTAAGTAAAGGCATATGGCTGCAATTCTGAAATAATTTTACAACACATAGTGTGATGGTACAATATTACACCATACAATATATAGCTAGCAGTTAACAATCAGCAATTATGCAAGAAATATATCATTAATAATAATTCCACGTATACTTTATTCAATACCTGGAATCACAAGAACTATTATTTTTTTCCAATTAGAACCTATGTATGTAAATCTAGCATATAGTAAGTGCATACAGTGAGTGTCCTATGATGCACTCTTCACATTTAAAATATGACAAATATTCCTTAAGTGGAATGAAAAGGATCTGAGTCTGATGTTTGCCTGTTCACCTGTAGATTATCTATAAGATGCAATATAACAAGACCAAGGCGAAGGCTTATACTCTGGGCCATGACACCCCACTCCAGCAGCACATGAAGAGGGTCAATGAAATTACAAGCATGGTGGGTTCTTCAGAATTCCTCCTTTTCATTCGTTACCAAATGCCATTACTCTTGATGTTCGTCATTAATGTCTATACTTGCCTATTTCCTATCAGCTGAAGTACAAAGAGACGTACGAGAGGGAGAAGAGCCACATCACCATGGCTCCTGATGCCTTTGACATCAGAGCGGCCAAGGAAGCATATCAGAACATCAGCAACGTAAGACAGCACGACAGCCTCGATTCCTTTTCCGTCAGGACTCTCATTGACTAGTGTCTTTATTTACCTTGATATTTTTCTGTAGCTGGACTACAAAAAGAAGTACGAAGCCAATAAAGCAAAATGGATATGGACTGTGGACAGACCTGATTTTGTACACGCATTGAAGACTGGGCTTCAGCAGAGTGATGTGAGTGTCATTTGGCTGCAGTATGAAGACACACTTAATTGAATGTGTCCTAGTACTTAATTCCATAACATTGTTATCATTTCCACTAATTGTACCCACTGTACCTGTTCCACCTTCTCTGAGTTATTAATGATTACATCATCTTCATTATCGTTATGTAATCTGTATCTAATGAACCAGGGGTGGCCTACCTATTTTACGGTGAGAGCTACTTTCACAAAGAAAATATTCTTACGAAATACCGAATTGCAACGGTTCATTTGCCGACGACCTGGGGTTGACCCCTTGGTATATTTGGTTGACTGGAATCGACCTAGAAGTGAGACGAAATAAAGCATTATCCATTAGTCATCTCACGATCGACCTGGAAACATGCTGTGGTCAGCGGGTTGGGCATCCTTGCAATAAACCATTTGCATTTAAAATGACTTATTTGTAAAACTTTTACAGGTTGATTACAAGTATGACAAGGAGATGCTGAAGGGCTGCAAGATTTCTGTCACGGATGACAAGTACATCACCCTGGCCAAGCAATCCACAGAAATGGCCAGCGATGTGAGTACAGCAAGCCAACTGTACTCCACTGTACTCATCAAATATATTGAGAACATAATGTGAAGAGTTGCCTTGTCGTACGGTCTTCCTGCTACTGGCGAGACGCTACAGGCCGGCAGATTATGGAACATTTTTTGTTCTACAGGTGAAATATAAGCAGAAGTATGAGAAGTCCAAGTGCATCTACCAGGCTGTTCCAGACACTCCACAAATTATCCATGCAAAATCAGTCGCCTCTCTGGTATCTGATGTAAGGAACAGAGTAAAGTACTACAGTGTGATACCTAGCAACTAGTTAGACATTATTAGTTGAGTATCTTACAAATATTATGTTCTTATTACATTATGTAAAATGATAAATTAAAAAAGATATTTATTATATTTATCAGTATTTGTTGGTTGTGGTAATCACAGAGACATTTTATTTCAATATTAATCTGTCTTAAAATTACATCTAAAAGTGCCTGTTTTCCTTGTGTGGTATTAAATACGGTGTAAGGAGGTACAGTGTACGATGTCCGGTTTCCTGTCCCCTCCAGACAAAATATAAGGAGGCCAGTAAAAAGCAGATGCAGTCCGGCTCCTTCACCACTCTGCCTGAGACTCGCGATACCACACACAGCAAAGAGGTAGCCAAGCTCGTGAGTGGGGTAAGCAAAACATCTTATAACGTTTTAGCAGCACTGGCCGATGTATCGATAAAATATCATATTGTGATTTATGAACATTCATATGTATTCTGTGTATATATATATATATATATATATATACATATATACATATATATATGGCTTTTTGGGTAGTTTAATTAATATCTGTCATCGGCACATATCTTTGCAGAAACTGTACAAACAGCAGTTTGAGAAAGAGAAGGGTAAGGCAAAGTACAACACCATGACAGCTCCCCCCGATGTGAAGCATGCTATGGAGGTGGCCAAGAACCAGAGCAATGTGAGTCACTGCCTCGTCTCACTGCAAAGGAACTGTGCTTATGAGGAGCTTATTTCAGTATCAATTGTTCTTTCGTTGGTATTGTTCCACTGTTTGTTAGTATTACCATGGCTGGACACTGGAATGGAGAGATGATCCATATGCAGGCTTTTAAATAAGCTGAGGGTGACTTTATTACAGAGAAAAACTTACAAAGGGGCAATAAACGAAAGGGTCTCGAGGGGTCAAAACAAGAGGCATGGAGGATATATTAGGAGGGGATAGGGCTGAACAAAACCCTAGGTGAGGTAGGGCAAACCACAACACAAAACACTAGAGACACTGACAAACCACTAACATCCACAAGAACAGTAACAATGACTGACAGAGAGCCAGAGCAAGCGTAGGTACTTATATACGCAGGCGATGAGGTTAAACAAGGAACAGGTGCGAATAATGAATCACATTAGGACTGGGAATAGGGAGTAAGACGGGATGGCCAGTGACATCTGCTGGCCAAACGGGAACATGACGGACATGGCAGGGACAGATCCTGACAAGTATCATCGCTTAAATTATTTGCATTTGAAAAAGGAGTGTAAGTTAAGCTTTGAAGCTTAGTTGGTGATTTTTACTTTTTAAAGATTCCTGAATAGTAACTCACTGAATGGTGGTTTACAGTTTTAATTCGGTATTTTATAGTTCAGGTGGTTGTATATAAAGTGGATTTTGTGGTTTGCCAAAACAAGCTCACTTTTGATTTGCAGTTTGCTTACAAGCAAGAAGCTAAGGCCAAGTTGCATTACACGGCAGTACCTGACCGCCCTGATATCAAGAAGGCCACCGAGGCAGCCAAGCTGATAAGCGACGTGCGTACACCTTCAAACCGTGACAGAAAGCTACTGGAACCTGCATAGCACACCACATTTCTGGATATGAAGAGGAAATGAGACTGTATGAGAACAGCGTGCACTGATGGTGTGCTGTATCCCTAACAGATCGGATACCGTAAGAAGGTGACCGCTGGAGTAGCCATGGCCAACCGCCCAGATATCGCACTGGCTACAGAGGTGGCCAAATTGACCAGCCAGGTATTTGAAGGAAATGTCCAGATACGGCTTAGCAATCGCATTGCGCTGCTGATTTTCTTTCCGTTTTCCTTAGACATGAACTATTATTCCTGCTATACTAGTCTCCCAGTGTAACGGCACATTAGTGACTAAGATAAGCAAATAACGCTTTAAATTTCAATAACATACTAATTAAATAATGAATTTAATTTACATCTCCATGCTTCCCATAATGCTTTGTATCCATACATCCATATTCCCTATAGGCACTTTTATATTAATATTGCATTAATACTCTACCACGTATAGTGCTTTGTCTTTGTGTCGTCAACTTTTACCTGGGTTAGCTGCTTTGTCCTCTTTTTCCCTCCCTTTCTCTTTGCTCTCACCCTGCCATGTCGCTGCACTTCTATAGGTGGAGGAGGGGCCTTCGCCCCATGGAACTGCCTCCCTTAATACCCCGCAGATGCGTCACATTAAGAAAATGAGTGTCCTGACTAGTGATGTAAGGATGTGCCTGAGCCATAGGGCCACTGACTGCTTCTTGTCTGTGTCTTCCTGGCTACCTGTCTTCCAAAAAAAATCGAGTTATTCATGTATTTCTATGGCTACTGGCTGGCATTTTTTAATATATGCCATGTAACAGCTTTTACTAAATCTGTTGGGCTGCTGGATTTATGCAATCACCAGAAACACTCTTGTTTCTGAGGTTTTTGAAATTCACAATAATGTTTCCAGGTCAGTTCCTCTGCAGAAACAGTCTGGGATGGAAAGCTTCAAGTTTTCTTAAAAAATGCTTTTCTTTCCATATACTGTCTATGATATAAGGTCATAGTTTTGTTTTGTTCTGTGTATTATTATTTTGTGTATATAGTTTGTGGTGTTTGTGGTGTTTGTGTATATTGTTTTTGGAGCAGTAATTCAAAGTGAATGAAAATTTACATAGCAGGCCAGTTTGCTCCTAAAAGGAAACCTTTGTTTGGTTACACTGTATAACAAGAGACTTATTGTTGATTTACATTTATAACAGGGATTTAACAAATGAAGAAAAAATTCAGGCTTATTATACAGTGTTGACAAAGGTGACTTGATGTTGTATTGTTGTCAATGTCCATTAGTTGAAGTACAAAGAGAAGTTTGACAAAGAGGTGAAGGGGGTGAAACCACAGTATGACTTGAAGAGCAGTAAGATTTACCAGACTATGAAGGATGCCAATACTCTTGCAAGTGAGGTAAGTGTTGTCATAATGCTTCATAATAATGATATGTGAGGTGTGGGAGTGTGTGGGTGTTTTAGGGAGGCGTGAGATAAGGGGATAGGCCCCTCTTGTCAAGTGTGGTAAGTTGATGGTTGTATCCCACACTCACTACTTTGACTTGCTACATACATTAACCACTTACTCTCACCAC
>JAODLD010000001.1:41506984-41524237 GCA_026781065.1 Mormyrops boulengeri
AGCAGACAAAACATCTTATGTTAACATACCCAAGTCTTTGCTCCTCTACAGTAAATATATTGTCTATTCAGGGAGATGTGGGTAGAGAAAAACAAACAAGAATTTGCAGGATGTGATTGCTACATTCATGTAGTTGTCAAAAGCATGACAGTATATTAAGTAATACAAAGTACTCAGAATACGTTACTCACATTGAATATGTTACAAATTACATTTTGGGGCATGTATTCTGTAATCTGTAGTGGAATACATTTTAAAAGTAACCTTCCCAACACTGTCAACACTATAATGCTTTATGACTGTCAATAGAAGATGCTGTAATGCTTTATTGTTATACTGACCATCATAATGCATTATGAAGGTATCCATAATGCACTATAAAAGACAGCTTTAAGTAAAGTATTACCAAATGGGTTTCCTCCAGCAGTCCAAAAATGTGCAGTTACATGAATTAGAACCTCTAAACTGCCCAAAGTGTTTGGGACTGTGCCCAGTGATGGATAGCCATCCCGTCCAGTGGGTCTCCTATCTTATACCCCGAGGTGGATAGTTCAGGTCCAGAATGTAAAAATCCAGATCAAGATTTTGTTTCAACCAACCAGTTGAGTCCTCTGTGTTTGTGACTCTTTATACACAACTGGTTGGTTGAAACTAAATCTTGGTCTGGAGTTTTACTTTCTGGACCTAAACTATCCACCTCTGCTTATGTCCTGTGTTTCCCTGCATAGGCTCCATGGTTCACTGTGATCTTGTACATGATAAGCAGTGATTGGTGCAGATAGTTACTTACAAAAAAATCAGTAATCTTTATAATGCACCTCACTGATGTTAGGAAATGGTGGCTGTTTCAGATGGCTTGCAGTTTAAGGCTTATATGTGACTCATTTCATTTGTGATTACAGGTGAAATATAAGGAAAAGTATAACAAGGAGAAAGGCAAGGCGATGCTGGACTTCGAGACGCCCACATATGTTACAGCCAAGGAGTCCCAACACATGCAGAGCCAGGTAAAGACGGTACTGGGGATGACAACGACTTGTATGAACACAGCAATTTCAATTAAAGTGAAAGAATCGTTACTTCTGAAGCTCTGACCCATGAATTGATTGCCGAACGGAGAAAGTCTTACTGTGTCTCAGTGTAGTTCTTTAAGTTCATTCCAATATAAATATTTGTACTTCTTTTAAAAACTTAATTTGGGATGGTTTTCATAACTACACTTGAGAGACGACCAAAAAAAATGGCTTTTAAAAAACAATCCAGGACTGTTGGTGTACATGGTGTCAAACATGTAGGTATCGAGAAGAATCCAGTCCAGTAGAGGTGCAGGCACAGTATGCTTGTCTTTCGGTCATATTTGCACACAGCCATGCAGAATCGTACTGATACCAGGATGAAAACTGGACGATTAATGAAGTCAAGGAACAATATGTTGCTTGGCATTTTTTACGTTTAAGCTATTCAGTCACACAGTGTTCTAGAAAACACATATTTGGACCTACATATTTTGCATATAGAAGTACAAGTACTGTTCAAGTATCAACTGATTTATCATCATTTTTATGCTTCACTCTTATTAATTGTTTCGCAGATACACCCATCCAGACACAAAATTACAGCTATATAACACAGGACATTTTTAACCTGGAATTTTACTCCATGAACCTTACTTCCAAAATCCAGGAAACATATACAGGCAGTCCCTGGATTAAGAACGTCCAACTTACGAACAACTCATACTTACGAAAGGACGGCCATAAAGCCTGTTTTATACAAAATTTGGATCAAATACAATGATTCGTAATAACGAATGTACACGCTACTTTGTGACACTCGGGAAAACACTGCACGGCTTCAGGGGTATGTCAGCTCGAAGGTACAGTGAAGTACCATATGTTATGTTATTATTACTGTATAGATATTATTATTATCATCATCATGTACTGTGTTCTTATTTTTCCGACTTACCTACAAATTCGACTTAAAGTCAGACTTAGGGAACAGATTTCGTTTGTTACCTGGGGATGCCTGTACATTTATGAGGGACCTACTATAACCCAAAAAAAAGGATGCAAGGTCTCAGGATTCTGGTGTAATTTACTGTATTTCAGATGCATTTTCCATTCTTATTTTTGCAATAAATAGAAAAATTATAAGAAGGACTTTGAGGAGTCCATTAAAGGCAGGAACCTCTCAGGCTTGGAGGTCACCCCCGCCATGTTATATGTCAGACACGCCACCAAAATAGCCAGTGAGGTAATAGTTACTCCCACTTATATCTTCAACTCTCATCTTGGTAATCATACTAAGAAAACACTCTGCTAATCCATCAAGTGCTTTTGACCTTTGGTTTCACTTATATGAAGTACAGTGTCTGCATGATGATTTTAGCTTTTATACACTTGTAAGTAATACATCCGCTCTTCACCTTTTCTCCTTAGCATGACTCTTTCATAGATTCCATGTAACCTCTTAATTGACCTTTGACCATCTTCTGGTTCTCGTCTCACCTCTTAATTGACCTTTGACCTTTTTCTGGTTCTCGTCTCATCTCTTAATTGACCTCTGACCTTATCTTGCTTTCTTCTCTTCGACCAGTGGAGATAAGTTGTAGTGGTTAATCGATTACTAAAAACCAAGTCTTTGCTTTTGTTTGTTTATGGAGTTAACTTCAAACAACCGTATTGCAACTTCAGCTAACGAAGTTGTATTTTAACTGCAACATCTACTTGCTGGTCATTGTTGTGTCTTTTCTAATTAAATGTGTGAAAAACTGTTATAAACTGATATAATGAGTCTGATACAAAATACAAATCAGATGTTTGTTTCACAAATCCTAAAGTAAATTAACCAGGTTTGTACACTTATTCAGTGTTATACATATCAAATGTGACAAAATACAGTGCATTCAACACTCCGATGATGTAAAATAACAGATTGCTTGTGCTCAAACACAAATATCTGTGTATTTTTATCAGACTACTGATCAAATTCAAAAAGCCTTGTTTTATACCCCATAAAATGCAATTCAAAATGTTATCTTCTTCAGTTAAGTAATTTCGGTAGTTACTAATATTGCACTCTTACAAATTTTGCATCCAGTTGCACTGCCAGAACATCAGGCTCAAAACTGGCTAAGGCTTTGGGGGAGGCTTGCTGACTTTGATCCCAGTGGGTGAGCAGTGCTCAGTCAACAGCACTGCACGAGTGCCTGTGTGCTGTCTCCCTGCAGTCTCTCTATTCTTCTTCATCCTGTAGAAAGTGTACAGGAGAGATCTAGAGGAAGGGGTGAAAGGTAAAGGGATAACTTTGCTGGAGGAAACTCCCGAACTATTGAGAGCAAAGAATGCTACTCACATTCTGAATGAGGTAGGATCACTGCAGGCTGCCATTTTCTCTCCCTTCCATCCTAAACACTGACCCTACTAAGAATGTTGCATTTCCATGTGTCCTGTCTCACAAACATAATGAAAACTAATCTCTTTATTTACTGTAACTATCTCTAACCAGATGTTGGGATCCATCTTGGTTTAATAAAACTGATTTTCTCTTCCAGCTCTCTGTGGACCTTCACCCTCATCACCCTCTTTCTAAAACCATTCCTCCCATCAGCCATGCTTTTTGTGCCAGCAGTATACGTCATCTAACATCTTGAATGGGTCCACTAGTTTTGCATTTAATAATAGCATCTTTAATCTGTTGTGGGCTTGATTTTGCAGCCCTTGCCAAATGTTTTAATACCAGTAAAACGTTTCCCGTCTTTTTTGCCCTCAATGAATTCATCTTAAAACTTGTTTAATTTTACACATGTTTTTAAGGAAGTGATCAAAATAGTTCCTTGTGTTGAGTACATAGTATAGTATTGATGGAAATGCCTAATATGAATTTTATAACTGCAGAGAGAGTACAAGAAGGCATTGGAGCAAGAGATTAAAGGCAAGGGAATGTTAGCTTTAGCCACAGATACACCAGACTTCATGAGAGCAAGAAACGCTACTGACATCCTGAGTCAGGTCAGTCCATCTACCAGTACCCTCTATTAAAAATACAATGCTTGGAGCTACAGCCGTGGAAATAATTAAGAGACCACTCTATATTTTTCAACAAATCTGCATTTATAAATCCTGGATTAATTGTGGTTCTGCTGGCGGAAGGCTATGCTGAGCAGCAGGTTGCTTCAAGGTTCAAAATTTGTAAGACAGCCATACACAAGAACAAAGTGAAGCAGGAGACACTGGGAACGACCAGAACCCAAACAGGTAAAGGGCAGAAGCGACATTCTAATGTCAGAGATGACCGTTAACTTATCTGACGGTTTCTCATGAATCAGAGGACGACATGAATTGGCCTTCAAAAAGAATGGGAAACATTAAGTGCAGGTGTGAAATACACTGCTAGGACAGTTCGTATCAGGCTCCTAGAAGCTGGACTGAAGTCCCATAAAGCAAGGAAGAAGCCCTTCACCCTGAGAGGCCAAGAAATATGTAAATTATTCAGACACACACCCATAAATTGAGAAATGAGTGAAACAAAAAATTGTGCTGTGGTCTCTTAATTTTTTCCATGGCTGTATATTTGAAAGACATGCTTTTGGTTAGGTGGCTCAGAGAGCTCTTTGATATTGAAATATTTTGAATATTTGTTTTTGTCTATCAGAGCAAGTATAAGCAGACAGCCGAACAGGATCGCTCTAGCTACACCACGGTGATCGATACCCCTGACATAATTCATGCGCAGCAGATCAGGAACATTGTCAGCCAGGTAAGTGCTGAAAGTCTCCACAGGTATGAGTTCCGCTGTCTTTGACTTACAGATGTAAACCTTGTATAATTATCCACTACATTCTTATCTTTGTTTGTAAATTGCAAATAGACAAATTAGACATGTTTTTTCTGTATCCAGAATAAGTTGCTTTTACTTCTAAATTCTATACTGGAAATCATTTGATTCCTTAGTCCTTTTACACTTGACAGAAAAAGTACAAGGAAGAGGCAGAAAGAATCATGTCCCATTATGTACCGGTTCTGGACACGCCAGAGATGCAGAGGGTGCGCGAGAACCAGAGAAACTTCAGCACTGTAAGTATCTGGGACCCATGTTGCTTGATAATATATACAATCCTGTAATAATGTTTCCTGTTTATTTTTGCGAATACACAGACACATAATTTCCAAAGGACCACAGCACTGGGTGATTCTTGTTCCCGTGATTCTTTGTTTGTGACTCTATTCAGGTGCTACATTATAAACACAACTTTGTTAGACCCAACATTTCACGTGCCATAAATAGAAGGTGTAAACTTATATCATAATTATCCATTATTTGATTTGTTGATTTTGAGTTTTTTCTCCTTTTTCTCTTTCATTGAAAAAAACTGCTGATAACTTTGTTTTACAAGCTAACAGCCCTTAAAGCAATCTTTTAGGTGGTTTATACATGTGAAGTAGACATCGATAAACAAAGTAAGCTAAGTAAATCAATCTTGGTAAAGGGTTCTGAACAAAGAAGGTTTTGAAGGAGCTGCAATGGCAGAAACACTAAGAAATTAGCACAGTTTTTTGCAGTTTATTCCTGATTCCTACCATCCCTTTACCTGAGTGAAAGTAAATACCTCAAGTACTGTGGTATATGGTAACTTAAATAGTTTTTACCATATAAATTATATATTTCTTTACATTTTAAAAAAATACTTAAATATGAACATATAATACAATACATATAATTGAAAAGTTTCATCAAATCAGAGGGCTTATTTTTGTTTTGCTTACATAAAGCCTTTTGAATTTTATATTAGTTTAATAATGTATGAACACTACATTTACTTGACTTTTTAATATTTTGCTGAAATATCACTGTGTTACTGGTTTATTTCTGATTTCATTATAGTAAAATTTTTGGGGGGACTGTGTGTGTTTCTTGTCTGTCTTTTCCTTCCTCATGAATCTGATGTTGGGTAAATAAATCCAAGTAGAGCCAACCTTGGCTGTTCTGGCGCCCTGGGCGAGATTCTGCTAAGGTCTACCAAATTCCACTTTTAGCAGTTTCAGTGCCTAGACGCTTCTGATTCCATTCTGTTGCTGTTAAAGCTTGTGGCGCTAACAGAGAGGTGAAGCCGTAAACTGGGTAATAAAATCCGGGTGTGATCTAGTGTCTCATTGCCTTGTGGGTGCTGTGCTTTTGTCTCTCAGGTATTGTATAAGGACAGTTCGGCAAAGGGAACACCAGTCATATATACTCCAGAGATGGAAAGGGTGAAGCGCAGCCAAGAAAACATTAGCTCGGTACTCCGCTGTAGATGTGTGCATAAAGTGCCCCCCCGTAACCCTCTAACTTTTTTTGACTGTACCTGTTACATTAACTACATTTATTCCTGCTGTTTTTAACATCACCGCTGTGAAGTGTGGTGTACATCACTGCCTAACTTCTTCACTTTCAAACTTTTTCCTCTTCTGCTCTGGTTGGGATATCTCGCTAATTCTAGCCTCTACCATGACTAAACTGTTCCATCCTTCTCTAAAAAGCTAGGTTCTTTTCTGTGCTCCCATTTGTGTCTCCATCACCCGTGCCCTGTGGATACAGGACGACACATGCTTCGCAGACAGAATGCTCATTTCTTAAATGCATTGCTATCTTACATACCCCCAGGTGCTGTATTCTGACAGCTTCCGCAAGCAGGTGCAGGGTAGAGCCGCATTTGTCTTGGACACCCCTGAGATGAGACGTGTCAAGGAGACCCAGAGGATAATTTCTGGTGTAAGTTACTGCTGACAAACTCATTTTGTGTTTAGTACAAACTTTGATAGACATCTGCAGTTCAAAGCAGGAAACACATTGGATAGGATGCTAGTCCATTTCAGGGCAGTCACACGTTATTTTTAAGACACCAGTTCAACTAACTGCATGTTTCTGTACTTCTACCCATGCAAAGAGTGAAAACAAGCAAGCTCTCAGGCCAATGGGCCAGTTATGCTCATTAGTAACTCTTCAGGCAGCAGGTCTTTGAACTAAATGCCTCATTTCAAATCATGTGGTATTTGAGGTATCCTGATCATTTTTCACTTTGCGTTTAACAGAAAGTGTTAAAATGGTTGATGTTCCACATATACTTGTTGAAATGTCTCCAAAGATGAAAACCAGAGTACAAGTTAAAAATATTTGCCCATCTTGTGTTTAACATTTAAAATTGTTAAGGCCTATTTATTACTCTTCTTTTTTAATGATTAACGGCTTACAGTAAATACAGGAATGCACACTATATACTTCCGGACCAGACCACAATCTTGCCCTTCATGGCATTTCTTTTGGTCTCCAGGTACGGTACCACCAGGACTTTGAAAAGCAGAAGGGTAGCTTCACATCTGTGGTGACCGACCCTGTTACCGAGCGTGTGAAGAAGAACATGCAGGACTTCAGTGATATCAGCTACCGTGGCATCCAGAGGCGTGTGGTGGAGATGGAGAGGAGGAGGACTATTGAGCATGACCAGGAGACCATCACAGGTTGCGCCCCCACCCCCAAAACCACATTACTCTTGCCTTAGTTTAGGCATATTTCACCTCTGTTCACGATATGACTGCCCAGTTCTCACAGGGAAGAAAAGGCAGAAAATAAACTAAGTAAAAAGTATACCAAGACAAGTCACTACTACAGAAGTTTGTCGATTAGCTACAGAAACAGAATCCACAACAACATTGTTCCTCTCCCCAGACTTGCGTGTGTGGCGCACAAACCCAGGCTCAGTCTTTGATTATGACCCAGCAGAGGACAATATACAGTCCAGAAGCCTGCACATGATGTCTGGTAAGACCATGCCAATGACCTCCTATTGTGCAGGTTGAGGTAACTATGTGTCTGACAAGGGTGTGAGAATGAATTCTCCCATGCATTCCACAAAGTCCAAGTTCAGCGTCGAAGCAAGGAACACTCCCGCTCTACCAGTGCCATGAGTGCTGGCGATGAGAAATCGGAGGTCTCGGAGAACGTGGAGCACCACATGTCCCTCTACAGCAATGGCTTCCCCACCTCCTCAACAGGTGGGCAAACATAAAGTTTCAGTCAAAAGTCACTTTGACCCTAACTGCTAAGCAGCCCTTATTCAGCTAGCCTTCTCTTGCCTTGCCACATGGACTACAGGGTATCAACAGGCCAAGACAGTTGAGCTCCAACAGAGATCTTCCTCTGTGGCCACCCAGCAAACCACAGTTTCCTCTGTTCCCTCCCACCCATCTACCACTGGGGTGAGTCCCAAATCAACTAGTTAATCTAAACTAATCCAAAACACTAGTAAGGCTTATTTATACCAAGCTTACAACACACGGAGCTTGTATTTGGGGCGGTAAATGGCTCAGCGAGCCAAGTCTCTGTGCCCATAACCGGAAGATTGCTATTCAAACCCCAGCCTTGACAGAACAGTCACATCTACCTTAACCCCCCCCCCCCAAAATCCAGGGGTGCCACATGTTGGCTGACCCTGCACTGTGACCCCTAAGCTGCAGAGAGCAAGATGGGGTAGGCAAAGTGAAGAATTTCAGTGTACAGACGCTCCTCTACTTATGAACATTTAACTTACGAACTTTCAGACATACGAACGAAGAGGACTGCAAGTCCAAATTGTGTTCAGTGGGCTCCCATTTTCTGTCCGCAACATCAACTTTTTTTGTGCTCCAATTCTGCCTAGTACGACTTCTGGCTGTTACTCCCGCCACACAGCAGTGTAGCGTGCGTACTCCCGGCGTCCTAGTTCTTTGTACTTGCGTGTACTCTTAAAATGATGGTGAATACCGACTTACGAACATTTCAAGTTACGAACGACCGTTCGGAACGCATCTCATTCATGAGTAGAGGAGCGTCTGTATATCTGCAAATAGCAAATAAAGGATTTATCATTTTTAATCAGTACAACCAGCACCTAACACTAAATTACCCAAACCCCACTACATAGTTTTACGGGGAAATTCATAACTGCTTCATCAGTCGTAATGGTGACATTCTTCCCTATCCCAGAAAACAGTGCGTGCTATGTATGACTACACCGCCGCCGACAATGACGAGGTGTCCTTCAAAGACGGGGATGTCATTGTGAACGTTCAATCCATCGACGAAGGCTGGATGTACGGCACTGTACAGCGCACTGGGAAGACTGGGATGCTGCCAGCGAACTATGTGGAGGCAATCTGAGGACTCAGCAGTAAGCACAAAATGTCCATATGGTGTGGGGCACATCCATTGGTTAAAACAAGCTTCTAGGTTAGTAATATTCATACCAGAGTAGATGCTTTACATTGTACTTCAGTCTATTAAATACAGTTAAGTGTGTACTGTGCCTACCCACCCTGGATATTTCCAGTGCTACACTGACAAAATGAGCAATCAGATGAATCACGTATGAGAATGTCTTTTCCATTCATGCATACTATTAAAGAGCCACTTTTTATATTTTAAACATATCAATAATGTGAAGTATCCAACAATCTGAGAACTTAATGGTCGTAAAATCCTGTGCGAAGCATTTTACCCTGCAATATACAACCTGGTTTAATACTTCTCCTTCCAACAAAAAAAGTAGAGGAAGAAAAAAAAACAAAAGTATAAAATCCAAAATGACTACTGATTGATTAATTCATGGAAACTTCTCTGAAACAAAGTACTTTTAAAGATTAAAAGCAAAAGCCTCTTCCGTCTTTTGGTAAAGGCTGGCCACTGTTGCATGTGACTTGTTTCCCCTGATTTCTCAGGTCTGAAGGGTAAAAAAATAGAACTGTGTAAGTAGATAATAAACTACACGACTTCATGCAATGCTCGTCTGGTTATTTTTGCCCCCTCACTCGCATTTTAAGCTTTATACGAAGCCCAATAATTCCCCTCCACGGGCACAATGAGGACAAGTACAATCTTACAAAATAATGAACACACTGCACTCGAATTTGCTCCTTTATTCATCTTATACAACTTTTTTTTTTGAAGTGCTGAGTGAGTAAATCCACTAGCATGTTAAAAAGTCATCTAGTCCGGGCATACCAGCACCACCGAGCCTGATGCGTTCCCTCCAATCCTTCTGCTGGAATAATACCAAAATCCGTGTATTTGGGGGGGGGGGGGGGGAGGGTTTAAAAGCAGCTAGTAAAAACAGAATATCAAAGGGTTTAAATAGTTCTAAAAAAATCCAAAGGCTTGTGAGGGACTGAACAGCCAAGGCTGAATTATGAGCGTGTTGAAGCAGTTGCACGGAAGAGCAACTTCAGTGCCACTGCAAGGAAACAAACCATTTGACCGACAAGATCAGCCGTTATTGGTGCTGCAGGGCAGCCGGCTCTGAAGCTGAACCACAATGCTTCTCATCATGCCACTCAGCTGCTCGTGCATCACGACCAGTTGTTCTGGTGAACAATGGTCCAGCTCCTCCAGCGTTAAGCGTGAGGCCAACTCCTTCACCGCCGAAGGCAGATCCGTTGACTTTTGTTCTGCAGCCAGAGGAATGACAGACAGTTCTGTGTCTGCAGGGAGGAAATCATTATGTGGGTTATCAAGTGAGAGACACTCATTTTTCAATACAGCACAAATCTCCAACCAAATCCATTTGAAATCTTCTAGCTCACTGGCATAAAAAATTTGAAAGTCTTAATACATCAGCATATCAGAAGAAAAAAGCAAAAATAACCATTAAAACCAATGGAATCCTATGAAAAAAGACAAGACATTCAGTATCAATGGGAACTCACCTATGACTTTCAGAGACACCTTTTCCTCCTCAAGACTCTGAGGTGTGTCTGTCTCTTCTAGCTCAGAGGTCATTGATTCCATTTCATCAAAGGCCTTCAGATCATCACGACCCTTCCGCTTCAACATTTAAAGTCATTAAATACTGGATCAGAATCCCATACAAAGCTATTTCACAAAGCCTGTTCCACAATAGCTAGTCAAAAAATGTTACTTCATCTTACCTGTTGTTCATGATAGATTTTCAGAGCCTTCTTAACATTAGACAGCTTTGGGGACCGAATAGGCAGAGACTTGATCTCACTGGGTGTAAGAGCACTTAAATCTCCTACGGTTTTAATATTTCTGGCTCGCACCAGCTGCCCAAATCCACGGGGCCTGAAACAGTGAGAAAGGAGGGCTAGACTTTCGTCACCACAGCATAATCCAAAATATTCTATATCAGGGGTCACTGACATGGTGCCCGCGGGCATCAGGATGCCCCCAAGGACCACGAGTCACCCGCGGACCTGTTCTAAAAATAGCACAACTCACCAGTGAGCCACATCTAAAATTTTATTTTATCCTGTTGCTATTCTTTAATCACATTTCCATTTATATAGATTTTAAAATGACAAAAAAAGCATTTAAAATATGTTTATTATACTGAGCAAATTTGTTATTTAAGAGTGTATCAAACTGGTAGCCCTTCGTATGGCTCAGTACCCGTGAAGTTGCTCTCAGTTTCAAAAAGGTTGGTGACCCCTGGTATGATTATCTAGATCAGAGCACAGAAATATTCTTGTTGCACTCCAAGACAACCAAGAATAATCATAAACTCACCATGAAGGTTTGACACCAAATTTGACATTATTAATGCAATCGTTTAGAAGAAGAAGAAAAAACACTCTGTACCAGTGCATTTCTAGACCCCACAAAGAGGTTATAAAAAGACTATTTGTAAACTGTCACTACTGTCATCGTTTCCTCTTACCCAACGTGCTTCAGCCTGGTGAAGGTCATCCACCAGGTCATGTAACCTTATCGAGGCACCTGCCTCTCTATCCCTTCCTCTCCTGAGCGCTACACCCACCAAAGCAGGAATTAGCCGCCTTATGAATCATCTGTACAGGAAGATGGTGAGCTTTGGATGGGGCCGAGAGGGCTGCGGTGGGACGTCTGATGAGCTCAGAGGCATGGCCCTCATCCAGCATTTACAAGCCAGCGCTATGAGAGCAGGGGAAGCAAGCAGATAGAGGCCATGAAATTCCACAATTCTCCTCCAATAGGATCACCGGATGAGTTGGGAGGCGGGGTAAAGGAGACAGAATGCATATTTTCCCTCCCTTTGTCTGCGTAACTTAGACATCAGACGCGGGTATATTTTCCCCCCTCATCCCCCTCCCTTGCATACCTTCTGCTGCTTTCTTGCTCTCCTACAGCTCCCCAAATCTCCACAGGGGGATTCAGATAACCAAAACCGCTGATCTCGCCACAAAGCACAGTCTACTCGGAAAGGTCAGGCACAACAGCCTATAAATGCCTCCCGACCGGCCCGGCTCCTAACACTTTAAAACCCAGCCTCCTAGCATTGCTACCTAAACTGTCTATCGTGTAAAGTGTCAGACCCCTCTGTGAAATTGCCAGCTTTTGTGGCCCCATCCAATGGGAGCGACTGTTCTGTATTATCTGTGACCTTCAGGCAAAAGCACTTTGAGCAACAGACACCAATTGCTAAGGCCATTGAAACTGGAATTGCCCCATAGCATTTAAAAAAAAGAGGGAAAAAAAAATAAATTGATACTTAAATTATGGCAATTGAAGAGATGGGCCAATTTAAGGAAAGCATTTCTCAAATAGAACAAATTGCATACAAATAAACTCTCAAAAGAGTCCGTTACAAATGCGACCCACTTACCATATGAGGTCAACAACATACTATAGATACTACTCAACGAAAGACCTACAAGGCCCTGCATACAGCAAACATGATTTCCTTAAATCTATCTCATGCACACTTGCAATGGGTCACTAATCCTTAAGGGTGTTGCCTATGATACAATAAGTAGATGTTGTTGTTCTAAGCAAGTCGGAGAGCTTCCGAGCAAGTGATGAGCCTCAAGTGTATGACCTTACACATGCTGGCTACCAGCACAGAGGGCACATATATGAAAGCTGTTGGTCTCAGAAAGGGAGAGAGGAAATAAAAAAAGAAAAACATGTAATGTCAGGCATCAAACCTTAAAAATAAGACTTATTCAAATAAATAAATAGACACCAAAACAGAGAATGTGAAAAGGGAGACACCGCTGTTTGACAAATATTTGGAGAGGTGGTGATGTTTTCACTGCTGACGTTGACATAAATCTCACTAGTGCGGCCAGGCCTTACTGAGCATGTGCTCGATCGGGAAAAAAGGCAGAGGAATTGTGCTGCACGAGGGCAGGAAATGCGGAGCGGTCCGTCCAGCCGCAGAGAGTCAGCTGGTGCCGGGGTAATCCTGAGTACCTGCAGGCGAGTGTTCATCTCCAGGAAGTAGAAGTTTTTCCTGGAGTCCACCAGAAACTCCACGGTACCGGCGGAGGAGTACTGTACAGCCTTTGCCAGCGACACTGCTTGTTCACCCATCGCTCGCCTCGTCTCGGGGTCCAGGAACGTGCTGAGGAAAAGGGACAGGCTGATTACTTCCACATATTCGCGAGGATCTTACGGTCATGCGGCCTGAGCATTCATTAATATCACAGCGCGCTAAATGGGGCTTTTCCACAAAGAGTATTTTCATAACCTTCTCAGAGTGTACTTCACATAAAAGGGTGGACAACCGGGTGGCCTTGGCTGAAAACCACAATTACCTCAACCTCTAATAAATATGTTTTATCGGTACCTTCAAATCCGTATGTGTGAGGGAAATTTTGGTTTTTAAAAGGTGATGCAGAGAGGGAACAAGACCACAACAAAGCACCTGCAGTGGGCAGGAATTCCAAATATTTAAAGTGCTCCTAGAGAATACTGTTCTGACATTACATCCCTGGCAGTTCTTAGACAATCAGGAGAGCAGAGCGGTTATCAGGCGATGGGGGGTAGGGGGTGGGGCACTGCACATTGTTTCTGGAGAAGGTCAGAGATGAACTGGAGCTGAATGCCAAGCCAACCTGGGCAAGATGCAGGAACGCTCATCCAGCACAATGAAGCTCCATGGTTTCCAGCACAGATGCAGAACAATCTAGAGTCAATTTAACAGCCTAAAACTGTATGGTCAAGGCAGAAGAAGGGTCTCTCTTGACACTGAGTGAGTTCAGTTCAAGACTATTGTTCAAATGAGGAAAAAAGAGAAAAACACACACACACACACACACACACACACACACACACACACATCAGCAACCCAAAAGCCAATTTTTGTTTTGGAGAGAGAGAACAGTGGTGTTGGGTGCTGGCAGGACTTCTCGATCTGACTCCTCTGGCTGGGAGGGGAACAATGGCCAGTTGGAGAAGGTGAAGTCGAGGGCCGGCAGCCCTCCCCCAGCGCGGCAGGAGCAGCACACGCCAGCGGCGTATCAGCAGGCCGCGTTTCTCTGGTTCTCACCACCGAGGGGCACCGTGGCCCCCACTGCCCCAAAACACACCCACCCACTCTGCTCTCAGAAGAAGAGGTGAACCACACAGCAGCTGGAGAGCACAAATGGGCTGGTTATACTCTAGTTACCCCTACAGCCTCTTTCAAATGCAGAGAGATGGTCATTTGAGAGATGGAAGCTGGTTTGTAAGCAGTGATTTAAATATGACAAGCTTAGGTTTATTATTATTCTTATTCTTATTATTAACTACAAGGGTGAAGGACATGTGAATTTACCTTGGAGCCTCTTCCACCACCTTCTGATTGCGCCTCTGAATGGAGCACTCCCTCTCATTTAGCCACAGGGCATTGCCGTGCTTGTCAGCTAGAACCTTGAGCGACAACACAGAAGTTCTTATTTTTCAACTGTACATGCAACCAAATCCTCTGGCATCCAGCAGAGGATGTGGACAGAGATAGATGCATCAGCAAGCAATTCTGCTTCATAAGCATATTTATGGGTCAGTATAATTTTGAGTCTTGTTTATAGTTGACCACGGAAATAAGATGCGGCTCACGATATCCTGCTCCTGTACGACCTACAGATCCATATGCTAATACCTGAGACTAATTAGAGTGGGATATTTTGAGGACTGTTTGACATTGATCCAGGTACAATGCACAAGGGCTTGGACGGTATACCACAGTATTTTGGGCCAAGATTTTGAAAATCAAAATATCATATACCAAGGTATGCCTGGAGTAGAGATGGAAAGGCATGAAAATATCACAATTATAGTGACCAACATTATTATGGTTATCGGTATTATTGCTGTTACAAAGTGCTGAAAGTGTTTAAAAAGTACCGATACACAAACTGGAATCATTTCATCACGTTTTACATCGAAAAACCACAAATAAAATTAGCAGCACTATGTACTTTTTTGCATGAACTATAAAAAATTACATAGCCAAATACCTTATACGTAAACATATAAAAACCATACGAAATGTGCATTACGATTAAAAATCTCTGGAGTGCTGTTACTGGCTTCCACAATGTTTTCACCGACACTAATCAAACCCATCTTTCATGCCACGGCTGCGCACCTGCATCCGGGAGACTGTAGCTAACCTTGGTTGATGCTGGACGGCATTTAACGCGAGTTTTTCAATATGCGGTAATCAACCACAATTTATATGACGACTGAAATTTGAAACAGTACTATTAAATTGTCAGGAATTTTACCATGGTGTACCGTGATACCAGTAACTGTTTAATCCATAGTCTGGACAGTGTGATGGGATGAAAAAGAACATACCACCCAAGCTTATGATGTACTATAAACAATGCCAGTTAATTAGCGTGATCTGTATTTCAATTTATACCATACGGACTCTCATATTCCAAGGAAGTCGCCATTTCCCATTAGTTATATATTCCATGCTTCATCACTGGCAAAAACTGTCAGACCGCGGGGACAACTTTCGACTTTGATTGCAAACAAGCTGTGGCAATTACATCACCAGGATTTATGGGGGAGGACAGGATGGGTCCAAGGATGGGGACTGACCCTTGGCAGGCCAGCAGGCTGCCTTGCCAGCAGCACCAGAATAGACTGGAGCTCACCGGTGGGCACTACTCCTGTGTGTCACACGGGGTCATGGGTCTGCCTGCTGCTCCGGCACACCAACAAATGCGCCTCTCCTTTGCTCCTGGGTCCCACAACTGCCTCACGTGGAGACGCCACTTGCTCATAAATAATAAATACAGCACTGCAGGCATCCATTCTAATATGAAAGTCTGCCTCATTGTTACAGCGATGCATGCGACGATGGCTTCCGGGGGGCGTGGAAACCGGCAACAGGGCTCGAGTGCCAAAGCGAGACACCGCCGCTTAGCCACGGAGCATGAACCTCGACGGTGCGCCTCTCATTTACATCCCTAAAATATGCATGGTTAAGGTTGGCTAAGCCAGACATTGCGGCCCGTAAAAGGCATAGCTAAAGGATTCCTATTGCAACGCTCATATTGCTAGCAGCTGCCCTGCAGGATATGCGTTCGTTTCAGAGGAGAAGCTGGCTGGAGAAGGTGCCTCGGTGACTCACAAAAGCTCGGCTGATTGACAAGAGCTGGAAGTAAACAAGGATATATGAGTCCACCAAGAAAAACTTACGGATTTCAAAAAGTGTCCAAATATATACAGGTCTGCAAAGCCAAACCAGCCTGTTTAAATATGCTCCAATGATGTGGCGATCAATACGAGCATGACCACACCCACACAAGGCAGTGTACGGTGATACCAAAGATCTCAAGCTACTTCCTTCAAAGGACCAGTCACAACTGTGTCCGTTGTTTACATGGCACCTACAACCTAAATACAACACAAGCACAATTATACAACGCATATAAGAGGAGCTTACAAGACGCAAGGCCACAAATACTGCTATTGGTGCATGAGGACAGCTGACATGGACGAATCCTAACGCACAAATGTAAAGATAAAAAATAATGAAGCAGCATTGTTCCTGGTAGAAGACTGGCCTCACCTGTATTTCTATGTGCCGTGGGTTATCTATGAACTTCTCAATAAGGAGTCGGTCATCACCAAAACTTGAAGCAGCTTCTTGCGATGAAAAGCGAAATCCATCCCTGAAAAGGAACAGGGGGTGATTTCATGTGAAATTGTCTGGAGAAAAAACAACTTAGTATTTGCACTTCGACTTATAACTATACCCATCTACACAAAACTTCTGTGTAATTCAGCTCTCTCAAGTATTTTCTGATTGTTAACGGTTATTCCTTGACAAAACATTTTCCAGAAGTGAAAAGTGGAGTTGCAATACATAATTAATATTTTTCCCCAAAGTTGATATTTATTGAAAGATAAAAAAAAAAAAAAAACAGGAGGACAAATTTAAGCAAAGTTTAGCAAAACATGCAATAACACTGCACCCCCGCACATCTTATTTCAACACATAGTATATTGAAGAAGTTTAAC
>JAODLD010000001.1:41524337-41547583 GCA_026781065.1 Mormyrops boulengeri
AAATACATACATATACACACACACACACACACACACACACTGGGGCGACTGTGTCCTGATCTTGTGTTCTTTACAGACATTTTTGCATTTGCATTTTACTGAGAAGATGATCCATAATGAGTTTTAAATACAAACTATATTGTGTAAACTGCATCAATGGCTTCAGGAACTTGCTGACACTCACCACATATTTGAGGTTAGCTGGGGCAAGATGGCCTCTACAGGAACAGAGCATCCAACAAGGGCCGGGAACACACAGTCCTTAGGAATAGGCTTGGGCTCCTGGCTCATCTCAGACATCTAGAATTGTGCAAAGCACACACATTATAAACCATCAAGTTTACCCAGCATCCCCTAATCTCCAGTAATGAAGGCGCCATATGATGCGTTTAGAATTTTGGAGTCTGGATACAAATGTTGAAAAATAACTCCCAGTTCCTTCTAGGTTACAGCACAAGAGAAGACAATGGGAAAATTTCCCCAGTGATACAAGCAGACCATAAAAGCCACGTCAGAATATTAAATACTGGTAAACTAGTCTGACAAGGTACCAGAATGTGAAAGTACTCAACAGGATAACTGAACATGAACTCCTTAGCTAACAAAAACATGAACATGCTACACATACCAGGCATTTCTTTGAGCTCTTGTATCCTGGGCTACGCAGATTTCGTGGGCTTAAAGTCTGGATGCCTTTGGTTGGAGTTGTGATGTACTAGAATTGTAAAGTCATGTGAAATATGAGGAAAATCCAGACAATTAAGCTGAGCTAGTAAAAAGTATACACACCATGAACAGTGGAAGCTAGCAAAATCCAACAAGTTATGAAAATAATTTTTTGGGTAAACTTCACATAGCAGGATTGCATCACTGAATATCTGAAATACGACTGAAAAGTACCTTTTGCTGCACAGTAATAGCACTGTTCTTGGATCTTGGCGAGTTACTACTGGAGGATCTGATGACAGGACTTCGACGATCAATGTCATCTGCCAGTTCTTGATGATAAATTGGGTCAGCAAAGGACACCCGCCTAGACTACAAAGTTATACAGCCAATCAGCATTAGTGAACTCACGCAAGATCGAGCAATCATACAAAATCACTCCGCATACCCAAACTACAACACAGGCAATACCTTCGGCAGCGGGGATGGCGATTCCTCTTCCAGTAGCCTTTTCTGTCCCTTCTTGAGAATGCTGGTTGAAGGAGAAGCAGACGGAGACCAGACACCTCGAGTCTTCCCACTGCTGGGACTTTGTCCTACTTCTACCAAACCTGATACGGTGTCCAAATACTTCTGTTTAGGTGGGGAGTCGACACATGCAGGGGCCTGTGGGACAGCGGAAGGCTCGTCCGGCAAGGTGGCACAGGCAGCCGCTACAGCCACATCTTCATTATTTGCTTGTGTACCCTGAACCTCTTCCAAAGCTGGGTTAGACTGCTCAAGTAAAGGAGCAACACTTTCATCTCCATTTAGCCCTTGGGGTTCTTCCAGGGCTGCACTATGCTTCTCCACACTTTGCCTCAAGGGCACGATTTCTTCAGGGTCACAAATATCATCTGTTTGACGTTCCTCTACATTTATCGCAAGTCCATTTGTACCTTGACCAATGCTGCCCTCAACTCCCAAAGTCTCCCGACCATCTCCTTCATAAACAGAAACATCCGAATGGGTTTCAATTGTGGAACTGGCAACAGATGGAGTGCTTAGTGTGCAAGTCTCAAACACAGCATCATCTGTGCTGGAATCGCCAATATGGACTGGGGAGTCCACAGGCTGAAATTCTACAGAGTCAGGGTCAGTAAGAGTGTCTTCAGATGCAGCACTCTCTCTTAGACTCTCTGTATTTTGAGAGTTACACGAGTCAATGTCTTGAGATGAGGGTCCACGCGTCTTGCAGTGGCAGCTCCTACAGCGTCTGCGCCCCCTTCCCCTCTTAGTATGTGAGCAAACATGCACAAACTCACTCTTACTTGTCCCTTCCACAGGTGCTGTAGAACCCTCTTGAACTGCATACTTTGTTCCCTTATTTTCAGTCCTTTCTAATACTACAATCATACTTTTCACAACTTCAGCGTTTGTTTCTAAAGGACTTTTGACAGAAACATCCAAATCCACCGTTTCTGACAATTTAACATCATTCTGCAGAACCTCCTCTGCCTCCTTGGTCTCAGCTGGCTCCACTGTCTCAGAAATTGCAGCTTTGGATTCTGTCTCTTGAGTGGGCTCTGAGCTTTCCATTTTAGTCTGTAGCTGACTTTCCACTTGCTCGACTCCCTCTGGCTGTTCAGCTTCATTTTTGGGCTGACTGGGAGTCAAGACAGGACTTGACAGGTTTGGCTTTCTGCGTCGTCTTTTCGAGGTATGGCTATCGTCACAGGTTTCTGAAGCATCAGACTCAGAATTCTCAACATTAAACTGCAACCTGTCTGCACCCTGGGAAGACCGCCGTGTCCTGTACCTAGCAAATCCCTGGGAAGAATCTTGTGAATTCTCCTCTTTATCACCTATCTGCAAGATTTTGTTTTCATTCAGGCCCTCATAAGGAGGTGCATTGCTTACTTCAGAATCTGCCTCTGTAACCAGCTTTCTAGATCGCTTACCCTGTGAAGATCCTACGACAAGGCTAGGAGGAGAGAGTGTCACATTTTGTGAATCTGCAGAAGCTACATTTTGTGAATCCACAAGAGCCACATTTTGGGAATCTTGGCCCTTGTTTAATGGTGTTGGGACCTTACTCACTTTGCTTTGAGACAAAACCTCTGCCTCAGCCATGAGTAACTGTGCTTTTTGCCCACTTTCTTTGCTATTTTTTGCTTCTTCTGCAGATCTGTCACTCATCTGAACCTTGTCCTCCAGCACTTCCCCGTCAGTCATTCTGCACTTCCTGCTGGGTCTACCTTGACTACTCTGCCTCATTTTTGCATGCTCTGTGCGTGTTCTGCTGCTCACTTTGTCCTGCAGTGCTAATAGCTCAACAGCATTCTTGCTCCTTCTGCTTGATCTACCTTGTGACAAGATCTCCGGCTGAGTAGCCGGAGTCTTCTGTACATTTGCCCGATTGGTCAGCGGTTCCCTTGTACTCGCCTTCCCCAGCTTGTTTTTCTCGTCAGCCTCCTCTGGATCCTCACCGGGGCGTACTGGCTTGTTTCTGCGGCGCCCTGATCGCCTGATTTCCAGAGAACCTGGAGTATTCTGAGAGCTTTGGGAACCGTCCAGGGCATCATTAGGGTGCTCTTCTAGTGGAGTGCATTCCATAGACTCTGCTAAAGGAATGTCTACCTCTGCACTATCTACTTGGGTATTAGGTATGATACCTTCATTATCCTCTGTGTCTTGGCCGCTATTTTTCGTGACAGGATCTGCCTCGTGTCCCTGTTCAGCCTCATCTGCCGACATCATCGGCTGGGCTGACTCCATTTGCTGGTCTTCGTTTTCAGGACGGTTGTCGTTTGGTCTGCTACTCATTTGTGAGGTCTCTTTCACTGTGGGATTTTGCATAGTCTCAAGGTTCATAAGCGGAGCGTCGCTGGTTTGATCTTCCGGCGTCCTGCTAAGTGAACCGGTAAATTTGGCGTTTGTGATGGGGCTAGCAGTCTGGCCTTCCACGTATTTCTCTAGGGTTATAAATGACTGCCGACGGCTGGTGGGCTTCTGGGGAGTCCCGGATACTACATCCGGGGATCCTGAGACATTGCTGTCATTGGTGCCACCCTCCAAATTGCTCTGCCTGGAAATACTGCCCTCTTCAGCTGATGTGTCCTCATTGCAAGCACCTTCCTCAGCAGATGTGCTTTTTAATTGGATTGCTTCCTGGGCCAATTCATCAGTATCCATTTTTTCTTGTTGGGCCTATGAATAATACAAAAAATAAAAGTGTATATTAAAATAATCTCCAGAATTCTATTCAGAGAAGGCTAGACACGTTAGGACACACTCATAAATCGGCAATATACGCTCAATACCAATTTCAAATGTAGATCAACCTTAACGCTAGTCAGAACTGATAAAATATCAATATATACTGTAGGTTTGCTGATTCAATGGGAATGGAAATTTAATGGATTTTGCTGAAGAGCATTTCGGGACTACATTTAAAGTAAAGACAAGGGCTGTAACAGTACACATATTTGCTGTGTGCCTTTCAGTAACAGCATCTTTTCAGTTTGCAACGCACAGCGAAACGAATTTATTTCTTGACACGGGTGAAAATTAATTCAGAAGTAGATTTTCAATATGTAAAACATTGCGGTAATTGTTACCTATAACCAACTCAAAGCCACGCTAGAGAGCTTAAAGACCTACCCATATTTAAATCAGTAGTTTGGCTTCCCAAAGAATTACGCCAACACCAGAGTGTGCGAGTGGTTCATAAGACTGTCTGTCGGCTGTTGTACAGAACTTGGGTGTGTTTCCAGAAAAATATCCAACATGCTAAACTCATTTTATACATCATCATATGAATGTGTGCTTTTGTGTGCGACCGTCAGCAAAAGCCCCAGATCAGAGGAAAATCAGTGTTGCTTGCCTCTGATAGATTGGCACTCAATTGCTATTAGCTCAAAGACGCGCCTGGATAGTCGCTGATGCGTTGCAGATGCACACTGGATATCTAGCAAGCTAAATATCTGGACCGGTCAGCAACTTCAAATCCAATTTTTGTGAATGTGTTGCAACTGGCAACGAGTGCAGCAACGAGCTACAGCCAATGAAAGCACAAGACACAGGGCGAAGTGAGACCAGAGAGAGGGGTTTAAAAAAAGGTGTACACACCTTTAGAAACTTAGAAACTTAGTGTTCAGAGAACACATATATTCAAGGAAAGTTTACATTTTACACACTTGTGGTTAGTTGTAGCTTTATATTGAGATGGTGCAGAAACACTTACTCATTCATGATAGCCATGCCATGCCACTCTCGGTCAGTCCCTTAAAATCAGGCCAAGTGCAACTGGGCAAATATACTCGCAATACCAAATGTGAATTTCAGTGACCCATGTTTAAACTGATTCTTAGATATTGGTTTTTAACGCAGTGATATTAATATAGCCACCTTGAAGAACTGCGACTTGTAACATTCAACCCCCCCCCCCACTACTTAACACGCACCTCGTTTACTGGGGAATCAGCA
Source organism: Mormyrops boulengeri (assembly GCA_026781065.1). Classification (NCBI taxonomy): domain Eukaryota; kingdom Metazoa; phylum Chordata; class Actinopteri; order Osteoglossiformes; family Mormyridae; genus Mormyrops; species Mormyrops boulengeri. The sequence continues at coordinate 41,529,471 of JAODLD010000001.1, forward strand.
GCTTTGTCATCTGCAGATAATTTATTCCTAAATACAAACACATTGAGTAAAGTTAGTGACATGTCTGCCAGCACTAAACGGCACACAAACACAAGCGACACTAAAAGAAACACAAACATATCTGACGCACATTAACCCATCTTGAGTCTGGCTGTACTGAGAAAAGAGGGTGGTGTCCGAAGACGCATCTAGGGTGTTGTACATGGCAGGAATATCAGTCCTGCAAAACACATATGCAATATAAATATATAAACAGATATACGAGAAACATAGTCCAGCTTACTACACATTAAAATCTAATTTTTGACCAGTATTTTTAGTATTGTTTCAAAACTGAAAATATCAACATTTGTAACAAATAAGAACTTCACTCAGAAAAACTACTCAAAAGTTGGAATTGACAACAAGAGACTTCTATCTGGTTATTTTGACTCCTACTAGGTAAAAAAAAAAACCAAGCAATGCCAGAGTGCAGAGTGATCTCGTAAGTGGCGTGGTTCAAAATCTTGCTTCACTAATTACAATTTTAAAATGAGTTCCAATAGCAGATACATGGATCTCATTCTAAATGTTAAAAATGCAAAGGTGTGATTCTGGTGTCAATTCTGCCATAGCAGTGCCAGCAAAAAGGTACTTTTTATAGGAATTTACAGCTATCTAAAAATCAGAAGTTGTTGTGAACTAGACCAATCTAACACAAACTACATAAGTAAGCCTGTGAAGCAAACCTGACCTTTTAGTCCTCATTACTTCTTTCTGATGCTCTGTCAACACTCGTTCCTTGGGCTCCGGGGGTATAAACACAAAATCCAAAGAGGCCTCCTCTTCCAGTAACTCTTGCCGAGGGTGTTTGGGGGATCCAAAATCAAGCTTACCCTGGGGCAGCAACCAAAACCAAAATGTCGGGTTATCAGCCATCCGTTACATACTACATGACTACAGCAGGGTTTGCCAGTTGTATTTCCTTGAGGGCCAAATTCCATCAGCAACAAAGCCAAGGGTTTTCCGATGAATTACTTGCAGTGCCCAATCCATCCCCACTAACCTCAAACATACCAACTACCTATGACTTTCATTTGGCTCTCTTACCGTCATTCTTATTGGTCAATCACTGCTTCTTGCCAAAAAAGAAAAGTGGTTTGGTACATCTTGCTCTTACCAATAGGGGTTTGGAAGATGTTTTTGGACGGAGTTCTCCAGCTCGGGCCAGCAGCGAGTCTCTCTTTCCAGATGGTGTCACCCCGACTCCACTAATCTTTGTTTCGAGCTGAGAACATTCACCCTACACAGCGTCAAACACACAGAACCAGTATAAAAAAATCTCTGGCATGAGCCAAATGCTAGACAAGCTTTAGTGATGAGTCAAGTGGAGAAGGCTGACTATAAGAAGGAAGGTACTTACTGAATACTGCCCACTGAAATCATCATTAAGATCTACAGCTTGAAATCCAGGTAAAATGATCATAGTGTTCTGCTTCACCTGGCTCAAAATCAACCTGCAAATTATACAGAGCATTCAGTCATGACTGGTGTTTCAGATATCCACAGAGCGACTAAGGTAAATCATCCCCTGGACCAATCCAACTGGGCACTCATAAGGTAACCGATGAGATGCGTCTTCTCTGCCGTCTATGCAATTGAAGGTTATTCTGATTAGATTGTTTTTTGACTTATTCTTTCTGGACTTTGATGTTGCACAGGATTTGCTTTGGCAAATTAAATGAAATCCACAGATGCAATATGAACCCAGTCTGATTATTTAACAGACTCCAGCTACACACGGGCAAAACCTCACCAAGTTTGGTACATTCAGCTCAGGGACTGACACCCACTGTCTGACTGACTCATCTTAGAGGCTGCAAAGTAGTTCATCACTGCAGCCACTCACCTCCAATTAAACTGACCCAAGTCATTAGTCAGAAAGCTTGAATCAGAGCATAATGCCCCATGCCCTTAGACTAGTGGTCTGGGGCAGTGTATCCCAATCAAGTGCTTGGGGACCCCCAGACAGTCCACATCATGGTCCCTGCCAGCTCCCAGCACACGAGTACCAGATACAGAGTACTACTTGATTATTTGGTTCAGGTGTACTGGGAGCTGGGAGGGAGGACAAAAAAAAAAAAAAAAAAAGACGACACTGTTTGGGGGTCCCCAAGGGCCAAGTTGGACTAGGATGAGAACTACAACTGAAAGTAGTCAGACAGTCCGTGGAACGAGTGGGGTTAACGACCGTGCTCAGGGGCCCAACAGTAAACACTCACTGCAGACTAGAGGATTTAAACCAGCGACCTTTCAATCGTGGACACAGAGTCCTAAACCACAGAGCCACATGCAGGTCACAAAGGTGCACTAGATACACTAAACACACAAAGTGATACATCTGATTACAAACAATACATAATCCCAACCAGGAGCTACAGAGACAGCTGGACTGCTAGGCTATCTTGTGAAGCCTTCATAACAGACCAAGGGAAAGAGTTTCATTGACATATCTGATGTAAAGATTACCAGGGCATTTGCCACAGCAAAATAAACATCTGCCGATAGAACTGCTTATCGCTTACAGTCAGGCAGGAAGTTAGAAAATTAATGACGAGGATTGAAGACGTAAATATGCCAAAAAGGGAAAATTTGCTGAACTTTCTACATCTAAGGGACATTCTCACCAACGTTCAGTAACCTAGTTCCTGTTTGAGTTGCTGGGCCATCTCAACCTGGGACTTTTGTAGCTCCTGCCCACTTGTGTGTCACTTTCACAATGCACAACAGGCACTGTAACCTTTATGCTAAACAGGCATGGGAGATGCGAAAAGCTTCTAGGTTAAACTTCACAACTTCATACAGAATTGACTGGCCCGAAAATACAGGACACACTGCATTGTATTTATACAGCCTGTGGCATTTATAATTTAATAAATCTGGCCAGCAAGATCAATCTTGTGTTATAAAAATATAAAGTCATATTTCCCTAATAAGCAATGGTAAATTTCACCACCTGCATCAGTGATATTAGACAAATTATGTCGTTATTGATCAATTTGGAGCATAAATATGGAGAACCAAGCAAAAAGTATTCATTAATTCATTTAAAGTAATTAAGGGACAAAAATAATTCCATCTGCTCAATTTTTGCTCCATTACTTCTACCTGTTTTCTCAACACTTCCAGAATATCTTCTAAGTCGGTGCTTGCTGTGGACCAATCAGAAAAGTTTAAATCGCTATATGCCCAAGCTAGCAGTTCTTGGTTGAGAGCGTGGACAAAAAAAAAAAAAAAAAAAAAAATCAGAAACTATCGAGGAACTACAGTCATGCTAAGTACCCACGGTTCAGTTCAGTTTCAGTTCCTGAAAAAGGTTCCTGGGGTGGAAAAGCGCCCCTTGTAATGATTCAATTTTAAGTCAGATCATTCAAATCAGACTAAAACAAGTATGTGTACTACTTGTAGTCACATAAAACCATGTTTTTCCACCACTAAACATTCTGTGAGACCTGGTTTTAGGAATAAGAGCCAGCAAACTTGGACAACCACCAGACCCAGGCAGACTTACTTTAGCTCCTCTGGGTAGGTGAGAACAGGGGTGTTCCCAAAGGTGGCATTCCAGAACTGAGTGACAAGCGTGCGGATCTGCTTGCTTCTATGAGGCAGGAGTACACGGAGCAAGGGCACCAGCAAGACCAGGAGCTCGCTGTCATAGGCCATCACTGTTCGCGACTGTACACAGGCCAGCATCTCACCTATGAGCTTCTCAAGCTGCAGTGAGGACATTCATCTTGAGAAGTGAGCCACGCAAAACACATGATTCTGCAAGATCATACCCATGTGTATTTTTGGATGTGTGCGTGTAATACCATCAATGTATTCAATGCCTAGTTAATATCAAAACTTAATGCACAAAAAAACACACAAATTTTTAATCCACGTAAATCCTTACCTTCGGAGCAACACTCGGGAAGAAATCTGGTTGTTCATTCTGAGGCCTACACATAAGAAATAATTAAAGATATATTCTAAAAGGGCAAGGGAGGAAGCTCAAGGACACGTTCACTGAACGCAGGCTGCTTACCTTCCCACATGCTCAAAGAATGCAGCTAACGGACCAGAAAGGCTGGACACGACCTCCCGGATGGCTGTGGATATGGCCAGATTGTTAAAGAGAACGGACAGGACGGCAAACAGAACTGAGGCTGCTTCACACAGGGACACCCCGGAGCTCTCCACAATCTCAGAGGTGGCTTGTGAGAGGAGGGACTTCAGGGACAGCACGAGAAGAGTCTGAAAGCTGGCAAGGTTCCCCAGAGCCTTATTCTTCTTCCTTCCCCAATGCGACGGTGTACGGGGAGCTGAAAGTAGGGAAGTGTAATTTAATATCAAAATCTGTATGGCAACACACAGACAAAATACATTTTATTAGTGTTACCCTGTGGGAAAGCAAGCCATATTAAAATCAGCTGGGCCGTCACAATTAGTTAGTATAGAAACACCCCTACTGAACTGTATTATGTATAGTATACTATTAAATCCCCATAAAACCGGTTCAAATACGAGTATTGGACCAGAAATGCCTTACATTTAGTCGTCTGTTGAAACTTAGCAGTATAAGGAGAGAAGTCCACACATTCGATGATAACCAAAAGAATGTTTGCAACTGCATCCAGTGTTGATAGATTCTGCAGAAGAAAATTGATAAACCACAGAGCAAAAAATAAAATGGCAAATGGACCAAACACACTGAATGTGGCCTCTATTGAGATGCTGCCGTTTTTCAGAAACTCACCGCAAGTGCCTGTTGGTCTAAAGCAGCAACTATCTTGCAACACAGCTCCTCACAACACACATTCTCTTCTGCAGTAGCAACCAGGGCAGAGCAGCGAGCAAAAGCTATGTAGAGTCTAGACCATGTGCCCAGCAGGGACTTCTGAGTCATCTGCACACAAAATAAACACACCAGGTTTCTTTTATTATCTCATACTGTCACTGCAAACTTTCACAAGTGCTGATGTAATGCTCCGTTTTTGTCTATTTCATAGTGATAATTCATTTATTTCTTACATTTTTTAAGAAAGAAACAGTCTCTTTGCAGTGCAAATGTCCTTCAAGCACAATCCAGAAATTCTGCTACACAACAGTACAGTGTATGGTTGCATATGCGATACAACTTGAAAGCCTTGAAAATCTTTCAAATAAGCATCACTTTTCTCCAGACACCCAGAGGAGGAACAGGAAAAGCAAAAAAACTTACCTGGGGGAGGGCCTGGCCAGGCAGCAGATGACTGAGGGGAAACATCAAGGCACTATACACTGCAGTAAAGTTATGTTCCAGAGCATCACCCTGGTTTACCTCATTGGTCTGAAACAGGGGTACAACGTAAGTGTCATGTGTACAGCAGGGGCCTTGCATACATGTCAGTCTTTTTGCCCTTGAATATACCTGCATGATTGTGTCTGTCAGTGGGTTGACCACCGTGCTCCACATCCTCCAAAGGTGCTCCTTGTCTCGCACAACCTCTGCAGCACGTCCTGTGATCCTGAGAACTGATTCGCTGAAGGCTAGAGACGATGTGGGCCCTGAAAGGCCACAGCTGACCAACAACTCCAGGCAAACGAAGAACCTGCAGAAATGACAGCAAGTTCAAGCAAACAAGAAGCACAGGAGAGGCTGAGCCAAATAAGCATTCAGTTTAGCATTTTCAACGTTGACGTCACTGACTAATCACGGTAGACTAATCACGGTAGCTCCATTTAGTGATGCTAGTGAGCCTGAATCTTTTGTTAGCCAAGGGAAAAAGCAGAAGTCTAAGCAGGCGGACCAAAGCTTATCAATACCTTTTCTACCCTTTATGATCAAAATGATAAAAATGACTACATTTGAAGAACAATCGGCTGAGAAAGTCTCCCAGATGGCTACAAACTAAAATAAAATGTTTGTACTGCAATGCCATAAACCTCTGTATGTTCTGCATCAATTTGATTTATTCAGTTTACTATTTTCATTTGAAATAGAGTTTAGTTTTAGTTTGCGATGCGGTTACGTTGAACCAGCCCTTAAGCAAATCCCAGTAATGTTACAGAGCCCTTTCATTTGCAAGAAAAACACTATGGGTGCAGGAAGATAAACATAACAGGAATACCTACCTCTCATCCAGCACAAACGAAGGCAAGAGGCAGCTGTTAAAGAACAAATCAAAGAGGAACAATGCTGGGGTACCCTGAAAGGATAAGGTTAGGGGTAAATACTGATTTACATGTGCAATACATATAATGGGAGGCATGTCCAAACAGATTTTAAATCAAACCAGTCCTGAGACCACCTGATTTTTATATTAGCAAATATATCAGGGCAGGGGGTGCGGGAGGACCAAAAGATTATACATTTTTCAGCATGTTCAGAAAACAAACTTATACCAATTATTTGGCAAGCGCCCCAAAGGTCACGACATTGTGTCAGTCAACAAATGCCAGAACTTGCTACACATCTAAACACTGCATATTTCAGTGCATCCTGCATGAAAACCCAAGTAACAAAAACTGAACAGAATTTGTGGAACGAAAAGCTACACGTACATTTAAGACATCCATGTTAGCCACTTGGTACGCAGCAGAACCCAGTATCTTGCGAGGAAGTTTTTTTACTGTAGCCTCAAGAAGAGCCTGTGGTACAAACAAGAATAACCAAGAAGCATCCTTCGTGTTACAATGACTGATTAATAAGACAAATTAAATACCACCCAATTTCAAGACAAATTCCATTGTGGAACACTGATGTTGCAAACAAAAAGAAAAAACAAAACAAAACAAAAACAAGCCTGGTTGCCTTTAATAAACCTGGGATTGCACTGGGAATTTATACGATGCAGTATGCATATATCCACAATATTTGATTTGCGTATCGGCATTCCCAACAGCCTCGGGATTCTAGCAGCCAGCCTTACCAAGGTGTGGTTAGTGGGAAGGGCCTCGGAGGAGACCACGGACTGCAGGGTCTGCAGAAGCAGGGTGAGCACCTCAGAGCCCTGCCTCTCCTTCTTATTGCCAGCTGTAATGAACACTGACCAATGAGCGCGCGCACGCAGCAAATGTCAATTCAGAGATGTGAACGAGCAACAATTACTATTCCGTTTATACAGCCGAGAATAAATATAGTATTAAGGGATTTTCAAATTAAAGCAATATTTAAATATATTTATATATTGTTAAATAAAGATATTATTTACCTGTCTCTACCGCCGCCACAACTAATCCAACGAGGTTATTCCATATTAGGACAAGTAAGGCATCTGTGGCAAGATGGGATACAAGACTATGGGTCCTTTTGCCAAGAGATCGATACAAAGTTTCCAAATAGACGTTACGCGACTACACAACACTCATTACGTAAATTCTTTAACGATACCGATTTGACGATACTGATGAAGTATTTTCTGAAGTCAGACTAAAAAAAAAAATGAATCGGAGCACGTTACCTGAGGCATCTTTGCCAACAGTGATGAACCCATCCCTAACTGCACTGATAAGAACACTTGAGAACTTGTTGAAAGTTGACGGGCTGGCTAGTAACGGACAGATCAGGGGCTCTGGTAGACAAGTAGAGGGGACGTTACAATTACACCAATTATCCAAGTCAGCAGATAAGTGGGCAAGTTTTAAATTAGGAAGAAACTCTCACCCAGGTTGAGTTGTAGCTTATGTTGAACCGCAGCATCTGTAACTGCAGGACCCATACAATAGTGTAGTAACATCTCCAGCCCCAGAAGCTGGATGGAAGTGAAGGGCTGTTGCCCACATACACTGCTGTTCAGATTCATCCTGGGAGTTGAACACGGGTTATTTAGGTTACCTGGAAAACAAAGAGGAAAAGGGCTGTGGCCATGAGGACAGGCCCAAAATCAAGCAAACTGCAAACATTAATTATGCAAGCCCCTAAAACGACTACAGAGAAAGATATCCAAACCATGGCTCCCATTTCTTAAACAGCTACAGTAATGATTTATTCCTAAGATATATAAAAGTAGTGGTGCATAAAAAAAAGCACTACAAAAATACTGATGATTTTATATATTGTGCATACAGCGTGTCTGGGTTGTACTACAGAACTTGGCTTATAGCTGTCAAACAGCGATAACCTTTCTTAAATCAGAATCTAAAATTTCATAGTACTCTGCATCTAAAACAAAAACTGCCTGAACTGGTTTGGCCGGTGTGCTCATTTTACCTGCTTTAGGTGTACAGGATACAACACTGGTATTCTGACTGGTGTGTCTGGCAGGAGTCGCTGGAGTTTGGGACTGCGATTCTGCATTTATTGCACTCTGGAGGAGAGGAACACCAACCTACACACAGAAAATAAGCCCATAAATAACATCTAGGTAGACCTGAAAATGGGGGTGGCAACATTTACAGAATTTTGTAGATCGCAATTTACATGTCTTATGATACCATAAAACGAGAAGCTGATATAAAGCAGCAGTGTTCAGTCGGATGTGATCAAATACCTGCTCAAAGTTGGCTGCCAGATTGGGACCCAGTTTGACCACCAAGTACCACCACACCTCCAGTTTAGTGAGTAGTAAGGCCTCTGTCCTCACTTGGATGGAGCTCAGTGGCTGCATGAGCAGCTTCAGGCGCTTGGCGCTGCACAAGATCTCTGCCGGAGAGCAATTAAAAGAAAGGGCTCTTAGGTCCAGATCACAGCAACAGACTGCTCAACAGGTGCAGGAGAGAGAAGCATTTACTTCAAACAACAAAGAGAAAAAAAACGTGTGCTACAAGCCCCTTTCAATTAAGGTCCAGCGATACTCTGTCCGACAGTTTAAAAAGAACATATGATATTAAGGGTTCGCAAGGCTACATTGCTAACCACTGCAGCATCATGCTGCCCGGGGAAAAGCCGAAGATGACCTTTAAAATGAGCTTGTTTTATATTAGGAATAACACAAACATTTGAGGCTGAGCTTTTGCTGTGTGAGACGCTGACAAAATGGTAGCCAGTAAAACACTGTTTGAAGTCTAAATTTTGACTCATTACATTGACTGATATTGGAGAGATTTTTATCTCCTTATAATTTGTATTTAAGACTACTTCCACAAATATGCTTGAAAAAAAGACCATTATTCTGCATAATGTGCCTTGTGGAGTTGGATCGATACCAAAGCTTTAACTTATCTGAACCCAATTTTGAAATCTGGGCATCAATACCAAAATTAAAATGGTAAAACATTCCAATTAATAGCATATTGCTTTGAAATAAACTGGCCTATTTACGTATTATACAAACAGCAATCGCTGTTTTAACATTCAGTGAAATGATTCTCATTATTTTTGGCCTCAGGTGATACAAAACCGCGATGATATGCCAGCATTTGCTGCAGGCCTCCTTATAAACTACACATGATCTGTGGTCGATGTGTCAGTGGTGTCCAACTTTCATTTCACATTAGTGCCTTGCATAATTCACACAGCAACACACATAAACAAGCCGCAAAACGATCCCTGATCACAACTGACAATCTGTCCAAGTCTATTGTAGATTTAAAATATTTGCACGCCCCCCCCAACAAAAACTGAGGCCGAAAGTGCTGTCAGAAAGACTAAGTAGGGAGTAGCAGGAATGACGACAAAAAAAATAAATAAATAAATCAGCATGCAGTATCACCAGCTACATCCAATACTGGTACCCCCCTAATATGTGAGCAACGATGCGCCAAGAAGCTAGTACGTCACCATTCATCTTACCTGAATTGAGGGCAAAGTTGTCAATGAGGCTCTTCCAGGCAATGAAGGCGATCTTCTTGATACCGGGCGAGGAACTTCGGAAACCCAGCTCCTCCAGATGCAGCAATGAGTTGATGAAAGGGCCTCCTCGATGAAGAAGCTGAATACAGCAAAAACAATGTATAAATACAACAAAAACAAGACCCCTGGCACAGCTGTGTATGATATTGAGAATTCAGCTATATTTTGGACTAAGAAAAATATATATGTATATCCTGTATGAGAATCTGTTATGAATAAAGATTTAAATGTCATTCCTCATGGTCTTCCGCAACCTTCAGATTATAATTGGCATTAGATTAGCTAGACTTGTGTGAAAATGTTTGTAATCTGCCTTCCAACTCTAACCAGGAGTATTAAAAACAAAAACGTGAATGACTGACTAGATTGTACTGGTGATGGACTAATCAACTATTTCACTAGTGTTCTACACAGCATCCAATATTATGACATGGAGCAGAGACACAATTTAGTTATCAAGCAACTTGCAAATGTGTTGCACTCTTACTTTTCCCAGGAGTCTAACAAACAACGGCCAGAGTTTCAGAACATTAGTCTCATTCTTGGAGGAAAACAGTTTCTGGAGCTCGGGAATCAGCTTCTAGAAAATGGTGGAATGAAAAAGCATGATAGAAATGAATAGCTAAGCATAATCAGTGAATCACAAACAACAGCTGATAAGATTTCACTTACTGAGGACATAAGGGGCTCAATGATGGCCGCTACTTCTTGCTGTTTTTTGAGGAGCAGAGGCATGCCCATCTCCAAGGCGGCTGCGGCCCGCAGACGGACCTTTGAGGCAGAATGGACCACTAATGGAATCACAAGTTTGGCCCACTGCACTGCTGCCTCACCCATCTGAACAGGAGTCTGCTCCAGTAGTCTAACCAGTAAGAAAAAAATGAAAGAAAAGTAAACGACTGACTAGACTGTACTGGCGACAGACCGGTATACTATTCGATTAGCACTCTATACAGCATCCAGTATTACACAATGGATCTACTGCCCCTTTGAAATGGATGTATAAATACATGCAACATGAACTCAAGTGGATATCACAGAACCACATCTACAGCCAATTGAATTGCTTGCCTGATGATAACATTAAGCGCCTCATGCCCGATAATAACAGACTGGATGTCCTCCCTTGCTTGCACCACTTCCAGTGTTTTCAGAATGTCAGGCACCTGAAGAATTAACAGATGCTCATCATATGGTCAATTCAACAGGCCACTTTCATGAAAAAAAAAAAATCAACTGTAAGAAAATTAATAAGAAATGTATATACGTATGTACATGTGCAGACCATTTCATTAAAAAAATCCCAACTTATGGGAGGGTAATTCTTCTAGTCACAAGTTGGTCCAATTGAGTAGATTGTAAAGAGGACTAAAGAACAAGTTCACAAGCTATTCATCTGAATTATACGGTTTAAACAATATTGTTCATTCTGTCAATTTTATGGTTCCTTGGTTTAATAGAGCTTACATTAATTTTTCTTTGGTAAACTCTGAAATCTTTTAGCTAGACGTTAGCTAGAAACTTTAACCTCTGAAATTATGCACGTCTCAATTTTTTGATACACAATGTCTTATAATTTATATAGAAAAATAATATTCTGCAGCTCACTCACCTTCTTGGCAACCACCTCTACAGGAAAATTTTGTTTAGAAATCACCCACAAAGCCCGTGTACATGTGTTTTTATCTTTGACGTTAACAACCAGGGAGGTAAGAGAGACCAGAAGTTCTTCTGAGATGTTTTCTGAATTAAAAAAAAAAAAAAGAAGAAGAATTTAGAGAACAAAGCAAAAAATACATATACCATCAAATGTAAAGCATAAATATACTCAAATGCTACAAATAAAAAGTAATGATACAGAAAGAAGTGAAGACAAAGCCCTTCGCTGGCAAAATAGCTACCTGGGATCTCAGAGACAACATTACTATGGAAGACGCAGAACCCCAAAGCTTGCAATGCAGCCTGGCTCAGTTCGGTGTTTTGACATGAGATGTGAGTCTGACAAATACAAGTAAAAAAAAAATTTTTGGCAAGACTTTATTTTGCACAAGCAGCACAACAAATAGAACCATGTGGATTTGACATCAAGGGAGATCTATGAAAACCAAAGGCTTGAAAAGAGATGGCAGTGAATCTCAATGCTGAATTCCAAACAATAAACTGTTTTAACACTTTTTCCGAAATGCAACAGCTAAGTAACTCCCATACCTGAAAAACTTTTCCCAAACGTGGAAAGTGCTTTACTACTGCAGGCAGAAAATTACGTCCATCCTCTCCACTCAAGCGGCTGAAGAGAAAGAAAACAGTGAAGCACAGACACTCTAATGTTAAAGCGCTGAACTGCCCAGACACCATCAATGCAAATCTCAGTAAACTCTAACACGGCTGGGTATTGATGTACCTTGTGATGGTCAGATATGCATCGGTTTGCTCTGTCTGACCCACACTCGAGTCCTCCAGGGACTCCAGGAGAGGGAGGAGGCTGGAGGTGGTCGAGGTCATCGTCCTTACCACCTGAACAACAGCACAGGAATACCCAGTAAAAGGATCACAAAATCCAAAATGACTCCAGATGACTTCTTATTGTTTCACATTTAAATGCAAAAATGGATTAAAGTGGGTGAAATTCACTTTGGGAGAACAGAAGATACAGGACACACCAATATTCTGATCACATGTACATCTTCATGACAACAGCAGCACCTGCTATAGTCGTGTATTTAGCCAACAAATTTTACAGCAATAAAAGAAAATATATATATATATGAAGCCAAATGGTTAGAAAAGATAAAGTGGTATAGAAAAAAATAAAGGGGTATACTAATAGATTAAAGGGATGGTTGCGAGGGAAAAATGTTCCACAAGTATACTCTAAGCCAGGCCAATCTTATCCGCAAAGGGCCGGTGTGTATGCAGGTTTTGGGGTAACCTTTAGGTCAGCTGTCGAAACCCAGGTGTGAGGACTCTTCAGCCAATCAGTCCTCTAATTAGTGACCTAATTAAGGAGTTGCAGCAAAAACCGGCACACACAGCGGCCCTTTCTGGGTAAGATTGCCCACCCCTGCTCTAAGCTGTAGACATGGTGATAATTCATTTGAAAGACAAACAGTTTGAACACAACCAATTCTGATTGATCCAAACAAATCTTTGTAGTAAGACGTTTACATAATGTACCAAATACGAATACTTAAGTTGCTTGTAAGTATACCTTTTCACGGAAAACATTAAATAATCATATGTTCAAACAGCGATAGTTATTTTTACATGTGACTTGTAATAAGAGTTGGAATTCGTCCAGTTGTTTACATTCTGATCGTCAAAACTAATAACGAACTCCTTTAATATGGAATTCGACATTACATCCAATCCTGAGATACAGACCAAGCAAGCAAACATAATACGCCGAAACATTAGTACATGCATTAGAAAAAACCGGCACACACACCGCAGTTTATTCAAGTTTTCATTTAAGCAGCAAAACACATAATCTCTATATGAATAATTGGGACACGACAGCATATTTAGGCTCGATAGTGTTGGACTCGTGTGCTTTAAACTAGTAGTACAGATGAATTAAAGAATTTAGGTAAATAGCATATGTTAACGTAATCAGTATTTGATTATTGGTACTTTGGTCACTCTCAACTTTGTGCTAAAACTATATTCCACGTTGCCCACAATAGCGACGCCAAGTTTTCAGCGTCATGGCAAACTATGTGACTGCGTAACTCCATTGCAGCGCACTGAAGCTAAGGTAACATAGCCAAGCAGCTAACCAGAAACATCTAAAACTCATTTCTTACCTTGGTATTTTTGACGTAACACGACACAACTCGAAATACATGTAATATCCAAGTAAGCTACAAAGCTATTTACAGGAATACCTAATTTAAAATGCTTTATTTTGAAATAACAGTTTGCTTAGCCCTCCAAGACCGCTCCAATCCCCGCGAAAACACTGGCGCCAAACAACGCACGCCGCATCCCCGTGACCTTTCACCCCACGTACTGGCTCCGCCCCCTATGAATTATTCACATTCTTTCGATGTGCGCTGGATACTGTTGAATACTTATAATACAAGTGTTGCAGATGGGCAGCATTTATCAAAGTACTGGAAAATAATAACATAGACGATTGATTTAATAACAGCACCAGAGAAATCTAGAGTTTAAATCAAGTCTTCAAAAAATGTGTTTATAAACAGCACGCATGATAATGCTGCTTAAGAAGAGTATAATTAACTGTACCTGTATGAATATACTGCCTATGTTCTGTCATGTACAAATACAGCGTTTGATTTTAATGAGCCTTACTCATTAACAGAAGGAAATGAGGATCACACCCACATCTCCAAGGTTCTGGATTCAGGTTCCCAAGAGAACCTGGGCAAAGTCAGATGCCGTGGGAGATATCGCCTGTGTTTTTTGGGTTATGGTTTCAGATTGTGATTTGAAAATAAAATTAGCATATTCACAACTGGACACCCCCCCCCACATAAGGTCTGAAATTTGAACTTTTATATCTTAAGTTTTAAATTTCATGTCCCATTTTTTTTCTGATGTAAAGTGAGGAGATGAAGGTGTGATATTGAGGTCTCCAGATAAACTCTCAGGAGAATACAAGTCGTTCTACCCTTGTTCCATAAAACATCCCACCATATCAATGCATACATTTTGAGCTATATGTGTCAGTGAAGCAGATTTTTTTAAGAGTGGCACTGCAGTTTCACATCTGCATGAAATTAAATGAAGTGGTGTCTCTGAATTGTCACTTGTTTGCGTGTATGTATGCTGGGTCCTGCGGTGAAGTTGTTCAGGGTCTAATCATTCTCTGCACTCAAGTAACTCCATGATCCTGTACCAGGGAAGCTGCTGGAAGATGGATGGATCTTACTGGCTATTTAAAGGAGGTCTTCAAAAGCACAGTATTATTACACATTTTGTAATGTTATTCAATACACTGTGTCCTGGACATTCGCTTGCATGCAGCCCTGACCAATCAAATTTCAGGACCCATCTTTTGTGAGCCACGCCCCCTCAACAACACACTGGAGGTGAATGATCATGCCATCTGCTGGCACTCTCCCAGCATTACTGGGAGATCTGGAACTAACTACCAGGGTCACTGGTTTTTTAAAATTGTTTTTACTTCAATTTGTGTTTTATTTTAGAGGTGCCTGTTGCCGCCCATCCCACTCTTGCTGAATAAGGGCAATAAGGCACCCATTTCCTCCTGCCCGTTGGCTGGGGTCCCCTCTTCTCCTGGGCATTTTTTCAATAAAAACACCTGATGGAGGGCTGATGCTCATACGCCTACTGTTGCCATTATACTTTTATTTACCTTGACCTTGCCATGACAAAATTTTATTTCTATGCAAGTTTTTAACTATATGGTATGCTCTCTACGCATCAGAATTTTCACATTCTTTTTTTTTCATGTTACATCTGCAGTTAAGAAGGTTTAATATTCACTCATTGTCTGAAACTGTGTATCCTATTCAGGGTTGTGGGGGGTCTGGGGCCTATCCTGCAGGCAGGGAACAAACCAGGATGGGGCACCAACCCATCACAGGGCACACACACGCAATTTGGTAGCTCCAATCAGACTCCACATGTTTTGGGCTGTGAGAGGAAATGAGAGTACATACAGGAAACCCCACGACAACATGGGGAGAACATGCAAATTTCACACACTAAACCCTGATAGAGTATTGAACCATGGCTGCAGAAGTGTGAAGTAACAGCACTAACCAGTGCACCACCATGTCACCCCTAGTTTATGATCATTATTATTACTATTATTATTACTTATTATTACACTACCCCATTCTTGCTCTGAACAGCCTCCTGCGTCGCCTGACAGTTTGCCAGAATCTTTTCGAGGCAGACCAAAAGTTACTTTCCATGGCCTCCCTAAACTCCCACAGCTGAGTTTTTGCTTTTGCAGCTGCCAAATTTCTGCCTGGCCTCTGCCTTTACCTATCAGCTGCTTCAGGAGTCCCACAAGCTAACCAAGCTCTGAAGAGCTCCTTCTTCAGCCTGACAGCTCCCTTCACCACTGGTTGTCCACTACCGGGTTTGGGGATTGCCAACATGACAGGCACTAACAACTTTATGGCCACAACTCTGCAATGCTGACTCAGCAATGGAGTCCCAGAACATGGCCCATTCAGGTTCAATGCCCCCTGACTCCCTTGGGATGCAAGAGAAGTTCTACCAGAGGTATTAATTGAAGATCTCCCAGACATGGGCCTTCGCCAGATGTTCCCAGTGTACCCTCACTATGCATTTGGGTCTACCAGGTCTATCCGCCATCTTTCCCCGCCATCAGATCCAACTCACTACCAGGTGATGACCAGTTTACAGGTCAGCTCGTTTCCTCACTAGAGTGTCCAAAACATGTGGACACAAATCCGAAGATGCGATTACAAAATCAATCATCAAACTGTGGCTGAGGGCGCTCTGATGCCAGATACACTGATGTTTTTAGGACACCTTTATATTTGAACATGGTGTTCGTTATAGAGAAACTGTGGTTAGCACAGAAGTCCAAAAACAAAGCACCACTCGGGGTCTGATCAGGCCATTTCTCCCAATTACCCACTTCCAGGTCTCACTGTCGTTACCCCTTTGAGTGTTACAAGTTCTGTCCCTTAGGAGCTTTGCATCCGAGGAGTATTACTGATATCCCAAGACTCAACACATCTGTCATAAATAGGGTAGACCGGCACAAGGTGAAATTTACAATAGCGGAGGAAAAAATGCGGATTCAAAAAATGCAGTGTTACATTATTCAAAAGGTGTCTTTTTAATTTCAGTAAAACCTTCATGCACGAAACAAAACCTAAGCATCATCCAGAAACTGTCAGAACAGTGATAATTTAGCGCCACCCACCGGCTGCTAAGAACTCATTGTAATAGTAGGGAGGTTTAATTTTAATGTATGTTTTGCTTTCCATAATGTTGTTAAACGGCAATTGCAATGAAAATAAACTGAATTACTTGAAAAAATTAACATCCCTCCACCCATCTTTGCAGGCAGCACAGGGCACAAGTCTGTACTAGTCCATTGTTAGGCACATATGCAGAGATGCATGCACTGCAGCAGTGGTTCTCAACCTTTCTGCACCGCGACCCAATTTTTACCATGCCAGCTCAGTTGTGACCCTATATCAGTTATAGATTTAAACTAACGCTATGATCAAGCGCGCGGTGCGCTCTACAATTCACGCCAATGTCTATTGCACCAGTCTGATTGGATGTGCCGGGGAATTTTAAATTAAGCATCTGTGGTTCGGCTTCTTGGATTGGTTGAGCGTTCACTAGTTTTGCGTTAAGCAGTTTTAGACTCGCAACCAATTTATATAGGTTAATTCTAGGACTGGGGCTGGGAAATCTGATCGTGGATCAGCATAGGAGCTTGCTGGTTTTAAAATGCTTTCATTCCCGACTCTGCCTCATGACCCTTTCAAAACTTGCCAAATTAACAGATTTAAACTAAGTGCGTATTTAGGCTGTAAGAGAAGATCGAAGTACCCAGAGGAACTGCATGCAACACTGGGAGGACAGGCAATCTTTTTGCTTAGAGCCAAGGTGGGATTCAAACTATCCGCTGTTGGAGGTATGAGGATACGTGCCTGAATTCCTCTAAAAATCAAATTCAACATGTATATTTTTACATTACAAAAAAGTTATCGTGTAGACAGCATGACAGTTCGCAGTGTGTCTCGCATGGTTGGGACAAAGCTCCAGGCCGCCGCCCATGGACCTTTAACAGGATTTAAAATTTATTTTTAAGAAAATAATGCATGGAACAGTAACAGGCTTTGATCTCTCAATAGCCTCTCTGCAGCAGCTCAGTTTAGAGCAAAAACAGGAAGCAAAAACATGGAAAAACATGTCCGGGGTTCCCCGAGGACTGGGTTGGGAAACACTGGTTTGGAGAATGAAGTAATTCCTGGGTGTATTACATCTTCTGATCATCTATAACATTCACAGTCAATCTTGCAAAAGACATGAGGTTCAGATGAAAGTTTCACTTTTAACATTTAAGGCTGTCCTAAGAAAATACTCTTACAGTCCCTTATTGCAACACACACACAAACCTTTACTCATATCTTTGTGGGGATTCATTCATTTCTATGGGCAAAAAGCCCTAATCCCAACTCTGATAACCCCCACCCAGCCCTAACCTTAACCATAACCATAACCTCCACCCAGCCCTAACCTTAACCATAACCCCTACCCAGCCCTAACCTTAACCATAACCATAACCTCCACCCAGCCCTAACCTTAACCATAACCCCTACCCAGCCCTAAC
>JAODLD010000001.1:41549766-41561550 GCA_026781065.1 Mormyrops boulengeri
CCAGCCCTAACCTTAACCATAACCATAACCCCTACCCAGCCCTAACCTTAACCATAAGTAACCAAACAAAATACAAGTCTTTGGAATTATTAGTTTTTTATTCCAGTCACCAATTTCCATAAAATTGAATTTCCCCTTGGGGGAACCGAAAAAAGTAATGTATACACACACACACACACAACAGATCACTTCAGAAAATATTGAAACAACATGGAATAGACACTTTTGTAATCAACAGTAATTATGAGTTGTCCTTACAGTGCTGATACTTCGCAGACACTCACCTTCATGGAAAAGTTATTAAAAAAATAAAATCAGACCGATTCATACAGACAGAATTTTGGTCCTAGGGTCTAGGTCACTGTTTCACACCAAGGATGGCATCAAGGAAGTTCCCAGTGTGTTTGACACTGACTTGAGTAAATCCATATTTCTGCAGCAGCAGGCCATACTCAGCAGCACTCCTTTGTACTCCCTGAGTCATAGTCAGGGCTTGCAAGGTCCCACTGCTTTGTCCTCTCGTACCTTCATCCAGGAAGATCTCTGAAAGGAGTACTCCACAGCCTGGGTGTTTTAAACAGAGGCAAATTTGTTTTGATTCACAAGGTTTACTGACAACACCATAAAACACTGCTGAAATTCCTATTAAACATATATAAAAAACAGAATGCAATGATTTGCAATTCATATAAATCCATATTTAATTCAAAATAGAACAAAGACATCATCTAACAGACCTGTTGCTAATTAACCTGATTAGTTGTGAGATATTCAACCAATTGTTTTGTTTTAGCATAACAACTTTTGTTGCCCATTCCAACTTTTTTGAAACCTGTTGCGGGTAACAAACTCAAATTGAGCATGTATTTGTCATAAAACAATAAAATTTCTCAGTTTCAGCACTTGGTATGATGTTTTTGTTCTATTTTCAATCAAATATAGGTTTATATGATTTGCAAATCGTTGCATTCTGGTTTTATCTACATTTTGCACAGTGTCCCAACCTTTTTGGAAACAGGGTTGTAGAATTCAACTGCAACTATCACAATATATTATAACACAGCAAATCCACTTGAATTGTTAAAGAAACTATTTTATTTCTTAACATTTCTATTTTCTTGTATTCCTATAACAAGGAAATGTTATTTGAATGCAAATTTAAGGGTATTCAGCATCTGTATAAATGTCTGACTATTGTTTGAGATCTGTGACTTCAAGGCAACATAAAGCATCTAGCAATGTTCTATAAAGGCCAGAGCTGTTCGCCAAACAGAAGGCACGCGAGTCACAAAGACTGCAAAATTATGTCAACATGTCAACAGGAACAGTCCTAAAAATGACATGTGAAAAGTACAAACTGAGCTTCAACAAATCTGGAATTTGTGGCAGAACTGTTAATCAGACATTACTTGTGTCTATGAAAAAAAGCAACGTAAAAAAAAAGTAATAATGTGTGGCGAGTCGTGTCTTCGCCCGTATTTTACCTTTGGAGTGGGCCAAAGGCTGCCTTCGACCCACAATGTGCTGATATTTCCAGCCACCTCGCGGGGGTCATTAGGTCTGCTGACCTGGTGACCTTGCATAGCCGTAATGCCCAAAGAATGAGGCAATTTCACAAGACGAGGTCCAACCCTCTGTGCAAACACAATTCCCTCATGATCCACGGCTAAGCAAATTCAAGAGTGATACCATGGTTTCCCCAAACAGGTCTAACCATCGCTGAATCTTCAGGCAATGTTTTGGTGAGCTGGTAGAGCTTAAGGCCTTGTGTCTTAGAGAATGGCCCACTATTACAGTGTTTCTCAACCTGGTACTCAGAGACCCCCAGGAGCTCCATATTTTTGCTACCAGAAGCTGGGAGGGAACAAAAAATGTGGACCGTCTGGGGGTCCCTGAGTACCGGGTTGAGAAACACAGGCTAACCGTTAAACTTAATAATTTACCAGATAAGTAAACAAGATTTGTAGCAGCAAAGGTTATTTTAGGAAAAAACTATTTCTTTAGTTTCTCCTATAACATAAAAGATACAATTACTCTGGTGATGTTAAAAATATTGTCCATCATACCACATTTATCTTATATAAATTTCAGCAAGGGACGGCATGGTGGCTCAGTGTGGCACATTGTCTTTAAATTGCCCTAATGTATTGGTGCTTTTCCACTGGCACACTAGAACAGGCCCATACCCAGACCATACCAGAAGTCTCTCACTAATTCCAACTCGGTTCCAGCTCACTTCGGTTTTCCACTGCAAGGTGTTGCTGGGTTTGGAGAGCGACAGTGATGTAAAACTGAAGAGACGCGTATATACTGTCCAAATGGTGTACAGCATAATTTATTATGTGTATTTTTTTTTGTTTTTTACTGTACTAATTCTGAGAGAAGAGTTATGTTAGCATCGGTGCAAGCGGAATTGGCATTCGCTTTTGTAAATTTGCATTATGAATCCATTCCATTAAGGTGTTCTATAGTACTTTTTTAAGTAGGAGATTGGAATTTTTCAAGTTCTGAGTTATTGGGAATACATTAATACATTGTGATGCGCAAAACTACTAATAATATATAGAACATGCCGCTTTTTTCCTTAAGATAATCCATGCGTATCGACACAGATCACAGGTATCTCTGTGCATTTCGACCAATCAGATGATGGTGATGCAACCAGCTTGGTTTGGTCACACTTTTGGCCCCACTAGTAAGCAGGGCCATGTCAGCACAAGTACTTGTTGCATGCTTTGCAATAGATAACTGTCAGTTTATGGTACGGGTCATGTAGGGCTTGGTTCCTGGTGGCAATGGAAAAGCACCATAGGAGTGAGTGTGTGTGTGCGCACTGGTTAACATTCTCAAGTGCTAGTGTAGAATTTTAAAGATGTACAACTATTTTGTTTCTGACCAGCACAACAGCTAATCAGCCCACCATGAATACTCCTGAGTCTCCCAATTGGCCACTACGGGCCAGGCGTGTATCCTTTAATGGCCTAGTTTCCCATACAAGGTGCACCCCTATGCTGCCTTAGATAGGCACCACAACCCTGTCCAGGATATGCATTTGGGAGACATATATGCCCATATCTCATGGTTCTATAATGCATCCGGCACAGAGCAAGACTTAACTGAATTTGTTTCAAACCAGAGAACAAGTTAAAGTGTTTTTCAAATATGTACTGAAATCCACTGCTCTGAGGAAAAATTAATAAATATTTCTAGCAACATTATTTTACAAGACTCCTCCAGTAGATAATGTCTCATTTAACCAATCACAAAATGAAAACTCAAAATGGCCAGACTGAATGCAGTCTCATCTTGATGGTGTTTGATTAGCCAATAATCATAGACTGTTACAGATTGTTATAATTAACGTTAACGGAAACAAATTCTTGTGATGTCTCCTGGCACAGTGCGAAATATGTTTCATGTTGCACAGTACCTGAGGTTTTACCCATGAGCACTTACCTGGTTTGCAGATCTCCGCCAGTTTACTCAATAAAGCATGTACTTTCTCAGCAGGCAAGTGATGAAGAATTCTTGCTAAAATATAAAGATCGGCCTTGGGGAGGTCGTCGTTGAAGAAATCTCCTATTTCACAAGAAAGAATCAGTGTCATTTTATTTATGTAAAAGGCACACAGTCTGAAATTTACATTTGTACAGACTTGGGAACTTCATTTAAACTCACCAGCAACAAATGTCACTCTGCTGAGGTCCTGGCCATGAGGATGGAAGTGAGGACACATCTCCACAACAGCAGGCAAATCGAAGACAATTACTGACAAGGCTGGGTGGACTTTAGAGAATGCAAAGGCCATGGCTCCAGTGCATCCTGGGGGGGGGGGGGCAAATTCCACAGGTTACTGAACTTTTTGGCTTTAATTTTTAAAATTCAAACCATAACTTTTATTTCTAGACTAGACAGAACTACAAAAAAAAGATGAAAATTATAGTGATGTACCTCCTAAATCACAAGCGGTTCTAAAGCAGGAAAGATCGAACGCAGTTGCCACATCGCTCCCAGCCACCTTGGCGATACTATGCATGGCTTTCATAAACTGCAGCTGTTTTTCCATGTTGTTGCAGCAGGCATCCTGGGAGAAACAAAGACACACTTACATGAATTTATAAACGCCTTCGAGACCTGTTGTAAAAAAAAAAAAAATGATGCCATAATAGGTACAGAAAATGTCACAAAAACGAAAAATGTAAAAATCCAATGGAAATGACTGGTCACCTTTGACAGATGCTCACACCTCTTCCCAAAAGCACGGTCATGCTGACTGACCCCGTCCAGAACACCATGTTCCAGGTGGGTGAAGAGGGGCCAGACCCTCTCATTGCAGTACAGAATGTAGTCATTCAGAGAGAGCTCACTAGTGGACACGAGGTAGCGGCTCGTCTGCTCCGTGTTTCTGTATGCTTTGGGTGTAACACAAAGGACATTATACATTTTAGGCTGCATCCCCTCTACCCCATTACCCATTTGTAATGTTGAGCCCATTATAAGCAATATCTATATAGCTTTTCCACCCATTCATCCATTATCTGTAAATGCTTATCCTATTCAGGGTCGTGGGGAGTCTGTAGCCTAATGGCGCAAGGCAGTGAATAATCCAGGATGGGGAGCCACCCCATTACAGCGCACAGGCCCATACCAGTTACTCCCACATGCCTCAGAATGTTTACGAACCTGGGGGGGGGGGGAGCCATGGCAGAGACTCAAACCCCATTCCCAAAGGTGTGAGCCATCAGTGTTGACCACCGTGCTACCCCATGTTTTTGAGTCAACTTATATAAAGCATAGTATCAGCCTGATTGTGCAACACGCATGAATAATAAGGACATCATCAACAAAAACAAAAAATATTTGAGCCAAAAATACTTGTCACTCAGTGGTAAACACAGAAAATGCCATGTGTGTGTTAACTGTCGGCAGTTTTCATGTTCTACTTGCACGGTACAGGGATCTAACCTATGGTGTCTCCTAGCTTCAGCTTCTCCAGAAGACCGAGGGAAACAACAGCATCCAGCAAGCGCTCAGTGCCCATCAAAGATCCAGAAATTTTCCCTGCTACCTGTGTGGCAGTTAGGTACTCTGCAGAGGCCAGCAAGTCAAATACTTTTAGCTTACAAGCTGTGAACAGAGCCTGAAACAATAACAAGCACATTTTACTTTATGCGTAACAAAATGTGTCAACACACACCAATATGGATATTCACATTGCAGACGATTTGGTAACACGTTACTTGCTGGGGCACAAGCACCTTAGTAACTCAGTTACTACTCATGTACATATCATGAACAAATATAGTAACTGCTTGAAATGTCATGATTGATTAATGACAAACGAACATGGGATCAGTACATAACTAACACTTAATTAATGTATTAATTAGCCAGAAACTACTATGTGTCTGAGTCTACTATGACATTGTGCCCCCTCAAATAAAGCGTCATGTAAAATTTTTCAGCTAAGTGTAATTTTGGATGTTCTAAGGCAAGTCTTCCACTAACAAGTATGCTATGTTTGTAATATATAATGTGATGCATAATAAATAATAATAGTTCCATTTTGTTTGGTGGTGGGCTGTGTTTTGGGAGCTTGAGAACGCAAAGCATGGAATTCCTGTACCTTCCTACGAATAGCCTAAGAACTAAGTCTAAGAACTAGATACCTTCGAAGCTTTGAATCCGTCCAGCAGATCAGCAATCCTGTGTGGAAACTCACATCTGTCATGTGACCCACATTGAGCGACATTCTGTTCGTGTATGGCACTGCTGAGATCTTTGGGAATCTTGCCTGCCGTCCCTGAAGTTTTACTGCCGGGGCTGTTAAAGACTTTATCCAACTCCTTGCAGAAGTGATTGAGGGGAAAGCCCACCACATTCAGGAAGTCCCCCTGTACATATTCCACCAACATCCCCCCTAGGGCCTGGATCCCATAACCTCCAGCCTTGTCCCTTTTGGAAGCACAAAGCATTAGCAGTGAATGCTGCATACTTTTGAACTCACAGCTCAAAGCAGACATTATGTAACTCATTCCTACTTTAGAACTTTTTGGGACAACTGAAATGTAACTATGTAACACTGACTATAACCACTATGAGTAGGAATAAAATTTTTTAATTTAAAATTACATAAACAAAAAGACAATCAGTATTGCTTTTGACTTCCAAAATGTATATTCCATATACACTAAAAAACCCACAGATGTCTGTTATACTGAAGCCTAAATTACTTAAAAAAAGTAATATGACTCTACAAATATGACATAAGTAACAAATGATATTTGGACTTACATTGGCTCTCCACTATGTATATATTCCCACAGCATCTCTTCAGACAAGTCTGCAAACTTTACCTTGGTCTCTTCATAAAAATCGACCACTTTGTACTCAGTTTCCTGATCTGCAAGATGTTGAAATTTACATATATTAACAAACATGGAGTCCAGGCAAACACGATTCCATGAAGTATTGCAAAATATTCATGCAAGCAATATTGTCAAGAAACGTGGCAGCGACAACCAGACAGCAGCAGGTCAGACAGGGAGAATATAGCTGCGGTCAAAGTCATCCTGATCTGATTAAGACAGAGATCTGTAGCCTGGCCTGACACCGCTGGCCTTATGAAGCTACGTGGATGATGTCACAAGGTGGATCAAAGTAATGGGGGGCACAAAGGCAGTCAGGACAGGGGAAGAATTATAAAATAACAAAGCAGCCAGCCAGTGACTGATGGACAACTAACGAGGGAATGTTTTACAGAGCAATAGAGCAGCCTGACCCAGATAACAGGAAATATTAAGTCTCCCCTAAAAGGCAAGCCTGCAACATATTTTGTGACCTTGGCTATATAAGCAGTACTGTTGGCACCAAGAGGAGGCCTTGCACAAGCGGGTGGAGACGCTTCGTGAAGCAAGGAGGGGTTTCACGAGGAACCACTGAAGATCATCACTGCCTCAAGGCCTGACACTGACATAAAGAAATCTTAATGGGAAGAAGGAACGGAGGCAGCCAATGAGAGGAAGAAGCAGATGTATACTGAGCTAGTAGGTTGTTGAGGGTTTATGGGCACATCTACTTGGCCTCTATTGAAAGATGCGGATATGAAGAGGAGGGAAGGAGCTGGTCAACAATGCTGAGAAATGCAGCCTCTGGCTACGGCTCAGAATTGGGGAGTGCGTGACTCTCCACAGCCAATAGGGAGAATGAAGAATAGGAGCTTGGAATTCAGCAAGTGAAACACGTTTATATTTATTTAGTAGATGCTTTTATCCAAAGCGATGCAGAATTTTTTGGAGATTGCAGGGTCAGCCAGGCCCTGAAGCAATTTTGGGGAGGGGGCTTGGCTCAGGGGCCCTATGGTGAAATCAGCTGGCTGACTCTGAGAATAAACCAATGACCTGATGGCCATGCTCCCTTCTGATCACAGTCACAGTATCCAAACCCACTGAGCCACACAGTGCCACCTAGAATGAGAGACTTCTAGTGATACGAGGTGTGGTGTAGTGGACGGTGTGATGGTAAAACAGGGAACTCAGGCTGTGGTGAGGAAGAAAGAGCACCGGCAGAGAGAAAGGATCCTGAAAGCGGCTGCAGGGTGTGACAGGGGGTTCCACCAAATCACTCCGCTACCATTAAGACTGGGATCAAAAGGGCAAAATATTAATGAAGGGTTGCCCAGCAAATGAGACCCTTACCAGGGTGTTTAACTCTCAGATATCTGAAGCTGGGTAATTCTAAGACATGTTTAAGAGCATCAGTCAGTTCAGGTACGTTTAGGGACCAAGAGTATGCATGGAATTCCTTCAAACCATGGCACCTGAACTTCACAGGAAACATTTTTTCATTTCACACTGACTTACCTCCTTTTTCATGGCACAGAATAATTGCCACACCAGTATACACACTGTGTTCTTTACCATTCAACCTGAAATACAGGGAATTAATCTGTAAATTGTAATATGAGACACAGACTCTCCAGTGTTGAAAGTTTTTGGCTAC
Organism: Mormyrops boulengeri; assembly: GCA_026781065.1. Lineage (NCBI taxonomy): Eukaryota > Metazoa > Chordata > Actinopteri > Osteoglossiformes > Mormyridae > Mormyrops > Mormyrops boulengeri. The sequence goes on from JAODLD010000001.1 coordinate 41,557,768, forward strand.
CAACACCTAACTCATTTACAAAAAATAAATGTTTTGTGTTCATAAAATGTATTACTCTTTGCAAAAAACACAATATAGTACAAAATACAAACCTAGAAAGTATCCTGTATGCATCCTGCTTGTCAACAGGCTTTTCAAGAATCAGACCATCAACTGTCTGGGGAAAGCCACGGATTAGATTAGTGTGCAGAATTTCTATTTGCAATATCCCCAGCATCTCACACTGTGCAGTGTTTACTTACCACTATGGTGTCTGCTCCAATTACAATGTCAGGAGTCTTCAAGTGCTTCTAAATTACACAGTAAAAATCAGAAAACATAAAAGTCATAAATGTGAATTCAGATTTTTCAATCTACAGTTTCAGGTGTAGAACTGTGTCATGTGAAACTGTCAGGTATATTTAATGTACAAAACATTTTAAAGCATTTAAAAACCTTTTTGCATGTATTATCATTACAAGGGAGCAGAGAAACAAATGATTACAAAAGAATTTACATCAATATATACAAAAAAACATATAAACACACACACACACACACACACTCAGTGGCCAATTCATTTTGCTTGTTAATGCAAATAGTTTTTTCCTACAAACAGCAAAACACATGATTGCAACTGAATATATACAGCATGAAGACTGGGTCAAGACAATCACTTACTGTCTGACTACACATTATGACAATTAAGGCATCAAATGCATACAATTTTGTGCGATTGTACACAGGGTAATTCTGGCATCTCAAAAACAGCCATGCTCCCTTGATGTTCACACCGTACGGTGTCTAGAGTTTAAAGAGAATTCTGTAATGAACAGAAGACCATCCAGTCAATGGCATTTCATTGGACAAAAATGCCTTGTTGATGAGAGATCAGGGACCATAGGCAGACAAGTTTCAGCTTCATACAATAAAGGTGTGTAGAATGGCTTCTCTGAATGCACAAATTACCCACCCCTGATGTGGTTTTGGAAGAAAAAGTGAATCGAGGTATACCAAAAGTGGCCACTGAGTAAACGCATAAAAAATATTTGTAAACAAATGGTGATGAACAACAAATATGGATTTGTGTCAGAAGGCACTCCAAAGACTTCACTAACAAATGGCATCCGCTTGGCAACCTCCAGAGCCTTCTGCTTCGCGGTCTCCACGGCATACTCATATGGCTTTGTGAACACTGCTTTATCCAAGTTCTCCTTAAACCATGACGGGACAACTTCAAACCGCATTCCCTGTAACAACAAATGATGTAGAGGTAACATTTTACATGAGGGGGCGCAAATAATACAGTATTATGCTATTACTTATGTATTAATTAACCACAAACTAAGTCTTAGTTACATACTAATTTTAAGTTAATTCATCATTAATGGATCATGACGTATGTTTTACCTAAAACAGTTACTATATTTGTTACTTCATCTGTTAATTCTGTAAACTTTTTTTTTAGAACTACTCAAGGAACGAGTCATGAATAACACAAGTTAAATATTGATCTTATGTTTGTGCATCATTAATGACGCATCTTTTATCTGAAGTGGCGACTATATTATTTTGTTCATGATTTGTACTTCAGTAGCAACTGAGTTATTACTACTAAATATTTGTGCCCAGTGAAGTAAAGTGTTACTGATATACGTAAAAGGATACATGTCAACATTAAGATTTGGGGTATTTGGCAACAAGGGAGAAAGTAGAAGAGGAATTCTTACCACATTGGTCAGAATTTCCAGTCTCCTTGGAGAAGCACTTGCTAGGACTACAAGTTTGCCACTCAATTTGGATATGACTGGATTCAAAACCATGGTGAGTTTATGGCCGTCCTTCGATTTGAAGATGCAAACTTTGCTGTCAGGAAAGGTACTGCAGATAAATTCTTGAAAAGCTGGTTAATGCTTAGCTAGTGAATTGTATCAGTTTCTTTTTTAACAAAACTATGCTACCGTTGCTATCATATAAAAATTAGATGTAAATAATGTTACACCCCAAAACAGAAGGTTTACTCCGATATTTTAATTCTCACTTTGTAATACCAACTTCGCCTCCTAACCTGCACTTACACAGGCGAATATGCAGGAAAATACCGCACTCGACCTGGTGACGTGGACATTTTCAATTAGTGCTTCCGGTTCAGTTACCAACTTGTGTTTCATAATAAAACTACAGCTCACATTATATGCGTAGGTAAGTAGTACTCTTCACGGAATACTGTGGTGTAAACGTGTTGTCGAAAAATATGGAAAGGGAAGTCCGGGTTTGATATATGACGCGGTGTTCTTTTATATCTAAAATGGCACAGTAAAAGTTGACCAAATTTTGTCTAGAAATAGCCTAGGAACTTGGCTTTCAGATGGTATTAGGCTTTTTTATGCATTACGAGGAAATTCTGAGAAATGGTCTGTCAAACTTGGCTAATAGAATAAAAAAAAACACGATTTTCAACGTGCATTTACTTGAAAATGGTACAGTAAAAGTTGACGGAATTTTTCCTGGAAATAGATTAGGACCGTGCAGTTCAGAAGGCATAAGACTTTTTAAACATTAAAAGTTTCTTGATAATGTTACCGTAAAAGTTGACAAAACTTTGTCTGGAAATAACCTATGAATTTGCCTTTCAGATGGTATAATGCTTGTTTTTTTGCTTTATGGGAAAGTAATAAGAGTTTCATTGAATTTTAGTACACCTTACGTCAACTTATGATACATTTTAAACCATTTTCCTATACGCGATCGCTATTTTGCTAAATGCGATCCAATACCGTAATGTGGTGTCTATGAGTGCGATCAGTAGACCGTATATTCGTTCATATTTCACGCTTTTCGCGTGCGCTTCCTGTCTGGAGACGGTCATCCGCGCGGCAGCTTGTGTTTATACTGTGGATGCGGTCGGCGCATGCGTGCTGCAATGAAATTCCTCCAGACCAGCAGAGGGCAGATGACGTCTCCTAGGTTTGAATGAAGCTTAATCTGGATGAGATACGGTATATAACCGCAAGTTTGAAGTCTTTTCGGGTTTTTAAAACAAGCAATTTTGGAAGTAAATGTGTTTACTATTTACCTCTTTCCGATGACGTTTCTCATTGAAAGTGCTATTCGATTCTTGTGATAAAATATGATTTTTCGGTAGAAATCAATAATAAGACGTAGTGGGAATAGACGGATCTCGTAAGAGGTCAGGGTGGGAAAATATTTGCAAAAATATTGCGAGGGAATGCAAAACTATTTAAAAAAAAATATTTTCTCACCCTCACCTCTTATATATCATTAATAATCATCGTAGTAATATATCATTAATCTTGAACAAATACAGATGAGAAGAGGTTTCCAGAGCTATTGATATTTATTGTTTTGTGCTGACAAAATTGAAAGGACAAAATTTACATACATGTCACCTACTGGATATACAGTAGAGTCTCGCTTATCCGACATTCTGTATTATCCGACGTCCCACCGCAAAAAAAGAACAAAAAAACGCATCAATCGGCAACAAGAACTGCAAGTTGCGAGCGTAGTCTGTTTTTTATTGCTCCCGACTCTACTGCAGCTAATTAGTTACCCCGACTGGAAAGTCTCGCGCCCGTCTACACTATAACGTGCTTATTAGGTTCGTAATGTGTACAGTTATAACACAGTTTGACGTTTAATAGGCTTTGTCTTAACACCTCCCATTATCCAACATTTTCGCTTATCCGACGTTCCGCCGGTGTTATGACGAGTTGAGCTACCTATCGAGACGTGCTATCGAGCCTTTCTGCGCATGTGCAGTTCCACCGTCTTGGGATTAGG
>JAODLD010000001.1:41569646-41588503 GCA_026781065.1 Mormyrops boulengeri
TTAATCTCAAGAAATGCCAAGGGCTGTTGGCTGGGGGGTCGGGTGGGGGTTGTGTGCCATTAATTAAGTATGATAATACCTACATCTATGTTTTTGTAACAGTAATTGTTACACTACATTGTTACATTAACGTACGTTATTTGTTCATATTTCCAGAAAGGTCAGACCTTGCTTTTTCATTGAATGATTAGTTGTTTGCTAGCTTTGCGTCAAGAGAGAGGCATTGTGAGGACAGCAAACTCGATAGCTTTTCCATTGTTATGTTATTGGACGAGGCACGAAACTGAAGGTGCACAACCAACTTCCAAACACAAGTTAACTTATTCAGGACCAAATGTGGCATAGGGCACAAAATGAAGCCTCGCGGATTGGGTATTACTGTCGTGCACCTAGGTACTAAACAGGCGTGTAGCCATGTATTAAAGCAACAGGTCTGAACCCACCTGAAATTATTTTGTTACTGATCACGTATGTAGCCAGGTATTAAAATTAAGAGGTGGAAAGCCCCCCCCCCAGTCAGCAAAACCTATGGAGGGGGACTTTATTGAAACATAATTAACACTTTTAGGTCTGTAAGTACATTTCTCAAGACAGTTCATCCATACGGCACCAGGGCTATTACTGAGGAGGGGGAACAGGTATGTTATCATCGGCCCTGGACTGCAGGGGACCCTGGTCTGCAAATCTTCAAAGAGATCCTAGTTGGCGGGGGCCCCAGAATTCCCTGCTACCCCCCAAAACAGCTCAACAATATGTTTAAGCTGCAAAAGGCCATAACTAACCCAAAATAATTAAGCTCAAGGTAATGATTCAGCGAATTAGTCAGTCCCACTTAAATTAAAAATAATTCATCACCATTTGCAGCAAACGATCTAATTCAAATTGCTCAGACATATTGTCAAGATGTCAGTGTAAGTCAAGATGTAATTATGCTCCTGATCCCCACAATTCTGAATGACAGTCATTTCTCACTTCCTCACTGTCACTTTTCATTTTCCGGTAGCAACTGATTTTTACATCAAAGGTGCTAGTTCCACCATTGCAAGGCTCTGCATTACATTTAAACTTCACTGGGAAGAGAAAGCACTCGCATGCACATGTAAGTTCTCCAGGTCAGTTGTGCATGTGGTGACTTATTCTATGGCGACTTGCATATGTAGTCTTGGGAACAGAACTGTTTCACTGGGAATCTACATAATCCATTCTCATCAAAACTGTACAGGCCTGCAATGGCCATGTGGCATTTATAATCCCAGTCCAGCCCTGGGACTTAAGAGACTCGTAATTATCTGCCACACGAGAACAACTGGACATGATCATTGCACTAAACCATTTGAAATATGTGGAAAACAATGACAAATAATGTTTACTGCTGTGCACAAGTGACTTCACAAGTGATGGGGGGGACAGCGTGTGGCTCAGTGGGTTGAGCCTGTGTGCTTGTAATCAGATGGTCACCAGTTCAAATCCAGCCTCAGCACATCTGTGGGTCCTTGAGCAAGGCTCTTAACCTCCAGCTTCCTGGGCGCCGCTACAGGTGGCAGCCCTTCGCAGACAACTTACTCTACAAACAGCACATTGAGGGACGCATAAAAAGAGAATTTCCCCACAGGGATCAATAAAGTATCTGTTATTATTATTTACTTCACAGCAAACATGCCAAAGTAATCAAAGAAAAATATAACACCGTTGTTATTAAGCGACTGTAAGATAGTTCTAAGGAATCCATATTCATCTAAATTCATAAAGCACTAAACGTATGTACTCTTTACAGGCCTGTATGAAAGTACAAGCAAAACTCTTACAGCCATGTGGATATTAGTAATGATCACTTTCAATTTAGTGAGTTAGTGTACAGATTCTAGGTTCTGCTGTTAACTAATTATTTTGGAGACAGAATCTTCTTGATTTTGTTTTTCTTTTAAACAATGGATATGTGTCAATCTCATAAGATAGGGAAGTTTCATAGAGGGCTTTTTCAGTGCCTGTTCATCGTTACTCACAAACATAAAAAAAAAAAGAAATAAAAGCAAAACTCACTCCCTTTTCATCTCCTCCAGGAAGCCCCTAAAAGCTATATCTACACAAAAAAGCAATGAAATTACCTAGAGTAACATAGAGTAAGAAGTAAAATCCGAGGGCTTCACAAACACATTGTTAACTGAAAGGCGAACCCAGTGCAATACTAGACTTTATTAAATTTGTATCTTTCTGTCTGACACAATTTTTTTATGATTTGTTAAGCTCTGCCTGAGACTTAAAATCTTCCTTTTCATCGGCAAAGTATGATGGCATCTAAATGTATATCAATACTTTTTTGCAGAATCTTGATTATACAGCACAGCTAGGCTCAGTCTAACTGAGTTCACGAATGCATGTTTTTTTCATTCTACCTTTTTCTGTGCTTTCTGACTCTCACATATTACCTCAGGCTTTATCCGGGATGTAATTTTTTCACATGATTTATCATGTTACCTTTTTTGTATGAAAACATACTTTTTTTAGAATATGCATGAACTTCCATTCAAACTTGAAATTGAATAAATTCACATTGTTGGTTTTTAAATAGCCTTACAGTCGAAATATAAGTTCCTGGCCAAATAATTTTGGCCTGCAAAGCAGACTTTGGTAAACCTGCTCAGTAAAGCGTGCGTAGTACTTAGTAGCAATATGGGAAACATAACTTGGGTTCATTTTGCAATATTACAAGTTCATGTACACTATGTACTATAGTTTCCTAAAGTAAAGGGAGCAAGCCGTACTCAGGAAATGGCAGTTTATATGCAAACACCACTAATCAGACACAAATTTTGAGTAAATACTACATTTCTTTATAATAGACTCTGACTGCTATAATTGGACGGTGAAACTGAAAAAGGTCACTAAACCCCCCCTACACAAAAGTGGAAAAAAAAGCCTTCTTACCACTCTGAGAACCATGTGCTTGTTTATCAGAACAGACTGTGTTAGAGCTGCGTGTATTAACTGTAAGATCAGGAAGTGGTGGTGGAATGGTGTCATCACCACGTGTTCTGATTCTACACTTTCATTGCAGGACTGAATGCAAAACAATCTTTTCTTCCTGTTTTCATACTGCATGGACAAATTGAAACGTACACTTCTCATTACTGGAAAACATCTTCTTAGTAAGTTTTGTTAAAATGTGCTGTGGCATGTGTGTGTATGCATGTGTCATTTCTTGGCGAACTGTCTTGTTTTGTATTGCCTTGTGCCCCACACATCCATCAGCAGAATAGTCATGTGTCCGTGCCTCAACTCCCAGCTCCGTGGGAACCACTATGGATGGCTGCCCTTCACCGCCATGCTTGCTCTCACCTACGTGTATGTGAGGGATGCACAGGATGAACACTGTATGTCTGTGTCATGGGGAGCAAGATGGGGTAAAACAAAAGACAGTTTCCCCACATGGGATCAACGAAGTGTCATTGTTTATAAACAGATACACAGATTTGCAAGACTAATACGTTACAAGTAGGGGCGTATCTACAGGGGGCAAGATTGGGCCGCGCCCCCCCTACCCCCACTGTAGATCTTGCCCCCTCCCAACTTTTCAGTTGCTAAAACGGTAATCATAAAAAAAGCAATCACCCGTACATCCGCAAGACTGCTCAAATCAGCGAAACATACAGTACATGGAGAGAAATCTAACTGTAAACGGAATCTTAGGTCCCTCCCAAAAACTACAGCATGCGCTAAAACGTGCACGGCGTGGAGAGCTGACGGCGCGAGCCTGCATGCACGCGGGTGCGGAGCCACTGAGCTGTCTTAAAGTGAAGTTCGAGCTCCGCCGTTTGACGGTTAACCAAACACACGAACTTAAGTCAAAGTTAAATTAGTAATGAACGTAATATATCCTAAATTAGCAACGCATGGCTTGTATGCTAATAGCCACTCTACAATGAGAGTCCTTTACTGTAATGTACTCCAATGTAGGCTAAAGTCGTTCGCTAAACGGAATTCAAAGACGTGATTCTTACGAACATTTTATATATAATTAATGAGCTAGTTTAATTTTAGTAAAGATAAAAAGCTGCAAAACAGTTGTATGTTTGAAGCCATAGCGTTTAAGTGGGTTGCCAGTCGAGGCTGAAGTTGGTTTTTTCTTATTCGCGAAACCCGTTCCACCTTAAATAGACATAATGCGTCTTCTCCCCTATTCACAGTAATTTCTTGTCAATGTCAAAACATCTGTTAGGAAGCTCAGTACCATCTGATACAGCAACGATTACATTTGTTATATCCAGAGTTTGAAGGTATTTTGCGGTAAAATTTCTAATAAAATGCCCTCTGAAATTGGAGTTTTCCCCCATTACGACCATCTGAAAAAAACGCGCGATCTGCCACATTCACAGCAATATTTATGTGGTCAAAATCAACATGTCTGTTCTAATGTAAAATACCTCCTGATACAGCTATTACACTTATATCTAGAGTTCCACGGTATTTTACTGTCTGTAATTTTACTGGCGGTACTTAAGTCCACCCGAAACTGGTACTTTTTCCATAGAGACCTATTGAAAAACAATACATGTTCTGTGGTCAGACATGACCTGATGGGTAATACAGAACCAGCGAGAGCTGCACTGTTTTTTTGCATGAACATTGATCTGTTGTTGGGGAAGTGATGGTTTGTTATATATGTATTAATAGTAGTGTCTTTGTATATACGTAGTCCTGTGTTATTGTTGATATTGTTAAGTGAGATGATGTTGTGGAGATTATATGTATCTGTTACATGTTATGTTGTTTTAGTATGATGATGTTTTTTTCTACTTCCTGCCCAGGGACCACAGATGTAAGTTAGCTATATCTGTTAGCTGGATCTTTTGTTGAAGTACAATTGTATTTCTATATGAGAACTCCCACATACTGCCCTCCCATGCCAAAATCTTTTGCCACCCCTTTGCCAACACCATGTAAAATTTTCTAGATCCACCACTGGTTGCAAGCACCGAATGAAGATTTAACATCACAGCTAAACTTATGAATTTGTGCCAACATGTAAACTATATAAAGCACTGAGTGCTGGAACCAGTGGGGGGAAGAGTGAGTGCTGTGGTCATGGAGGTGTTACCTTCGTTGGGTTCTTCTGTTTCAGCTTCCCCTCTATCGGATTTTCACACATTGAAGAGAAACTTTCCATCGATCCAGTTTTGCGTCATGAATGAGTTTTCTCAACTACAATAGGCTCTGAGCCCCAGCTGTCTGTTGTCAAATCCAGCATTGATTTCTATAGTCTGGCAGAAGTACAGATATAGTGATTAATACATTTTGGGACATTTTATTATTGATATTGTTTGAAGACTGAAGTGAGTGTAGTGAAGGGAGTCCGGAATCTTTCAGTAGCATTTAACTAACAGCATGTGGTGGAATTTGTCAGCAGTGCTTCTTCTGACAGAAAACATCAGTTTTGAAACAATATTTTGGGCTAGATATAAGTATTTTGTTTTTAGTGGGTTCTTGGTTTTTATAGCACAAAATATGGTGATTCATGACTATTACAGTTTTACAAAAGCAAGACAATTCTAAAAGTATAATCCCCCTCAGAAAGATTGTATTAAGATGAGAAAAAACAGGATGGACCAACTTAGAAGTAATGCATCAAAAACACTTTGCTTTCCGTGTAAGACTACGGTTTCTTATCTAGTGTCACAAGATTCATCCGACGACTTCCTGTTAGTGAAAGTTCTGCTTTTTCATCAGACATTAATCACATGGTTAAACTGACGTGCATGGCAAACATTTTCGAAAATTCAAGGCCCCTATTGTTGGAGCCTTACATAATCTTCATGGAAACAATGAAAAATAAATTCCAACTGTTTATGTTTGTCAAATATCAAATTGATTACATCTTACAATGCTTTACCGTTCTGTAATAGTGCAGTACTCGACAATATTTTGTTACATATCCTAATCAAAACGAAAATATATTATGTTACCTTACTGTAAAAATTGTGACGTTAAAAGAGCTTTCCTTTTTGATCTCGCTGTGCAACCTGTTGTGGTAGGCCATTCACAAGCTTCACAAGGCAGACGAAAATCCTGGACAGGATGTTAGTCCATCCTAGCCATCAAGCACTATGTTACAGCCAGATTGCAATTAAAAGGCAAGCCAAAAGCGGTGCCAAATTATGTGACCAAATAGCATTTTAACAGTACAGTACTGTTTTATCATTTTGCAGTGTGTTACTGTAAAATGCGAAGCATGGGAAATTTCTTGCTGGTGGAGTTTAACATCCTGTTGAATGCAGTGCATTTTGAGATGGCAGCTGAACAAAAAATGTGTGAGAATAGAAGGATAATCAGTTGATAATGAGCCTAGATCCACAAATTTGGCAATCGGTAAGACTCATGTGCCAGATATAATAAATGGCCTTTTCGTATTTTTATCGTTTTCAGCGTTTCAAATGGCTGATAGTTTTGGTGGTAGTGATTAAGTAGTTTTGTTATGTACTGTAGCTTTAGATAAAACAAGGTAGCAGTTACAAATGTATACAATGTTTATATAATAATAATAGACATGGGAATGCTAGCTTGTTGACTGTGGGAATCAACAAAAAATGTCAGCTGACATTCATGAAGCTAGCTAATATCTGTTATGTTACATAAATCTAACCTATTAACATCAGTACATCACTGTACTTGTGGGAAATATTGATCTAAAAAAAGATCATGTTGTTACAAAATTGTTTTGTTGGGCTTTAAATGTCGATTCATTGTTGAAAAAGACTTTGAACAAATACCCTATATTCATATTCTGTATGACATACATCCGATCCCTGTATCTCTTGCCTTGTGATTGTTGCAAACCTGCCGGGTAAAGTGCTATGGAAAATGGGTTTTTATGTGTATAGATGAGAGAAACGATGTCATTTAAATTTCTGAGTAGGTCTTTGAGAAACTGTAGTTTCTCAATACACATATAACAAGACAACAAGCTAAAATAAATTTTGTAAGACACACACCCTAACTGCAGTTATGGTAAATCAGTTAGATTAAAACAATCTATCTAAAAGCTTTCAGATTATAAATTCAATATTAATTAATGAATTATTCACCAGAGTCAGAGGTTAAACGCGTTTTAAAAATTAATTCATGCTCATCTGCCAATAGATGACATTCTGTTTAGCTATGGATGACCAAACAGTGACCAGCAGTTACAGAACTTTAGCAGGGTATTAATATATATAAAACAATAATTTATGTAAACTACTTAAATTTTGAATCATGTTACCTATGAATCGTAGAAAACTCAGCTTGAGCAGTAGTTCTAAAATTTTTCATCCACACATCCTAATGGAAAGTTTCTTCAAAATAAATCATTAGCATCACAGAGAAGAGGTTCGTACCAAGAGAGTGCTTACTTGATCCCCTTACCGGATGGAAAAGACCAGCCTTTTCTGAGTACATTTGTTGCTTATATATGATATGTGTGTGTATGACATGGGTGGAACCCTAATGGTGGGAACACGGGTGGAACCCTGACATATACAGAAACACAAGGAATAACTGCAATCATACAGGCAGCGGTGGATAGTTCAGGTCCAGAAAGGAAAAATCCAGACCAAGATTTTGTTTCAACCAACCAGTTGAGTGTTCTGACTGTGACTCTTTAATAATAATAATTGATACTTTATTAATTCCCATAGGGAAATTGTCTTTTATGCCTCCCTCAGTTTGCTCTTTGCAGAGTAAGTTGTCCTGTGGTAGCACCCAGGGAGGTGGGGGGGGTTAAGGGCCTTGCTGAAAGACCTACAGATGTGCTGAGATTGGGTTTGAACCAGTGACCTTATGATTACAAGCACACAGGTTTAGTCCACTGAGCCACATGCTGCCCCCAAATGCTTTATGCTCAACTGGTTGGTTGAAACAAAGTCTGGATTTTTACTTTTTGAATCTGAGCTATCTACCTCTGCATACAGGAGTATCCGTCTAATGTAGGTTACCCAGATGCTTGGGTATAACACAAATTAGGGCATGGTTTTAACCACACATACACACAGAGATAAAAAAAAGTAAATAAAAACACATAACCAATATCTGTGCCATAAATATTTTAGAGTATAATTGTTATTAGTATATATGTTTTAGGCATATTACACACAGTACTTACATTATACACATTTACTGTCTGCCACAGAATTAATAAGCTATTTCATAGAAAAGCAAGTAAGTTGAATCACAATAACTGGTTATGATACAGGACTGTCCATCTCCAGTCATGGGAAAAAAAATCATCACCCGATCCAGTTTATAGTTCAGCTCCACATAAATTTAAACGTGAAAGTAATATAACAAGTGAGTAATTCAAAAAAAGAAGCCAAATATTACAATGTCAGATAAAAACATCATATTTGGATACTTAAAATATGACAAAATATTATAGTACATTTGCCATGCAAAGATATACATATATATTTATGTATTTTTGCTAACAACTCTACATGATTTTTCACTACAAAATGATTCATTTTCTTAATAGAGGATTTAATTTAAATTTTCACAACTACAAAATATTTTAAATGAGTCTCAAATTGGTGAGCACAGGTAAAATGTGAGCATTTTTTTTTTATAAAACAATGTCGCCCTCTAGCACCCTCTAGAACTTTTATCAGGCAGTGTTATCTGGCATGAAGTTCACACAGTTCACACAATACAACTTAACATAAAATGGGCACATACTGTATGTCTAGCATCACAAATGTATCATGTGCGTGAATCACTTAGGAGAGGATATATATACATAGAGAATTTTCCACTCAAAGCTCCACTTAAAGACAATACTATAGAATTTAATCTGGGGCAACCAGGCAGTAGCTTCCTGGCATTTTTCTCTTCCTTTTGTGAGTTACAGCTACTCATCACCATTCTTCTCAGTGCCAGCTCCTGTGGTGATCTCGTTCCTATGTTCACCCACCCTCTCTGGGGAGTTGCAGCCATGTTCGTACCCGTTTCCCCCTGAACCTGTTTGTGTGCGTGCCCCTGGCTGATAGAGCTGCATGGAAGGCCGATCCTGAGCCAAAAAAAAGGAATGACAGAAGAGAGGCACAGAACATTTGATCATAACGACAAGATTTCACTCTGTACAGTACAAATGATTGGTGCCGTGACTTATACTGCCAAAATGTCCTTAAGATCTGTAACAATAATCCAGGTGTATGTTCACAGTACTGGGCCATTTCGTTAAGCCATGTTCCCTTGTGACATGAATGGAAATTGTGTGAATCAGCCTGAGGCCTGTATCACAAAGCAGGATTTCTTGCTTAGCAGGATAACTTGTGGGATTTAAGGTATCCCAGTTTAAATAGACTTTATCTTCAATCATATACATTTAGTTCAGACTACCTTAAATCTGACAAGTTATCTTAGAAACCCAAAAAAACACCTTTGTGGTACAAGTCCCTGTAGATGAGCAAATGTTATTACCTGCAGGTCCCGATCTATGTAAAGGTTTGTGGGGGCCAATTTCAATAAACATAAAAGTGAACATAAGTTAAACTGCCTACATCATATAAAATTAAACATGCAATTTTTCTATAATTTTCAATGCATGATCACTCTATTTGCAAAAAGAATTGCAAATAAGTGGGTTTGGCAAATTTGAGAAGCCGTCTAAGCAGCTCCCAGCAGAAATAACAGCTAGTAACCAACATATAATCCCTCTGTTCCTGTTTTTAGAATTCATTTACACTTTGGTTTGTACAATGTTTCTATCTTAGAAACATTCCCTGAATGACTTCCAAGTAATAAATGTGAGAACTCTCAATGTGCAGTATTTCTTATGTTGAGTCACTGTAGTTACAAAACACATACATTCAGAAACCTTCCAAGAAAAGGCTATTACGTCTTCATGTCAATAGCTGTAGTGTCAGCTAAACTTTTGGACTGACCTGCTGATTCTGTTGTCTTATATTTTTTTGCATATGTGCTGGCAGTTTTTGAGCAAGTCAATCAGGAAATTTTCTTTAGATTCTGTGATAATGGATTAGTTATAGAATTTTCATAACTTCGCCATAATATTTGCAACATAAGATAGCTGCAGTATAAAAACATGCAAATAAGGATCAAGTATGCACTGAAACTTTCAGAACTCTGTTAAACGTCTGTTCACTTATAGATTTATTGAAAAACAGATTTTGAATAAAAAAATGCCCAAACTTTTGCCTTGAGAATATATACCATGTGCGTTTTCTAATATACATCAGTATTTCAGTAATACAGTTGCCATCATTATTGACAGAAAAACATGAATGAATAGAGAAATAATGCCCTGGTTTAGAATAAAAGATTAATAATAGTAATAAAATAGCAATTGTACTGAAACAGTTGATTAGTGCTAATCCAGATCAGGGATGATCTGGACCCCTGGAATCCCTGGGAGAACAGCGGGTATACCCAGGAGGAGATGTCAGTGGCAGAAAATGAAATGCAATTATTACCTGATCACCACTTTGAAATTAATTATACAGTATTTGTAATACCATATGCTATGTTCCATTCCTCTTAATATTCATAATATATTTTGGCACCCAGTGTATAAATATTTCATATTTCAGGTCTTCATATTCAGCAGAGGCGGTCATAAAAGTGATTTGTGAAGGGCATTAACATACTCTACACAGACCGGAATGGTTTTATACTGTTAGTTTATGCAGCCAGTGATGGATTAGGAATGACTGTGCTTGATCTTGAAAGCGTGCCAGGCCTTTCCATTTGGTGTCAGCAATGAGACACTAGCCTGTACGGAGCCTCCCAGAGCCTCGCCACACCCCCCCCCCTCCCCCCCTGGGTAGAAAGGCTCAAAAGCTAGCTGTACCTTAGCTGGCAGAGCCCCTCCTATCTGGTCTTGCCCCTCAGACTGGGAGGTCCTTTTCTCCTGATGCGCTAACACAGACTGAGAGACACGTGGCTTTGGTCAATGTCAGCCAATGCTGCCAAGGTTTGATTACAGCTAACCAGCTCTAGTGACGTGCTGCATACAAGCATGTGACGCAGCACGAGTGCCTGTGATGTCGCAAATTTGTACTCAAGATTAACAGCAACTGTAATAAAGAAACTCTGTATAAACAGTTCTTTTGCATGACCTTGACAAAGAAGTAGCGTCTTACACCTTATGACACCAACACTTCACATGAACTACTTTAGTACCATGGCCTTTAGTTTATGTCGCCTGGTAAGGTTCAGTATTTAGCTTTACTTGAAATGTATCTCAGTTACAATAACCGGTCTGAGCATTTCCATATCAGTTGAAACCTGCTTTAAGTAGGTAATGTGGGAACAGGAATCTCCATGTGGCACTGCTTCCTCACCTTGTTGCGGATGCGCTCTTTCCTGCTGCCTCCGTCGTCCTTCTCGTCTTTCACCGGTTTGTCCCCGGTGTCTGAACAGTAAGCAAAGCCATGATGCTGACTGTCTTTCTTGGCCCTGTCCTGGCAATAGCTCTTGCCCCACTTGGTCTCTTCTCTACGGCGCACAAACTTGTCAAATTCATAGTGGTGCCTCTGGCGCTTGCGCTCCTCATCTCGGCTTGGGTGTCTGTCTAAGTCCTTTGATCGTTGCCCTTGGTCCTTCAGTTCATTCTGTTCCTTGTCACTCTCTGCTTGGCTTCTGTAGTGAGACAAAAATATACGTTAAATGACCTTATTTTGCAGATGCATGAAAATAGCTTATCATCCATTCATCCATCCGTCCACCCATTTTCCATACCCACTTGTCCTAAGCAGGGTTGCTAGGGTCCGGATATTACCCTAGAAGATACGGGTACAAGGCAGGGAATAACCCTGAATGGGGCGTCAACTCATCACAGGGCACACACAGCACTCACACACACATTCACACCTATGGACAATGTGGTAACTCCAATTCACCTTAGCATGGTTTTGGACTGTGGGGGGAAACGGGTTAAACCTGCAGGAAACCCCACAACAGCTCGAGGAGAACATGGAAACTCCACACATGTAGAGTGGCAGAGACTGAAACCCTGGTCCCAGAGACATGAGGCATCAGTGCTGTTATGATTATTCTATACATCCATTTTCCATAATCATTTATCCAGCACGGAGTCATGTTAAGCCTAGGGCCTATTCCAAGAAGCACAAGACAAGGGGCATCGTGGACAGCCCATTGTTTGCGGGGCACACATTCACACAGATAATAATACACCATGTGCAAAGATTCAACCTAACTTAATGTTTGAACACTGAAGTATGCAGACAAAACTAGTGCAAACAAGAAGAGACCGTACAAACTCCACACATGTAAAGCTGGTATAGGGAATCAAACCAACAACCCTGGTGTGAGACTACAGCGCTAACTGCCACCATGTTGCCCTATGATTATGATGATGATCCTTCTTATTATTATTTAAAACTATAACAGACAGATATGCCTTTAGACTTAGGCTTGTCCATACCTCATTAGTAATGGATAAATTATCGAGCTATGTAAGCTTCTCCTTAAGATCTTGTTTTCCAGCTACACATCTTTCATATCTTTTCAAGTATTTTCAACACCGTCTTTCTAGATGGTGTCTAATAGCATGAGGCTAATGCAGTGATAAGCAGATGTTGTGTCACTGGCGCTAACGCTTCTGCTTTGATTGTGAGAACGGAAGGGGAGGCATCTTTTAGGTTTACGTTGCCTGAGAAGGGAAAACTCTTCCGACACTGCATGCAAACAGTTTTTTTTTACTGCCACACTCCAAAAGACATTTTATGGCCAGTAAGCTTTAAGAAGCTCCTCTGCCAGTGCCCCCGATGGGGGGGGGGTTTCTGTTAAGTTAAACCAGGACTAGAGTTTTTGATAACAAGTTGGTGCAAAAGTGGTGCAGTGGTGAGCACTGTTGCCTCACACATGTAGGACTGTGTATTCTGGTTTCCCCCCACCGTCTAAAAACATGCGTAGGTTAATTGGAGCTGCCAAACTGCGCCTGAGTGTGCCCTGTGATGGGTTGGTACCCCATCCTAGATTGTTCTCTGCCTTGTACCCATAGGCTCTGAATCCCCCACAACCCTGAATAGGATGTGTGATTTCAGAAAATGGATGGAAGGTTACTGCTTACAGCTAATAACTGTATTGATTTCACATGTGTTTACATCTTAGTCCATCCCTTTCAGCTATTCACAAATGTATGCTATAATGTTAACTCTAGGCATTTAGCTTCACTAACGTTATGCAAATACATAGTAACAAACTGTTCATCGTCTTGATAATTAATTACGATCCTGGGAAGTTGTCAATGATTTGATGAACAATTGAAAGAGGGCTCTCTCCTTACTTTAGTTAAATTTCAAATGAAATTTCCAGTGAACCAATTCAGGAAAGCAAACAAATTACTGAATGAAAAAATTACACATAATAACACTATTATTATTATTGTTGTTAATATTAGCATTATAGTAATAGCAGGCCAGCATGGTGGTGCAGTGGTTAGCACTGTGGCCTCACACCTCTGACACCTGGGTCCAAGTCTCCACCAGGCTTCCTTGTGTGCGAAGTTTGCGTGTTCTCCCCCCGTCATTGTGGGGTTTGCTCTGGGTACCCCAGTTTCCCCCCACAGACCAAAAACATGCTGAGGCTGACCGAAGTTACCAAACTGCCCACAGGTGTGCATGTGTGAGTCACTGGTGTGTCAGCCCATAGCTTCTGGGATAGGCTCTGGACCCCTCACAACCCCGAACAGAACAAGTGGTTACAGAAAATGGATGGACAGTAATAACAGTAGTAGTATTTATGGAGGAATCCACCCATTTATAAAACAAGATATATTTGATGAAATAGTACCACAAATTTGTGTATGGCAACTTGAACCAGCATCCTTGTGGTTATAAGCCGATATTCATAACTTACAGCTATTTCAGTAATTCAGTAAACAGTAATTTCCCATACTTATGCAATCACACAGTTATTTGAGTGTGCATTTAATACTGATAATTTTTTTCTGTGTTTTGAAACATGCTGCTCAGTGTTTCTTCTCTGACTATGATGCACTACGCTTAGTATTGCTATAGACTCCACACACATACATCACACATATTGATATCTCTGTCGAAAGCACTTCATTTTAAAGAGCCAGTCTCATGAAGATTCCTTACCTTTCCTTTAAGTCCTTGTCTAGGTGTTTAGATTTCATATGCCCTGGAGTTTTGTCCCATTTACTCTTATCAGGATCTCCATTGTCCCCTTTGTCCTTCAGTCTGTCCGAGTCAAAATCTTCATCCCTGTCTGATTTCTTCAGGAGCTACAGGGCCAATTGAAAATGCAAAAAAATACGAGACATTACCTTTTCCATATATTAGAAAATAAAAGACCCAATAGTATAATGGAATAGTCTGAAAGTTTGAATGCCCAATTACACATGTAATCCCTACACATACAAAGTACTTAAAGTTTATCTGAAATGATTCACTTATACTGTGGCATTCTGTGGTTTTGTTACAGAATATGGTGGCACCAAAAACACACCTTGATTTTAATCTCTTTTTCAGCTAGTTTCTTCTGCTTCTCGACCTCCTTCCGCTTGCGCCTCTCCTCTTCCCGACGCTTCCTCTTCTCTTCCTCTCTCAAGCGTTTCTTCTCCAGTTCCCTGCGTCGTCTCTCTTCTCGTTTCTCTTCCCTGATTCTCTGCCATGGGTAATAGTGTCTCAATGGATTTACAGAAGGTACCACACATACCGATATCACATTAATCATGCAATTAGAATGTTGTAAAGAAACATAATTATGTGTCTGAATCATACCTGCTTTTCAAGTTTCTTATTTTTAATGTATTCCAGAAGCGGTGTGGTTCTCTTCGCTGCAAAAAGGACACATTCTGTTGTTGTGCACTGTATGCAGTGGTGTGTCAACAATGACAATTAACCACTAAATAAATATGTCAGCAAGCACGCACTATGCATGTGCAGTTGAAATGGCTTTATAACCCATTTGATTTGTAAAGCCTATTATGACACCATACCTATGAGCTCTTTGGTCTTAGCCTCTATCTCCCCCAGCAGTGTTTCAGGATTGGCTGTCGTTTTTTCCTCATCACAACAGTTCTCCAAAAACCTTCTGTACTCAGGGTCTGATTGGAAAATAGTGAGGCTGTATGTGCATTAACAGTAATTACAAACACATTAAGGAAACATCTTTATAAGGAGAAGTCATACCGTCCTCTATACTTCCCGCTTTTGCATCTTTCTTTTTGAGTTTCTTCTTAGAAACCTTCTGGAATGGGGCAAATTCTACAACAGCTGGATATTCCTGACCTGAGTGAATGCAAAGATTGAAGCACGTTATTGCTTATACACAATTTGTTCTAATGACAAAAGTAATGTAAATGCTTTTAGTTCAGAATTACCTTTATTATCAATGAAAACATAGCCATCGAATCGATCTCTAAAGAGGACAATGTCTTCTGGGTTTTTGAAGTTAATGTATGCCCGGGTGTAAAGGTGAGGATACAGACTATAACGAAAAACACAAGTATCATATCAACAAAACACGTCTTTCCATTTTTCTTTCAACATGTTCCTGTAAACTGTCATAACATCATTCCATTAATACATACAATGCCGTTCAATGGGGAGATATTTTCATTCACAGCTGACATTTTAAAAATGTTGATTCTTACTACTTAAACCCCGCGATTTATACTTCAACAGCACGAAAAGCAACACGTTTTAGCATTGCATTTTTACCTTTGATCGGCCGAGAAGAATTCGAAATAGTCGTAGGCAGGTAAAGGACTGAGCTGTTCTTCTAACTGATCTTTTGACAGATTGGGTGGAAGTCTCCGGATAACTACCTGTGACGTACATAAAAAGCGTTTAGTTATACACTTTTATCCCTAGTATTCTTTATTTAGAACGAGAAAGCTTCATACAACTTCCCCAAGGCCAGGCAAATTTCTTCGATATAACTGAACACCCTGACTACATCTGTAGGTATATGCGACAACGTATTACGTAACCCGAGACATACCTTTCCTTTTGAACACAAGACAAAACAGTTTCTAGCTTGTTATTGATCGAATAAACATAGAAGCTACATGAAAATATGAAAAGGGGGTAAATCAATTTGTGAAATTTTACAAACCACGTATTTTTTCTCCACAAACTATTAACAACTCAGAAATAACATTATTTACACATCAAGAAAGAAATTTTACGTTAGCACTCAAACGTAACAATATGTGAAATATTCTCTTGTACATTTAGTGCCAACACTTTTTATTCAGCTTCACCTTTCGCTGTCTATGGTGCTGATCCCGCTACACCACCGTCTGTCACCGACTGATCAGATAAAAATAATGCATTTTAAAATGACTATACCTTGGTGAACACTTCCTTTTTTTCTTCTTTCTGCTTAGGGTTAGTCGAAATATTGTCTTGGTCTCTCGGGAGATCTCTAAATTGTATTTCGACGATCCTCCTCTCCCTGGCCGCAGTGCCAGCCTCCTTCTCGGACCTCATCGCTCTCACTCCGCTCTCCGGGAGACTCCTAGTGCGAGAACTGCTCGCCAAATATCGCGAGATTTGAGTTGCCGGCGTGAGTTACCGGTACAACTTAACCCTATATAAAGACAATCGTGGAGGCCGAATAAAATAATGGTAACTTTTTATGTTATGATCTATGCGAACTTTTGCTAATGCTCGAATTTGTTTTCCAGGTCAACAGGTAAATACCGAATATACTCTATTTCGATGTATATTAATACTACCCTCGTGTATGTTTATGGACGCAATGTCATGTAATTGATTTCCTTTGTCTGGTGTCTTTTCTTTTTCTGCATATATAACTGTATCCTGTGTGCAACCGTTGACACTTGTTCAATAAGTAAATACATAAATAAATATTTTGGAGGCCGGTTTGGTCATTCTAGTTCATTCTTTCAGATTTAATACTTCATATTCAATGAGGGAAAAATATTTAATTGTAAATGCATGCACTCAGTTACCACTCAATTAGGTATACCTACGTAGCAATAGGTCAAAAGAACTGCATTAGTATCTACTTGAAGGGTTGGCGTCCATTCGGAGACGCCTTTCGACACTGCATTATTGCACTGACCTCTCTTTTTTTGCACTTGTGTATTTCCTGTTAGTTTTAACACCACATTAAAATCTCTAAGCCATCGTTACCTAACCTCTACATCCTGTTAGCTTGTTGTTTGTAGTGTATTCTATTCTGGGCACGTGATTTCGTCGCTTGGAGGAGCAAGGCGTCTACGATCAGGCTACTAGTGTATCTAAACAGTTATAAACCAAAACATATTCTTTATTATATTTATTCACAATGTATATTTCTCGTGTTTCTTTTTTACTAGTAGTATCACTTCTTTAAATTAACTTAATTTGGACCCCTAATAATGATGATGATTATGGTGATGTGGTTGCCTGGACTGAACTGTAGTCCTTGTAATCACTCCCCCCCCGCCCTCGCAGGTACCGCCCCCTATTTCATTGGTTCTGAATGATGTCAATCACAGAATGCGGACGTTTTCTCGAAACCAACGTACGTCAATTTCGGAACTCCAATTTGACTATTTCCTAGAATTTTGTGACTACGCACCTGTCCTGATGTTTTCATGTGTCTAGGCGTAGCGGTTATGGGTTATTGAGTTACGAGGAAGTAGCCAGCTGGTTAGTGCAAGCCTTCCGATGAGCTGTCACAGAAAAATCCTCCAAACCCGACTCAGGGGAACCTGTTGCCATTTCCTTATGTCGCGGACATCGTCTTTCCCTTTGCGCACTGTCTTGTGATTTGCATTAATAAGATCCCAACTATCTTTTCATTGTTTTGGCATTGTTGAAGCTGGTCTATGAAGGGATCACTTTCAAGAATTCACGTGAAGTTCGTTTTGCACAATGATGGCGAGTCTCGCCAATTGTGTGGGGGGAAAAAAGGAAAAAACTTGACTCGAGTTCTTTAAGATATGGAGGAATTCATTTTTTCAAGTCTGTTTAGTAGCTGACACAGAAACCACAGAACAGAGTGCGTTGTCCTGAAAGTGTCCATTTTTGTAAAATAAAACAAGAGGTTATAAATATCTCGTTTCTTTATAATCAAAGATATACACACACGAACTCTTCATTGGCCCTGCACCTGTATTCAGGTCGATGATAATAAAGTTGAATCTGATGAACGACACCTCATAGTCATAATTATTTTATTATTTTAAGAATATGGCGTTTTGTGCATTTCGCAGAAAGAAGACGGTGACGACCTTAATTTTACATCTTCGGGTGGTATTGAATTTGTAAATAGTGGTATATATAATTAACGAATGTGAAATCGTTTTTTTATTATTATTGTTGTGCGGAGAACAAGCAACACCATCTCGTAAATAAAGCAAAGAGATAAACCACTTTAGGACCTACATATTTACAACATAAAAACATTTTAATATGCAAACAACTATACGTTGACAAATCATTTCACACAACGACTAGGTAAGGACCATTTTAGAAAAGGTTATCACCTCTGGTCACTTGGAATAGCTTCCTTGTCTGAGGAGTCACTGTCCTTAGAATTGGTAGCTGTGCGGGATGTACTAAGGGCGTCTGCTGTGCTGGGCTGATTCACCATCCGGCCATGACTATTACGACAAGGCACTGCAGAAACGAAAGGAAGTCCTTGTTTTACATTTTCACCTCAAATCAGTAGTTAGGAAATGTCTCGTCATAAAAAGTCATTATATCCTATGGATATTAATCCTATAGATCCGATGTCCTGGGGGTATTCCACAAAGCAGGATTTCTTATTTTGCCGGATAACTTAAGCAAAATGTAAGGATTGTCCAGTAGGAATGTCACTTACCTCGCTTCTTATTGGACAGTTTTCACGTTTGGCTT
>JAODLD010000001.1:41588658-41601072 GCA_026781065.1 Mormyrops boulengeri
GAGTTTTACCCATAGAAATGAATGGAGAGTCCTCACAAAGATATAATTACAAAGATATAATAACCTGTGTGTGTATATATATGCAGTATTTTGCAAAAATCTTAAACAAAAAAAAACCAATTTACCATTAGAACACATATGCAAATTAAGAGTAACACAGTAAAAACTAGTAATAATTTCTTCTGTTCTCCAAAAAGTTGCTGATTTTTAGTTGGACGGCTAGATGAACACCGCTTCAGTTCCCAAACCTCTCCTCACGGGCACCCCAGACCTTTGATGTATTTATTAAATTTCATCACTTCACCAGCAGCTCCCTTAACTAATTAATTAAATTACTTTTAAAAAAGTTTTTTTTGTTGATTAGCTACATAAGGTGTGCATAGTCATTGAGTCAAAGAATACGTGGGTGTGTGGACGGTTGCTGCAAACACGGAGAAGTTTTAAAATGGCTACACTAACACACTTTAACAGGCATACTATCATATATATTGTCATAGTTTTACACGAACATGAAGATCATTTACATTTTAAGACTTCTGCACAGCATTGTGTGTGTGTGTGTGTGTGTGTGTGTGTGTGTATATATATATAAAAATTGTTAAATCAAACTCTTATGTCCTTGTATACAAAAAGTATATAAGTAAAAGTTATAAAACACCTACCACTGAGAAAACTCTGCCTGCCACTGCTTGTTTCCAGACAGAGCCTAGGTGAGGGTCGCTCAGGTGTGGACAAGGAGCTTTTGAGGCTTGGGACGAAAGTAGAGCAGGTGTCTAGGTCCCGGCATATCCTCTCTTGGGTGTACATGGTGCTGGCCTTAGATGGCGTGCAGCCCATATCTGTGCCTAGCCATGGAGGAAGGCCACACTGTTGTTCTGGAGTACAAGGCTATCGACTGTTGTGACCTCGGCCCTCAGGGCTGGCGTTTGAAGACAGCTGGAGTCGTGACGTCTCTGTTCTTGAAAGGGGTTGCGTCAGACCACCTGAGGAGTGACTGGCTTTGCTGTAGCCCCCAGCTAGAAGAAACAGAAAAGCAGTATATATACAGTGCTTTGAAAAACTATTCAGACACCAAGCCTTTTCAGATAAACGATTGCCACAACCTGAAATTTTGACCAATTTGATTGGGAATCTTTATTTGTAAATCAATCATTCTTTTTTTGCACAGTGCTGACCAAAAATGATATAAACCACTAAAAAATGAGTTCAGATCTTTTAGATTTTTAAATTGCCGATGGAGTTTGCATTGTGTACATGTATGTACCCTGTAACAGAGTCATGTCCCATCCGGTGTATACCTCAACCTTGTGTCCTGTGCTGGGACGGGAAGATGGATGGACACTTTTGTTGAATAAGATAATAAGGTCTTTCAATAGCACTTTTTGAAAACCGTCCTTTTAATGAGTAGCTGCATATGATAATGTTGTATTTTATGAAGAATTTTGCAAAAAAGATGATGATTAAAATGATAAATCTACATCTAACTGGAGTTTGTTACCTGTTATTTATATATTTTTTTCAAATAATAATTTTAAACAATTTACAGAAAGTCATACACTGGTCTCCACTTATATTACTGTGTAGCATTTGTGATGTATGTTACATATGATGACTGTTAAAATGTTAGCTCGTCATTGTGTTTTAAGGGCAGGACACATAGAGACAAATGTGTAATATATGTGCAGTATAAGTACTGTACAGTGTCGTATAAGTTTAACTCTGCAGCATTTGTGTGGCCTGGGTGATGCTACACATGCTAATATGAAGACTGTTCAACACTTAACCTGTCCTTAACCGGGTCAAGTAAGTTTTTCATCAGATCTTTCATATACAATATACATGTAGTGGCACAGGATAATATCAGCAAGGGGAACTGTTCAGTACAGCTGTGGGGAAGTGTCACTGTGGTATGATATTGTTATCTGTGATGACCTGGACGCTGCACTGAAAGCACATTTCCACTATCTAGAAAATGACAGCCGATTTGCTCGCATACGCATGCAGCACTGAAGAATGTCACTGCCTCCTACCCACTTAACAAGGAAGGAAATGTTATTTAACAATGGATGTGACAAGATTTTATATCTTGTGGCGATGCTGAAGACGATCAAGAAGACTGCTTCAAACGATTAGTAGAGCAGTCTTTTAGCAGGTATAGAAAATGGATGGATGCATGGATGCATGGATGGATGGATGATTGTATCAACTGAGTTGAAAAAAAATATTTTCTTACATTTTAAGTGGTTAACTTCTGAAAATACGATGAACCAATCACCTTTGTGCATATGTGTCAACATCTCATGGGAAAAGACCAAAGGCCTCAAAGATACTAATGTCTAGCTCTTTGTAACCATCCCTGGATGGCAACTAGTTCACCATGGCATCATAGATCTTCCCACACAACAAACATTGAAATTGAAATAATTGAAATACAGCAGGCGCAAACATAATTTCCACAATATATATACACTGTACATATAAATATATACATAAAAACTTAACTGTAAAACAGCGGGTCAGTGGAATTCATTCTGCCCCCTGTGGTGGATTTGGTGTAACAAACTCAATACCAAAATACCATTTCCTTTAGAAAAAAAAATACACCTAAATTCTGACCATAACCAAAAACCGTTGCATACAGACAGGCTATACAGTGTTACCTCAACATGTATGCAATAAAAATGGTAACAGAAAACTCATAACCAGTAAAATCATGTCAACTAGGCTGGGTTCCCAGCCTTCAAATGTCAGCGGAACGGTTTATTGTGGGTAAAACAGTCAGGATATCGATCTTAGATTTCCTAAATTGATATGTTTCCATTTTTCTGGGACGTCTACAGCTCGTGCAAAGATGAGGGGTAGTTAAAAAAAAGAATTTATATGCAGTAGTTTATTTTTGGGGAAAAAACAGCATTCTGCTATCGGGCAGTGAACGGAGGGTTGGGCCGCCCTACTCTAGGTAATTTAGCTAATTTAGGCAATATTTCTGATGGCATATAATATCCACATGATACCCCAGCTCACTCCCAGAAAGATGGTGTACTATGAGCCAAATTCTCCCTAAGACTGCAATGTCTTAGGCAATGCAATGTTTCATAAGTATTAAGCAGTATGAAGCCGCTGGTGTTATGTATGTACTTACTTTCTGTAGCAATTACTTTTTTATGGACACCCCCATGAGGGTGGGGTGTGATGTTTTCCAGTATTTATTAGTTCTAAGATCTTGTGTTATTGCTTTACACAAGAGAAAAATGTCCAAACATTTCCCGATTATTCTTCACTTCAGGCAGTAGGTCTTCCTGGTGCATCTCACTGCAAAGACTCACAAAGGAACAAGCAAAAACAGATTCGACAGACAAAGACAGACAGACATAGATACAGCATTTGTTGACTGTTGATGTTGTGTATTTGTATTTTAAACTATTCCCTCAGTAAAATTATGTCATATGCTTATTTAGTTTTAATCATACGCAGTGCAATTGGCCAATTTTGCCACCTGGTGGATACTTTATGAAATGTACCTGAAAACTGAATAGCTTTTCATGAAGTTGATGACCTTCAGCCTTGTCTTTTTAAGGCTGAGTTGACCATACGATTGGGATATAGTTGACATTGTAGGTTTCACAGATTTAACTTGAAAAAGGGAAGACATTTTAAGTAGTCAGATATTTTAGATTTTCCGCATTGCTGATAGATGTGTGAAAAGGACCAGGATAAGCAGTTAGAAGGTGGATGGATGGATGGATGTGTGAAAAGTAAGAATGTAAGTTTTGTTAAATGAACATGCCTAGATAACTGATGCCTTCCTTTTATTTTTATCAATTAACAACTTAATGATGTTACAATTTATTTGTGAAAGATTTATTTAGCTTTTTCTTGCTCATATCATAATGAGTATTTCGGCTGCAGGTATCTGCTTCCACAGCAAAGATTGGGCAGCGCCTTCCATTGCTATTTTTTATGTTTAAATTGGTCAGGGGGTTATGTGCCAAATAATTGTACTATTTTCCACAGAGACTGCATCAGAGCATCCAGTAGCCTCCATGTTAGCATTTAGGTTTAAAAAAATAAATGCCTTGTGCTGGTCTTTAACATTTCTGCCCCCTAGAAAAAAAACAGCATGTTACTAAAGCTTCTTCCTACAGTTTGATCCTTTGAAGTACATTAATTTGAATAGTTTAGCTATTTTAAGGAATGCTCCAGTGCAACTGGACTCAACTGAAAGATGTGAGAACCTTTACTTCATATTAAGAACCAAGAAATAGACTCAAACTGTAATTTCTTAATGATTTAGCATGTGGTTGTTCTTGAATTATCATCCCGATTTCTGATCCAAGTGACATCTAACCTGGATTTTTGAAGCCATGCTTGTGGTCACCCTAACTATGAATGATCCTTCTCTGCATCCAAGGCAGCATAAAGTTCAAATTATTCCCCCAGTAAAATTATGTCACTTATTTAGCTTTTAATTGTAAGCAGTGTGATTGACCAATTTTGCCACCTGGTGGATACTGTATGAAATGTACCTGAATACTGAATACCTTTTCATGGAGTTTATGACCTTCAGCCTTTTCATTTTAAGGCTGCAAATATGATTGGGATGTAGGATATCGATATATGTCTTGAATATTTTAGTATGTATTATAAATGATATCTGTTGTTCTCATTATTTGATGTATGTCAGGGAGTATTCCTATATTTGTATTTCTTCTGAATGCCTTTGACCATTTTTGCATGCTCTCCATAGTCATACTTTAGCAAAATGTTCCATTCTTCATCGTGCTACATTTGCTGAGATTGCACCCATTGGCAGTGTTACTATGGTGGCGCTTTTGCCTTTCAAGGACATGGGAGTTGATCCGTCAACAGAGCAGTGAGGAGGACAGTCCTGAAACGTCACGGCTAAGCTGGGACTGCAGGCAAGTTCACTTAAACGGCCTAGTTATTTCAGGGGCCTCTCACATCCCTGTGCACTTATACTCCATTTTTGTGTTGGCCTGCACTGCAAAAGCAACCTTCACACTCTCCCTCTGTGCTCTTCCCCAAAGGAGGGGCGGACCACCTCACCAGTTCTGCTTGTTTTACCCCATTTCCTGGACCACATTCCTGGCTCCGCTTGCTGGGCTAAAGAATAGTCAATGTGGATGCAACTAACGGTAAGTACTACCTTAAATAATGTACTATATGTCTATAGGAAAAAGCCAACATTGCTTAAGCATTGAGGATGTACTGTTGCTGCATTTGAGAGTGAACGGTAGTTTTGATGTGAAATATTGTAGTTATTTGTCGATCTTCCAGTGTGGCAAGCTCTGTTGGAGGAATGGTGTAAATTTTCCCAGTTTGCAGTCAAGGTATATTTATGTGATAATGATCAATCTCTTTCATAATATGAACTATAGGGTTAGAGTCTTAGAGTATTTAAAATACGGTATGGTTATCACATTAATTAAGAACAAATTTATGATAATCTGGTAACAGTATCATGCAATAAGGTATATCAAAGTGTTATATATGACATGAAACAGTAGGAGATACTTTTATAAATCTCACAATAAACTTTAACTGGGCTTGGTTAGTTGGTCAGGATATTGATATTTAAGAAAACTATAATGATACAGGGCAATTAATTTACTAAAAATGTAAGCATGACTGAAAAATTGCTTTCATTTTTAGATATGTGTGTAGTAGCAATTTTGATTATGCTGTTATATTTTTGACTATAGCTTTAAGACAGGTTTTGTCCTCATATAAAATGATTGTCTGTCTTGTTGCAAGGTCACAGTTATTTTTGAGCAATTCCACGTGGGCATGACATGCTCTGCAACCAGCTCTGAGACGCCCTGTGAACGGCTCACTAATATAGTGAAATGAGCCTACAGGAACTGAATGAGGATTTTTTTGTGACTCTCAAAGTCTAAAAATGTCTGTATTACTGCAATAACTAGTGCTTGATTAAACAATTCTGTTGCTAGTTTTGCAATTCTTCAGAAACTATTGAGAAGCCGGCCTGCAGGCAATAGAAATATTGAGAAAAAACATGAGATGACACTACAAATGGAAAATGGCATTGCATTGAAATACCATCAGTATGTAAGTTAATCATATACCTCTTTGTAATACATAATAGAGCACAGTCCCAAAGAAGGGTGCTGAGTACTTTTAAACAATATTGGATATTAATTGTTTTCTATGTCTAATTATATAAAATGGTTCCATTGGATCCAAGCATATACTGTAGTATTCCAGATAATGCAGTTATATGGGTAACCAAATCCAGTGATGTCATCATTGTGATTAGTAATCTTAATAATATTATAAATCACAAAATTAGTTTACACAATAGAAGGAAAGGTGTTCACGAATAATTAATATTACTTACTTGCTTTTAACTATACATCTGTGTCAGTGACTTCAGCCTGCACAGTGTGATGTTGCATACTGCTGCAGTGATAACACAACAAAATCCTAAATGTCAAAAAATGTACTCTTAAAATTGTGCACATAAGTGACATCTAGTGGTAATATTAGAAAATGAAGCTTTAGTACCATTTTTATACTACATTTATTTGGCAGAAATCGCTTTTACGCAAAGCAATTGAGAAGGCAGAGTCAGTCAGTCACTGGTGCAATTGGGGATAAGGGCCGTGCTTACGTACCCAGTGGTGAAATTACTCTGCTGACCGTGGGATTTGGACCAGTAACCTCCCAATCATGGGCAGTGCTTACCCGTAGGGCCACACATTGCATACAGCCCTTAATTTTACATACCTCATATAAACTACAAGGTCAGTGTAGCACAATAATACACTCAATCATTAGAGAAATGTTTTATCAATAGGCATAACACTTCATTAATTTCTAGGTTCTAAAAGTGACAGCACTACACTGCTAAACAGAGCTGGATGTTTCAGGTCCAGAAAGCAAAAATCCAGACCAAGATTTTGTTTCAACCAACCAGCTGTGTACTCTGAGACTCTTTATACTCAACTGGTTGGCTGAAACAAAATCTCGGTCTGGATTTTTACTTTTTGGACCTGAAACATCCACCTCTGCTGCTAAACTAATAATACATTAAATAAATAGGCTTTTATTGCTCAGCATGTATTTGTTATGTAGACACTTTTTCCAGATTCGTACAATTAGAGTACTATAGATGAGTAAGCCTTCATCAGCACAAACCAATAATCAGTAAATATGGTAATTTTTTGTGGTATTGCTTCATATTTCCATCCACCCACTCACATTACCATAGCCATGTATCCAGCTTGGATATCAATCCATTGCAGAGCATGTACTCACATACACAATCGCATACAATATAGGTTATTTAGAAGAACCAGCAGTGATGTATGACTTGGAATGTTTTAGACTGTGGGTGAAAACCAAAGAACATAGGGAGAATATGTAAACTCCACATACACAAGCGAGATTCGAACCTACAGTCCCTGGGATGTGAGGGTACACTGTGAAAGACTGAGCAACCACATCACCTGTGTTTATGTGTTAGGTCCTGAAATGCAATATTTGTACTATATACCATCATGCATCATCAGCAAAGAAACTAAATGTGCCTTTTAATATAAACTTATTATGTCTATTGGTGTGAAACCAATAGCTAAAGATACAGTATATAAAGATAGCATGCAGATTTAAAAATACGAGAATATGAAAAGCAGCTTGAGAATTTAATTCATTAGAGTAGTAACAATCAGATTTTTAAATCAGTTTCAAAACAAATTCTTGAATGCATGGTACATTGAACTGGCCTGGCTTTGCAGCTTGTCCAGGTTGGAAAATGGAATCAGTCTGAAGACTGAGGGGACATTTCCCAGGGCCAAAAAGCGTACCTTCTGTGTATGGCTGTAGCACAGGGAAGGCAAAACATGAAAGGAGGAAATTGCAGAGGTGGCGGCAGTCTACTGGAACTGGCTATGGTGGTCTATGTGGTTTGAAATATGTGCAACAAAGCCAAGAATTCAATGATTTCCCTTGTTTTCCATTGGAGTAAATAGTTATTAATACAGTTTGTGTTATTTAACAATTAATTTAGGTGATTTTGTGCTGTGGCATGCAGAGCTGCCTAAGCTGAACTGGAGTTGCCAAATTGTCTAGGTGTGGATGTGAGTGAATGGTGTGTGAGTGTGCCCTGCGATGGGTTGGCACCCCATCCTGGGTTATTGCCTGCCTTGCACCTGTGGACGGGCTTCAGACTGGCAGGTACAGAAGATGGATGGGGCGCCCTGGCGGTCAGCATGATCGTAATCAGCTCACACTGATTTGATACTCTGCTCCGGATCTATATGTGAAGAGCTTGTCCTCCCTTTGTCGTCATGGGGTTTCCTCTGGCTTCTCAGGTCCCCCCCCACAGTCTAAAAACATGCTATGATGAACTGAAAATGCCAGTAGTGTGTGTGCCCCATCCTGAGTTATTCCCTGCCTTGCACCCATTGTTTCCAGTATAGGCTCTGGACCCC
Source organism: Mormyrops boulengeri (assembly GCA_026781065.1). Classification (NCBI taxonomy): domain Eukaryota; kingdom Metazoa; phylum Chordata; class Actinopteri; order Osteoglossiformes; family Mormyridae; genus Mormyrops; species Mormyrops boulengeri. Next base: position 41,597,133 of record JAODLD010000001.1, read on the forward strand.
CTTAACCCTGCAAAGAACAAGTGGTGTAGAAGGTGTATATATGAATGAATTTCATTTGTTTTTGCTGCTTATTTCATTACAGAAATCCTTACAAATGTCTTACCGCCTTACAGGAAGCCTTGTCCAGCATTTGCTTGCCGCACATTTTTTTCCCAGGCAAAGGAGCCAGATTCAGCATCACACAGCTGCTTGCCTTTGAGGGATGTAGCTATGAAGAGCTCATTTCTAGAAAGGTCATGCTTTGGAGTCTGTTGCTGCTTGGTAACACTGCTGTGCAACTGCGTGTTCCAGTCTCCAGTCTCTAGTACTGTGTATAGCTCCTCTACCAGGGCATATTCATTTTTTCTCTATCATCATTTTGCATAGAGAATTGCTTATTGCCATGCTTTTCATTCAGTGTTCTTTGAGCTGAACATACTAGATTTACTGTAATATAAAATGATATTAATTACATTTACATTGGCATATGTCAATGTAATGCAATGCATGTATTTATGATACTAGAGAGCTCAAAGCGATTACTGCCAAATGTGACAAACACATCAAATCGGTCAATACACATATGAAAATAACAAAATGAGACAATTAATAAGAATATAGTAAGTTTGTAATGTGTGGTGTAAAGGACCACTTGAGATTAAGGAAAAATTCTAGTTTAGTAAATGGTTTATAAAAAGCACATGTGTCTAAATGCCTGCTGTCAGCTTTTAAGTATAAACTTAAAGCTTTCTTAATCCTCTGCCATAAATTCCTGAGGTTCACACAGTTAATCTTGATTATTTTTTTAATTAGGGATGCTTCAATTGGCAAAAATAAGGCAAATCCCTGCGCAATAGCTTTGGGGTTGGTGCTATTATAAGTTGCATTATATGTGCTATATATGTTATTCTTTTTGCAGGATGACTGTTTATACTGAACAAGCTACCCGTAGATACAGTGTGAATTCAAACTTTTACCACACTATCTTTGTATGTACCCAGACCGGCCCAGCTACCAGCCCAGATATTCACACTGAAGTGGAGCAAAAGTTCCCTTAAGGACCACCAGCATTTGAGTGGCCCAGACCCAGGCCCAGCTATGATATTTTTCAAAATAAAAGCCATGTTCCGTTCAGTTTTGACCAATCACTAGTATTTTATAAAGCTGAAGTGAGGCAAATCATTATTACGTACTTAATACTTTTAGGTACCGTTAGTTAGTAATGTGTCTATCCCACCTTTCTGTATCCAAACACTGCCCCCCACCCCTCCCACTTGACAAAATATATTGTGGGGCACCCACTGTTTTTATCAGATTTACACCCATCCTACTGCAGGTAGGTTGGCATGTATGTATACAATAATTTTTTACAGGATGACAAAATTAAATTAATGTGATGTAGGAATTGGGGGGGGGGGTGGCAAGATGGCTGTGACAATAAGTTTCATGTATCATGCAACCACAGAACGGGGCAGCTTGGTCAATTTGTTGACTGGAGACAAGCCCTGGTACTACTCAGAAAAGGGCTGCGTCTGAATTCAGGGGCTGCATCCTTCTAAGGCTGCATTTGACGACCGAATGCTTTGCGGCGGTGCGACATGGCTCTGCCATTTCGAAGGCTCCTTCAAATGTAGTCTAGAAATGCGGCCATCTTTTCCTGCTCCATGAAGGACACACCCGATGGACCCTTCGCGGCCCAACATATCCCGAGATTCATTGCACACAGGTAAAGTGGGTGTGGCTAACGTGGGCGTGTCCCGGCTAGGCCACAAGAGCGGTGCTTCGTCTCTCATTGGTAAGGACAGGGACAGCTGGTGAAGCAAAGAGAAAATTATCCATAGGCCAGACTGTCCCATTTAACAACACTATCTGTTCGACCTTCGAACAGCACAGCCTACAAAGGCTACACTTTTGAAGACCGTGTCTTTCGAAGGAAGCAGCCTCTGAATTCGAACACAGACATGGTCTTACAACAGAATTGCCTAAGATAAGGATTCCACAATCCATTTTACCCTGAGGGTGAAATCATTTGACATAGTAGGTAGGCTTGGGTGTTATGCCGGTATTACCCTGGCATTTAGAAATCCTGAAGGTTTTATTTTTAATACGGTAAAAATACAGACACCCTTCCTTCTATGAAACTGGTACGGAGATGTCGTATTGACCAATGTATTACAGCATACAATGTTAGCGGTGACCGGAACCTAAATTAAGTAAGGAAAAAAAAACAAGCAAGCGTAGGTTAATGCCATTAAATTAAAATGCGTGTATGTGCTGTCAACTGTTGGAGCTTGCGCGACATAGGCCTACGTGAAACCTAGTGAGCAAGCGGGCGCAAACCGGCCAATGACGGTGATGTTGATAAAAGAAGGGTGATATTTTAACTCTTCAAAAAGGAGTTGTCTCTTCATTTTCCTAACGCTCAGTTTCCATGTTAGTGAGCCTGTTTAGCCTGTCTCTAACTCTGGAGTTTACAGCAGCTTACGTGATATACCGTGCACTGGGGAGAAATGTCTGGAAGGTATGATGGTAATAAGAAATCGATACCGCCCAAGCCTAATAGCAGGGATGCAGGTGTGGAGACAGCAAAAAGTCAGAATTTGTTTGTGTCAATAATAGTGATCTTATACTATGGTCAAACTGTCCTTTACTAGTGTGAACATCTTGCAGAGAAATTGTCCATTACTGACAGCAAAGATTTTCCACTTTATTGCACATATCGTTCATAAGAGATGAATGGAGTCGTTACGATTCAACCAAAATAATAAGAATAGCTAAATTGTGAATATAAAAAAAAATGACAGCATGTAAACTTTGTTATAATAAGACATAAATATCACAAAAGGGAGATGCCTGGTAGTGCTTAGTTGATCGTTATGTTAATTTATATAATGCTGTTAGCATCAATGTTGGCACATCGAGTACCTCTATGGGACTGACGAGTCAAATCGAATTTTTATCGATACATTTTTACATACGAAATGGCTTAATAATGTATCAGTAAATCGATTTGACTTACTTATTGTAAATATAGACAATATGGTTTGCCCTAAAATGCCAGGACACAAATTAGGCATTGTCAGAAAAAAGAACGTGATGGCACAGCCAGTGCCGGAAAATGTAATGTGATGTACACATCCTCAAAAATGCTGTGCATGTGCAGACATGTGGATACAAATCAGGCAGGTGGTGTGGATCGGGGATCGGGCATCGGGGATCGGGGATCGGGTTATACAATTTGTTATTTTGATTATAAGCATTTACCTGAACATTTGATTTGTTAAATACTCGAAATATTTGATTACATATCAGGAACTTGGATATTTAATCAATTTGTATTTTTTCTAAGATGATTTTTTTTCATCTTATGTGATATTTTAATAATATCGATATATATCAACATCGAATACTGACCTAAAATATCAAGATACTGTTTTTCAACCGTATCACTCAACGCTACCGTCGCATATCGCCACCTTCCCCTCATTCCCATAAGTTGATTGGTGTGCTGTGTTTCCTGTCAGCCAGAAAGCCTGACCACAGCTTGCACATGAATCCTTCACCCGAGTCTGTGCATCAACAGTAGATGTTACTCACCCATCAATGGCTTTGACAGATACTGCACTCTTTCTACAAAGATAAGATGCTAAGTAACAAAAATAATTCATGGTCATCTACCATTTTTCTGTTGTAGTTGCTTATCAATGCTGATTTGTTTTGAGTAATCTGATGAATCTGATGAAACTGTCTGATAGCATAAATATGAGGAGCAGCATTTGATTCTTAAACCATATTATTTATTTATTCCTATTTGCAGTTCTTTTTTATTATAAGTAATGAATCCATTCATCCATTTTCTAACAGCTTATTCTGTCAGGGCCGTGGGGGGGGGGGGGGGGCAGGAGTGTTTCCCACGCACCACACGGTACAAGGAAGGTCCAGTTAAACCAATTTTTTAATA
>JAODLD010000001.1:41607961-41624963 GCA_026781065.1 Mormyrops boulengeri
AGTATATAACATTTTTAAAGTATCTAAATACTATTAAAGTATACTGAAGTATCCTAAAACATGGTAAGTACATTGCCACAGAGCACGGTTGCTCTCAAGATTCTGATCTTGGGGGGGGTTTGCAGGGAATAACCCATGATCTCCAAGGTGTGCTCAGTACTATCTAGCGTGACTAACAAGACAGACATTATTCCCAGATGTGGCTGCCAATTTAGCTTACGCCAAAACCTAGGAGAGGTCTTACAGCAGAGTTTCACTACAGCGTTTCTAGTCCATTATGAAAAAGCACATCACCATTTGAAAGTATGCCCATATTCCATTGATACAATACATACCCTAACTACTCATTAGAACTTTAATTTCACGAATCCTTTTGAATATCTTATAGTCTGCTTTTACTACTGCCGACAGACAACAAATAATAGTGGCAGCGTTCAGAATCCAATAATTCTGTGGTTTTGGCCAAATATTGTGATGATCCGGAATAAATAATACAACAGCAAAGTGCCTTGGGGTATGTGGAGCAGCAGATCATAAACAGAGCAGTGTTAAGCAACAGAAGCAGGTCTGGTCACCTTTGGGGAGTTAGATCATTATGTATATATATATATATATATATACACATTAGATCAGTGTTTCTCAAACCCGTCCTTGGGGACCCCCAGACCCCGACTCCCAGGAAACAGGGAGAGAGCAAAAACGTGGACTGTCTGAAGGTCCCCAAGATCATTATATATATACACACACACACACAATTACACATCATTATATTTATTAGGATTTGTATATATTAGTAAGTTATGCAGCACACTGTGTAGGTTGAATAACGACGTTGGTACAATTACATTCTACATTACATATAACTAATTGTTTAATCTTAAAATATTACTATACATAACAGCTTTAAGACTTTGCAGTAGGTCAAAACAAGCCAGACAATGGATTTCCGGCACAGTGATTTCACCTGACCTTACAGTCCAGTTATGGTTGAGCCAAACTATATAAGAATAAAAATGTGAGGTTTGAGAACTGTAACAGCTTTGATAAATAATATACAGAGTGAGTGAAAACAATGACAACACAGAAACCTTTTGTTAGTGTTTTGGATAGATATTCTAATATAGCAGCAGCTCATGGCCCTACATGGGCATGTAATGCCAACAGGCATTTAATGCTCCTTTATGTCCAGCCATTATATGGCATTACCATTTAAGTGGTTTAACATGTCCAGTGGGTATATATTAAGCCCTAGGACTAATAGTAAGGGGAAAAGAACACTATCTAGGAAGTAAGGACTTGGTCCCAGTAAAATCTTCAGATATTAACTAAGGTAAACATCTTCCTAGACCGCTGAAAGTTCTGCGATTTGTTTTACCTTCAAATCGTTAATTAACCTTCTCCACTGCTTTATTTCTCACAACTAACAACGGGAGACCAGGTACTTGGGACTTCACAAATGTCAAGAATATCTGTAGGACTTTCACATTTTAATAACATGTTTATCTAGGTCTGCAGTACAGAAGATGATTATAGATAAGCTACTCGATCACTAGTGCCAAAATACACGCAGGAAAAAAGGCATTCGTGGACTAATCACTACTTTTAGCCGCGTGTAATGCAAGTCGACATTTAAAACGTTTTAAAACGCGATTAACATTTATTTTTGCGTTGACGTCATGATACTAACTAGGATAATATTGCACAGTTAAATCCATATATTCGGAGTCTAGTTTGTCATGCTCATCAAACGTTTTGCGCACTGTCTTTACTAGACGAACACCACATAATCTACAGGCCTGACCTAAAGGCACTTTCTTCTAAAAGGCGTATATAGACACCTGTACGACAGACACAATGCGTTTGCAGATATGATCACTTTCTTCTTCCCCAAAGCTCTCTTGTAAGGATGTTTCTTTCACTGGGGAAAGATCCGTCGCTATTGCAGACATGCCGTAGGCTATTCTGAACATACTCCGTCAATGCAGGCTAAAAATAGAAAAAAATGGAAAGCAAACTTGTTGAATTGCAGTGAGGAGCGCCTGACATCAGCATATTACCTTAGTGCTTCGGCACAGTTTTGATGCGGTGAGTCTCTGAACAGCAGCAGTTTGCGGTGCGGTGCGGTGCGGTTCGGTCGCCCCCCCCCCCGTGTTGGATGCGTGAAAAATTGCTGGCCGTGAACGAAAATCATTACTGATCTGCTATCACAAATGTCGATTATATCGCTCCGAATTAAACAAATGATATACGGCACCGACACCTCACGCTCATTCATCATTTCTATGACAATATTTTGTCTCTCCCTGTAACGCCAAAGCGTCTCATTTGTGACGGTGCTCAAACCACGTGTTTACGTAATGGAAAGCCAATCTTTCAATTCAACCCCTCCTCCACATCTATTTTCTAATACATAGATCTAAAGGAAAAAGCTTTATACATGCAAATGGTATCCCGGACGCAGCGCACTTTTGGAAGAAACGGGGATTTCATCGCTCTGATTTTACTAATAAGAAAAGCAGAAAGCGGGGGAATAGCGCAAAAGATTGCATTTGGATACCCATCTGGTTTTTAAAAGGAATGATACAATTTTTGTCTATCAAACGTTGATTTTTTTAAACAATGAAGAAGGGGGTTATAGGAAATTAACCTCGACTATCGACTTTGAAGCGAACAGGTTTGCTGTGGTTATGTTATGTTGTGGCTACCGTTGCGGTCTTTGCCTGGGATGAAACCTTTCTTGGCTTTTGATGCTGTGCAGTTCCACCCTTCCTTAGAGTGATGCACTAACAGGCAATGCTTTTCCTTCGGAAATCCTATGCGTTTTAATGTTTTTTTTTTCTCGCATTGCTTCTGTTTGTCTATTGGCCGGACTTCTTCTGCCCGACACATGCTATTTATAAAGTATATTTTGTATTATTGACTACCTAGGGTGGTACCAGAATTTATATACAGCTGGAAAAAAAATAACCTTCGTTGAGAAGTCTTGTAATATATTTTATCACGTGAACAAAGCGCAGAGAATTGGAATATTACATATTTTTCTATGGTACTATTGGTAGTCCTGTCCAGGAGAACTGATCCAATTGTATTATTATGCAATCGCAAGGATCTCTTCTTTATCAGGGTGTCTAAGCTGCTGGATTGCTCATCCCCCAAATCAATGTGGTTTCTTTGGAACATTTTCAGCAAAGGAACGCATATGCTGCAGTGTCTTTGTGGCAAGAGTCTTAAGAAAAACAAGAACCCAAGTGGTAAGCCCTAAGTGCCTTGATTTATTTCTCGAGGACTGCTCTGTTTCACATTGTTTATTGCAATGGTGCGACATCTGCAATTATATGTGTGCAGTAACTAAATGTAGGGGAACGGGGGGGGGGTAAGTTATTGTATAGTGTCCGTGCTGGCAAACCAGACGCGTTTCAACCTTGCAGCCAAAAAAAACAAACAAAAGAAACGTCGTGCAACACTAAAGCTAATCGTTGTGCTTCTAACTTTTTTTGTCCACTGGGCCCAGCACTACGCTAGTATATCACTTTCTGACGCTACGAAGAGGTTAGAAGGATACAGGTTTTGTCGGTTTGTGAGCTTTTCAATATCCTGGCAGCCGCAGCAGCAGCATTTTCACCCGCACCACTTCTCAGTGTGTTTCAAGGAAGCAGACTGTACGGTCAGGCGTAGAATATATGCTTCTGTGTGTCTGTGCTTATACAGTCCTATATCTTTGAATACATGACACATTAGCATACAGAATAAATCATTGTCTTCTGATTATCGGCTGGGGTTTATTTTCTATAAATACGAGAAATGCCCTGGTATGCTCTACAATTTTGCATGCAGTTATGACAAATTTCTTTCATCTTCACTTCATTTCTACATTTAATTTGACATTTTATAGTCATGAATTGCAATATATTTAAGGGCTCATATACCAATTAAATAATTATTATAGTAAAATTGTATTTTTTTCGAACATATTTAGGAATTTTTGTTTTAAGAGGTCGTTAATTGAAAATATATATTGCAAAAGCTTAATAGATTGTTACTCAGTGTTAGATCAAAGTAAATACTCTAAATTGGTGGCTTGGAAGTAGAAATGCTTCTTTTTCGGCACTGGTACTGCAGTGAAGTAGATCACAGCTATTTTGCATTGCTGACACCGCACGACTGATGAGGAAAAACATTTGCCGTCCAGTCGAACTTAAATCGTGTGAAGGCAACTAGCCGCATTTGGCAGAAGCCACCAAAGATAACAAGACGAAGGAAGCAACTGTATGAATTTCAGTAGGAGCTTTCTCAAAGAAATATACTGCAGTGAGACACTAAGTTCCAGAAGTAGCACTCCAGGAATATACCACCAATTCAGAGGAATAAAATGATGTCTCGGAAGAAAATTGGTTACGTTATTACAGTTAACTTCGTACTATTCAACAAAATCATGTTAAGTTCATTGTGAAAATGTATCATCCGGTATAATGTAGCATTTACATAAAAAGTGAAACTTATTGGTTTTACTGGTAACATTTCATATGACCATGATTGTAATTTAACTGGAGTTTTGGCTTCACTGTTGACAAATAGATGATTTAAGTGAACTGAATAATAAGCAGTGACCAGTTGCAGATTGCACCTTTTTCCATGTAAATTTGCTTGAATGTCACATTTTGAAAAATTTTCATCCTGGATTGTCATCAATAGCTGACATGACATGCTAAGATTTGGAAGACAGGCCTGTAACTTTTCTCGATTTCAATAACAGAGGCGTGTGCTCTGGAATGACTGTGCCCCACCAGAGAATAGTATTGTATTATTTTGCAGTGCTTTATTCTAGCTGATGGGTGGATGTTGGACATCATCCGTGCCATGCAAAACAGTTGTGGAACTGTTGTGTATTTTTAGTGGTGCCGCTTTCTCACCAGCTGAAGTGTTAAGTCTGTGAGGTGGTTTGCTGTTCCAGCAGATGGCAGTTTCTGATAGCCTGGTTGTCTAATTTTTCCCTGACAGAGACCAAGTCAAGTATTGACTGTGCAGTTTTTAAGGGTGATATATTTGGAAATATATCACCCTTAAACTGATTGAACAAAAGTGAGTGTCAAAAACCGGTATTCCCTAAAATTCAGAAATGTAGTCCATATGGAAATGAAATGAGATATTTAAGGGACAAATTGTGTGTTTTAGTATTAATGGAAAAATAAGGATAGAGGTACTTGGCTCTCTTGCTTCGGAAATATACACACTGACAAACTTGGCATAATTTTAAAGGATATTTCTAATGTTTTAGAGTAGAATGCAGAATGGATGGATGTTACATGTAGATGTGTGGGATGATCTGCTATGTGTGATAATAGATATAGTCACTGCCAGTTGTTCTGTTGCACTGGGGTTTTCTGTCATATGATCATAATTATTTACTAATAGAACTCTTATGGAGAAGCACATGACCTGAAATTTGGTGCCAGTGTAAAACCTAATGAGTATGTCCATAGAGAACTGAAATTATCCATCATTCTTTAAAGTGACATTTAAGAAACCATGTAACACCTTTTGCTGAGGCAGTCCCCTGAGGTGGACATTTCAGGTCCAGAAAGTACAAATCCAGACCAGGATTTTGTTTCAACCAACCAGCTGAGCGTAAAGAGTCACAGTCATACAGAAATCAATTGGTTGGTTGAAACAAAATCCTGGTCTGGATTTTCACTTTCTGGACCTGAAATGTCCACCTTCGGCAGTATAAAAAGTAACTTGTTTTACCTATTGCAACCTGTGAGTGTGTGTGTGTGTGTGTGTGTGTGTGTGTGTGTGTGTGGGGGGGGGGGCAGCGGGCCATGCAGGGAAGAATTGTGTCGTTGCCATTTAAAAGCTAAAATGATTGATTTTGCAGAATAATTATGATAATTAAAAACGAATATAAATGTTACTCATCTATAAAGATAAATTTACTCAGAAGAATTAGAGAAGGTACAGTTACCTGACCAGCCTTTCAGTAGTAAAAATGAAATTATAAAACTCATTTTGATTCATATTACTGCATATTAAAAACTGTTTTTTTTCTGTTTGGAGTAATTTCCATTGAGTCACAATGTCATGAAATATGTATGAAAATAAACATCTACCTAGTAGGTAATCAAGGTGTACTCGATATTCAGACATAGTTATTACATGCAAATTTTAAGTGGTTCAGGGGTTTGGCTTCAGTGTAGATTAATTGAGAAGTAAATTTCATTTGATTCTACAGGTGGAATGTGAGTAATTTGCAGTAGATGTTTGCAGCTGCAGGTTTTTAGGTAAATCGGTTAGTAGGACACATTTTAATTTCATTTCAGTAATTTTGGTCCTGGTTAGTCATAAATACATAATATATTAAAACTAAGAGGATATAACTTTTGTTGTTTTCTCAGTTTTGTTGATTGCTGCAGGGAAAATGCCTCTTAGGAAACTATAGTATTATTTTGAAATACTTTATTCTAACTGATACTGTGGATAAATTGTGCCTTTTTAAAAGTCTGGTTTAAACCCTCTGACCACCACAAATCTAGCCTTTCTGATACTTAATTCTGTCGTTTAATTTATGTTTTTATACCGTCCTGAACAGTTATATAAAAGAATGTTTTGCACAATGTTTTTTGTAAAATAGCTTCTTTGGAAACAGTATTGAGTATAAAACTGAAATAGTGACATATTACATATAAGAAGTCTAATCATTGATTGTTGTGGATATTTCTCCAGTGGCACCTATAGATATCAGAGTAAGATTAATAGTCGGCACTCTGCCGCCTTTTATATTTCACGGCTCAGATACTAGCTATGCTATATATTATTTAAAATTCAGTGTTTTTCCATTGAGACAAATCAAAGTAGAAGGCTGGTTATAGTACTTTTATTTTATGTGCTATTTGTTAATATGTTTATTCATTTGTTTTCTATACCACCTGTCCTATTCAGGGTCACAGAGTCTAACCTGGAAACAACAGGAGCAAAGCAGGGGATAACCCTGGATACCCACACAAAGAGTCTGGCAACTCCATTTCACCTTACCATGTCTTCCTTACACTGTGGGTGGTAAACAGGAGAACCCAGAGGAAAACCCCACAGGAAGAACATACAAACTCCACGCACATAGAGCTAGGGTAGGGAATGGAACCCTGATCTCTAGAGGCTTACAAGAACCAAGAAACCTCTGGGGCTCTAGATTAACTGCCCCACCCCCCCCCACTAATATTATATAATGGAAAGAAAATGATCATACTTTAGTAAAAGTAAAGGTGTAAACTGTGGTCACAGTCTATTAGTGAGCCGGTTTTCCATGCAGATCTCAGTTCAAAGGCCGCATCCACGATGTCACACTTCCTTAGGACTGAACCAGCTGAACCAGCATTTCCAGCTTAGATCCGGACATGTGGAGAGAGAAAAAAGGCATGGGTGGTCAAACTTTGATGGACAAACACAATGGACCATGAGGGCACCTACAGCAGCACCAACAACCATAGTTACAGTGTATTACTGTATGTTTTAAGGTCCGGGTGGGCAAGATTCAGCGTCCTGTAAATACTCACTGTTCCTGTAGCTAAAAGCTTTAGCACTAAATGTTATTTTACAAAGACTGTATTTGGGATAAGATTATGTATTATTATGTCATCTGAGAGTACAATGTGTCTTATAGCATAATAAATTCTGTTGGGTAGGTAGGTCCTTGACATTTGAGTGCCTGATATGTAAGCAAAAGATGTTGGGAAGTCCTGTATCTAATAGGAAGCCAGTGAAGGGAACTAAGCAGAGGTTATACGATCATACTTTAAACTCCTGGTAACTCTTCTAGTTGCTCCAATTTGAATAACACTTATTGGTGTTAATGTGCGGTGTGTCCTCCCTAACACTGGTGCTCCAGTAGTCTAACCTGTTGTGTACAAAAGTCTTAGCTCCTCAGTGTCTTGAATAGTCAGGAAACGCCGTACTGTACCTTGGCGATGTTTTGCACCTGTAGCACATGCTGTTGTTACCGCAGTATACAGAAATACAAGATCCTTTGATCTGTTTTATGTGTTTGCTGAACACACACACACACACACACACACACACACACACACTAATGTTGTTAGCAGCATTAGCTGTTTGACAGAGTGAAGGTAAAAAGAAGAAACCTAGTAGGTAACTGCACAGGTTTTGATGTTTATTGTGGAGTTTAATCTGCACTCTCCCTGTATAAATATGACCATTGTCGTAACTGTATTTTCCCATCTATAATATTTTAATCTTATTTAATCCTTCTTTATAACTTTTCTCGTTTGTCAGGGCTTTTAAATTAAACCTTATTAAATTTGATCTTGCATATCATATACACTTCCCATGTTTTTTTTTCTTTTATAGTTTAAGTGGTGAATATTATAAGAGCATGCGGCAACAAACTGTGCACTACTGGTAAGAATAGGGGAAGTGGTAAAAAAGCGACTCTGGATGAACATATAATTAATTTGATTAGGTAATTAAGATGTTGAGTGGAATGAGCTCCAGAAGCTTCTCGCCAGCTGTTAAAGTGGCAAACTCAAGCTATCCTGTTTCTATGTGTAAAGACATGTTGGGCCTGGACCACTGTGTCTCGTCTCCCCAGTCCTTTAACCTGAAGGTTTTTCTGCTTGCTTCGCAGCCTTGAGGAGTTTCACATCTGGCACTTTTATATGTGAAATGCTGAAAATAACCACAGACCAGGGTCTCTGGCAAAATGCAGTGTGTGGCTCAGTCTCTGTGCCTGTGATCGGAAGGTTGCTAGTTTGAACCCAGCCTCTGCAGGTCCTTGAGCAAGGTCCTTAACCCCCAGCTCCCTGGGTGCCTCAACAGGTGGCTGCCCTTTGTGAGCAGCTTGTTCTCACCTCCAGAGAGCACGTTGATGGAGGTGAAAAGAGAATTTCCCCATGGGGACCAATAAAAGTATCTATAATTATGTCCATTTCTTAACAATCAATATACCTTCCAGAGTTCATCCATCCGTCCATCCATCCTCTAACCACTTCAGCTTTTCGGGTACCGCACAGTGCACCATGCTGGGGTATTCCCTGAATGGAATGTTAGCTTCCAGAATTTATGAATTCAAGAAGGGCTTCTTGCATAGATAGCCATTAACCTTTATACCCAAGAAAATATTCGAACCATGTATAGAATTGCTTAAATGCAATCAACAAATTTTGGGGGTGGTGAAAGATATTTCTGAATGATGACTTTTGCAACATTCCAACTCATGTTTTTTCAGTACTACTGTAGTTTAAATTATATTTGCTGAAAGTAAGGTGAAGCTTGGGTGATATCTATTAGCTTGCTTCTTGGGGTCTAAGTGATGTGTCTGTTGGGAATTGGTGTGTATGTACTGTATGGTTATGAGCTTACGTGTGTTCAGGACAGGCAGCCTGGTTGCAGAGCTGCGTCTGGGTGGAAGCTGCCTATCAGTGTTACTTCACAACAGGATTCCAGTGGGTGGATCTTGACTTTGAAGTTGAGTTTTGCACCTACTCAACACTAAGGAAGGACATCTACTCCATTCACTTAGCTTCAAAAGCTGGAGCAGATGCACTGATGTAGACTGATACAAGGCCCTGATGAGAGGATTTGCTCGCCTTCGTAAGAAAGCACATGGTAACAGTCTTTGAACTCGGTGATTTCTCTTATTGACTTTACAAAGCAATATATATCATATTTGAATCTCTTTAATTCTTCAATCTATCCCGGGTGATGTTGGAGTCCCTTTACAATAATATACAATATAAATACAATAGGTGGATAGACAGGTTGTTTTAATTTCACACCTTGCCCTGATGTAGGCATGTCAAGTAAGAATAAATCAAAACTGGGCCAATATATTAATTAAAACCAATGACTTGCAATGTATTTGATCTCCTGCAGTAAATCTTTTGTAGTTTTTTGATGCATTAGAAACAATTGGTGTTAACATTTATCACAGATTCTGTATCAGTATTGATGTTAAACATTTAGAGTAAGTATAGCGCTGTGAAATACGTTTCCTTTCAGTTCAGTTTGGTCATCGTAAAGACAAATCCTAAGTTAATGGCAATGTGTAAAGAAGTAAATACGAAGCACAAGAATGAAGCGACAGGACAGACAAGATCATGAAATCAGTAGAAAAATGAAAGCTTTGTTTTGAGAGAAAAAAAACGCTTAAAGTGATTCAAAGGTATGTAATATGCAATTCATTTTAATTTATGAATGCCTGGAATCAGCCCCATTGTGCACAATTTTGTTATTCATTAAAACCTTTACTGGAATCTACTGTTATTTTGTTATTGTCATATAAATAACTCAACAGATGGGTCTCAAAATATTACATGACATTACCTAGTAAGTGGTGAATACATTATATAGCAAGAGAATTTTGATGCATACAGTAAAGGATTAAAAATGTTTTTCATTTCTCTGAATGGATTAATACCTTTATTTTCTATTCATTCATCATTCATTATAACTAAAATAGTACTTAACCTTTTTGCGGCAACTACAAGAAACTCCTTTTTGCAGTAGTACTAGAGTGCCCTGGACTGGGGACAGGAGTAATGAGGTAGATGTCTCAAGAAAGCCTTTCCCTCTCTGGAGGAAGACAAATCCAGTTTTCATGTCAAACTGCATAATGAAATTGTATGTTATTGTTTTCCAAAACAAATTTGACTTCCTTGATTTTAGTACAGCTGCCCTCTCTTCGGTCAGTGGCCACAGTCATCATTCTGCAGGCTGGTAAGAGACCAGCCTTTGCTAGTAGTACTAGTGAAATCTGATGCTGGCTTTACAGAAGAATATGCTGGACATTTTTACATGCCTTGACTCTTGATTCATCCTCCCTCTGTCGTATTGTAGCTTTGCGTTGGTTGTTTAAAAAAAAAAAAAAAGTGCTTTGATCCAAATGTGAAAACCCTGGATGATTTCACTTCTTCAACAGCCCCACCAAGCTGCCTCTGTAGGTCTGAGCATGATGGTGCTATTCTACAAGAGCAAGAAACACAGGTGACATTTTGGGTACTATTCTAGGGGAGAAATTATGAAAATATATAGTCGGTTCTTCCATCAGTCTATGTTGTCGTACTTAGGTCGATACTGTAAGATTAGTGTGCTTTTTCCCATTAATCCATATCGTTATTTAGGCCAGTGGTGCCCAAATCATCCACAACCTCCAGCCCCTCTCCCCTGATCAGCAAAATCCATCCATCCATCCATCCATCCACCCTGGGTCAGTAACCCATGGATCATCACCCTGTTGCTCTCCCTGTAAAAAAGGTTGGAGACCACAGCTTAAAGCATATTGTTATACCTAACTACCTTTGGTATAATTAGCTGCATTTGAATAATATACAGACAAGCAGAAGTCTGTATTATTAGTAACAGGCTACAGATGAATGAAGAAGCTTTTCACCTGACCTCACCTTACCCTGTATGTTCCCAGCACCTAACAGCTTTTAATCCGTTTCACTCAGGAGAAAAGCTAAAACCGAAACTTGATCTGGGTGTTTGCCTTTTCCATTGAAAGCAGACAATGTGGTTCATTAACTGGTCAACCAGTGTGATTGTCTATAAATATGTAATGAATTTGGCAAATAGTCACAAGCTTGGGTCTGCAGATTTCATTTAACAGAAAACTTTTGCCGAAAAGAGCTTGCTTTTTAGGTTGAGAAGAAACCAAAACATTGCCCCAGAAAAGTCCTGGCCAATTATTTTAAGGTCAGTGGAGGACATGTTTGTTTGCGGTATTCATGGCTTCACTGTGCTCCAGTGATGCAGGCAAGCCGGGCTGCTGTCTGTGGTATTAAACTTCTTGGTTGGGATGGTGCTGAAAGGACAACTGTCCCAACATACTATGCCGATGGGTGACTCTCCTACCGATAGTACAAAGTGACAGGCCTATGCAGAGTTGGTGCGTAGCCCAGGCAATCCTAGCATTTGTTGGGGGCACCATACCACTAGGGGTGCACTGGGAGGGTTATAATAATAATGCACAATTGTCTTGTGCTAATATCTTGGTGCATTGTCAGTCATGGGGTGTCCATCAGTCTGCATACTTGACCGTTCTTGTGTTTTCATGTACTTGTTTGATGTCATCTTCCATTGCAGAAGTACAGTTCCAATACTCAGGAACAGAATTACGGTGGATGGTAAAAATCCCTGCATGTCATTCTTGCCCATCCCTAAATATCAAAGGTGCATCAGCTACATCATCACCAACGAGAACAAACGCCTGATTCATTGTGTGCCAAGTTTGTTCTTGGGAGGCAAGTTAGCAGGAACACTAATAATGCAAATATGTTCTTTGTGTTCTAGGTATTGATAAACACTAATGGTAATGGAGTACTCTGATCGTGTGAATGTAAGCAAGTCAAGTATGGCTTCACTGGCATACCATCATATTCATTACACTGCGTATGATGATGTGAAATAATGTATAAAACATAAAAGCAAAATAAATAAAATGTTATTGAAGCAAACAATATAAAAAGAGAAGAGATACCTTCCATTATGGGGGTTTCGTCAATTATATTTTTACAAGTGTCGTAATACCGAAGAAAATGAAAGTGATTAGAAATCTGGAAGAGTGTTTTCACGAGTAAGTACAAGTATAAATCTTGCTTATTATTCATCATATATTATTATTATATTATTTATCATTATCTTATTTTCATCATGTAATTGTAAAATTTTGACATTACAGTGCTGTACAAGTTGTTGATGTTATTGCAACAATTCTGGTATGGTTGCACATAAGTGAATGTATTTTAAAGGTAAATTACTGATTGATTTATTTCATCCCTGGATGTGCAGCTTTAATTTAGGTGAATGGGCCGTCTGAGTTGTTTCTTTTTGTGTTCCTCTCTTGATGCCTGTGCAGAGATTCAGACGAACTTTTCTAGTGCTACCAGCTTTCTCAGCTGGTTGCACCAGCACATGATTTGGTGGCACCTTTCTTTTTGGTGCAGCATTGTATTAATCAATGACCTTGCGTGCTGATGAATAGTTGTCCTAATTTGCATTCCCTAGTTTTTGCATTGATGAAAGATTGACAATAACTCGAGACTTGATACAGTTACTGTATTTGCAAAATTTTTTAATATGAACATTAACTTTGATAATTTAACTGATCAGCACTTGTGTCTGTCTCGGGGCCTCTCTTTGGTGCTCCCTGTCCCCAGCCTCCTCCTGTTTCTTCTCTCTCTTTTTTTTTTAGCGCATAGTGTGTGATTTCAGGTGCAGCCATAGAGTATCATGCGGCAGATGGGAAACGATGCACCAACATGGCGGATGACGATCTTTGCATAGTGTGGGTGCTACAGTGTGACGTCACCTGCAACCCTCCTTTTCTTGGTCAGGAGGGGGTCTTTCCGGGGTGCTTGAGTTTTTGCTGGGGAGGCTTGATTAGCCCACGCCGGCCCTGAACCTATATGACAAGTAATAGAAAACAGACTCATCAGGATACTTCTATGAGGACCCAGACATTTTATTTTTTTAAATTATTTTTATTTATATATTTATTTTTTATTATGCACCTTCATGTGGAAAAAACCCACCTGTTAACTGAAACAAAATGGCAGTATCTGTATAAGCTCCCTGTCTAGATTGTAGTCCATGTGCATTTGATGACTAAGTAGACCCCAATGTATAATTGTACAGTGAAATACCAGAGGACAGAAGGACCCCATTTTTTTTCTCTACACTCTACAGCCAGACACTGAGCTGTTTAAGTTAACTGATTGACATATGGATTGACATATTCTCTGAAAATTGTACTCTCATGTCATTAGAAAAGTTTAGCTCCTGTTAGCCAAAACCTGAAAGTGGACATTCAGTTACTGTACTTTGAATATTACATTAATATTCCTAAATCCATTGCAACCTGTGTTACTTGTATATCTAAAGATGGGTGTTAAGGTTGTTTTCCCATCGCAGTAGGAAAGCTGGTTATATCTGAATGTTCACATTAAAAGTGGTGATACAATATAGCCATAGGCAAAAGTCTAACAATAAAAACTGTAATGTTTTTTCAATATTTAGGTCAACTGATACCACTTGTAAAAGCAAAAACATAAAGAATCCGAACTATTACTAATTGTGGGGTTTACTTGTCTAATTCCCCAGTTGTTCTCTTATAAAACTGTTGTGTAATTTCTTAGATTCTTAATTACATGGACTGCCGTGAACCCCGTAATTTTGAGGACCATCAGCTTGTAGCTTGTTCATTTCAATGCCTGAGCCAAGTCTCTGTAGATGCATTCTGTTATTCTGCATCTTGGCATGGATGGACTTGATAACAATAGTATTAATATTAGTGATAACTGAATTAATACAAATAATAATTGTAATAATAATACACAAAACCAAGAATATAAAAAATAACATGCATAGCAACAACTAATAACATCGAACAAAACCATTTCCAGGATTCGGATTACTGCTGGGTGAAATGTCATTGGGTACCTCTGTAGGTCTAAAAACTGATTTGTAATCATAATACAAGCATCAGTTCGGCAGTAAAGCACTTTTAGTTGTTTTTGTGTCTTTATTCTTGGTGCTTTTCTGTATTTGTGACTTGTGTCAGCTCGCTAATACTGGAAGGTGTTTTATCCATTGAGATTTTAGTAAAGCAGATAGTTAGGGACACGTGCTGTGGGTCAAGTATTCTGTTTGATTGGAAATTATGGAAAATAAAGAGATGTCCAGTGAGGCTGATAACCTTTACAACGAGGGGCTTGTGTGCTGCGCATTGATAATCAATTGGCGGACTGCCTAATGAAGTGTATATACTGTACATGTTTGGGTTTATTTTTTTTTTAAACAGATGTCTAATGCAGTTAAAGTTCAAAGGAGAGTAACTGAAACTGCGATCTAAGTCATCAACATTGTTTTGCACAGAAAGTCAAAAATAATACTGCAATGCAGGGGTCTCTTTAGGCTTATTTGGGGGGGGGGGGGAGGCTTTAGCCCCCTAAAAAATGTAGTCCCACAAATAAACGAGTATTTATTGGCTGAAGTCGTGAATAGTTTGCAATCAGCCTTCCCTAGTAAAGACTCAGTCCGCCATACATTCATCTCTAACTGCACTCCTGCTATAATGCAGCGTAGTATGAATGTGTTTCATCATTGAATCATCATTGATGTTTTGTTTCAAAATCCTTAAATTTAATTTATCTGAACATTTTCAAAGCAAATACTTCAGAAATGTTCTCTTTCACACCTTGGTCGCTAAATATTTGACAGGCGATATTTACGTGATCATATAACTTTTCTACATGCTGATTTAACCTTCTGGAATAGAAGACTAATGCATTTACAGTAGTTTAAGTAATTTCTATTTAACACGTGAAATGGCTCGGGCACTGGGGCGTTGGTCATGTGATAGTCTTGGGACCTGCAGCCATTTTTAGATCTACAATGCATCAAATTCCAATTTATTTAAATGAAGGGCAGAGTGTAAAAGCTATTGATTAGAAATAATCTGAGGGAAAAGAATGATGACACGGTATTTTGCAGTTTTTTATCAATTATGTCACATTTCTGCATAGAAAAACTTTGTTACCCTTATATTTTATATGCATTGCATTTAGTGTGGTTTTTCCTAAACTTGAAGAATATCTCAACAATGTCTGTATCAGCACAAACAGTTTGTGGTGTTTTGCTTATTAAGCTCATGTACGTTTTGGAACATGTAATAAAAGGGATCCATAAGTGTTAGTCATTAGTTTCTAGTCATTAGTCTCAAGTGTAAGCAAAGGCGTAGGTTTGGTTTCAAATCAGGGGACCAAATCAACCCCGAAACTCGGTTTGTGAGTTTCCAGCTGAACGGGAGTCGGAGGGTCTGTATGCTAAGCCAGTTAGCGATTTCAGGTGGTAGGGCTTTCTGGAACTAGAAGAGCTTTATTTAAGATAGTGAGACTGTGTTGTTGGTCCAGGATGCACTAGGCCATCATCTATTTTCAGACCTACCATGGTTACTCCAGAGACAAAAAAGAGGGCAGAGAGGTCACCCATATTCTGGAAAGCCTCAACTCAGGTGACCTTGTAAAAGAAAGCTGACATATTCTAGTGTGGTTGGTAAAAATATAAAATGCTTTTTTGGCCAGGCCAGCCAAATATGACTTAGGTTAATAAGATAAAATGATTATCGTGTTGGCTATTCTTCACAGGGGATAGCACAGTGGTGCAGTGGTTAGCACTGTCTCCTCACACCTTGGGGACCTGGGTTTGAGTCTCTGCCAGGGTCCCATGTATGTGGTGTTTGCATGTTCACCCTGTGTCATCATGGGGTTTCCTCTGGGTACTCTGGGTTCCCTCAATGGTCCAAAAACTTGCTGAGGTTAATTGGAGTTACCAAGTTGCCCGTAGGTTTGCATGTGTGAGTGACTGGCGTGTGAGTGTGCCCCGCAATGGGTTAGTACTGCATCCTGGGTTGCTCCCTGCCTCCTTCTACTATAGGCTTTGGATACCCTTAGATTCTGAATAGGATAAGCAGTTGCAGACAATGAATGGATGGATAGTCTTCATCAGCAAGAACAGATAAGATTGGTGGTATGGTAATGTGGTGAAGCTGGCTGATAAGTTTCGTTAAAACTAGCAAGGATTTTGAAACCCATCTGTGGTAGGCATGAAAATACTGGAGTGAGCTCGGTTATGGATTTCATGAGCTGTTGTGGGGTAGACAGAAAAAACAGGGTCCTGGTATCCAAGGACTTCTACTGCCTCTAGTCATTCCTCGGACCCCCAAGCTCAGTGGCATTGTGCCAATCAATTCAGGTAGGCATGTATCTACCCAATACTTTGTAAAAATGTAACTTATAAATTAATTACTCAACCAATAAAGTGACTACATCGACTGTGAATGACATGTTGTTAAACTTGTAGTAAACTCGATAAGAGAGCTTCCTCCGTCAGATTGCATCTCGTAATCCCCTCCCCCGTCCCTCATCATTTCCAGGGTAATCTGGCCAATGAGAGAGCTTCCTCCGTCAGATTGCATCTCGTAATCCCCTCCCCC
>JAODLD010000001.1:41639793-41653848 GCA_026781065.1 Mormyrops boulengeri
TCCACGTACAATCAGAATTAATCCACAATTACCACTTCTCAGAATATTATAGTAAATTAATTCTATGTCACGTGGGTTACGTGATCGTCCGTGAATTCATCCTAATACAGCATCCAATCACGGTACCACGCTTGAATTCACTGAGCTCCTGAGAGCGACGCACTGTTTCGCAAATGTTTGTAAAAGCATGCCTAGGTGCTTGATTTTATACACCTGTGGCTATGGAAGCGATTGGAACACCTGAATTCAATGATTTGGAGGGGTGTCCCAATACTTCTGGCAATATAGTGTATGTGGTGTTCTGATCCGTGTATGTGAGTTCTCCCTACCAGTAGATGGCACACTCCACCTCGGGTTCATATGTCAGGGACATGCAGAGGTGGAGATTTCAGGTCCAGAGAGAACAAATCCAAACCAAGATTTTGTTTCAACCAATCAGTTGAGTACTCTGTGACTGTGACTCTTTATACTCAAGTGGTTGGTTGAAACAAAATCTTGGTTTGGATTTGTACTCTCTGGACCCGAAATCTCCACCTCTGGGGACACGTATAAGCCTGCAGAATGATAATAGGTCACGTTTATCAGTGGCCTGTACTACGAAGCGGGGTTACTGGCTTATCGGGGTAACTTGTCGGATTTAAGGTACCACAGTTTAAATGGACTTACATTTTGCCTAGACTACCTTAAATCCGAGAAGTTACCCCGATAAGTCAGTAACCTCGCTTCGTAATACAGGTCACTGGTCTGCATGAGCGTTGTCTTTAATTTGAACCACATCCTTCAGCAGTATAAACATATAAGACAAAACACGCAAAATATCTCTTCATAAAAAACTAAATTATATGGTTAATATGTACCGTACTATGTAAGATGATGCGGCTAAATGACGGGGCTAACTTTTGTTTTAGCAGCGATTATTAATATTTTGTCCTGCCATGTCATGCCTGTTCATTGTGTGAAATTATGAATATTCTTATTTTTAAACATACAGTTGAGGGTCACCATTGCTCTGCACAGTGGCATGTTGTGTTACATCTAAAACTAAATAAAAAAGAATACCCAAAATAAAAAGTAGAATGCACCCATAAACTCATTGTTGGTAATAAATTGTGTCACATTCACTTCATTATCTTAGGCATAGCAGTGGGTAGCAGTTAAAAACAGGTAAAATTAGGTAATTAGGTGTTTAACAACCTGTTAAAAATACACCAGAATGCAGGAAATGGCATCTAATTCATTAAAAAATTTCTGGGGGAGGGTCCCCCAGTTGCCCCCCTGAGACATTGGACCTGGTTCTGGGAGACTGTTCTTTGGACAGATGGAAAAAAATTGTTACTAATTGCAGGGGTTCACGTACTTTTTCCAGCCTGAATTGTGAATGTTGAAACCAGGCGTCTGTCTTATTGTGACTTAGATGAGATGACATTTTATGATTAATTAATGCAGAAAAAAGCAATTTACTCCAAAGGGTTTTTCTTGCAACTGTGTGGTAAACACAGAGAGGACAGAAAAAAAATCATCTTCCGATATATGAATATGGCCAGGACTAGTATGTTTGGTAAAACGACACATAATACAAGGAGAAACTGCAATATTTAATTACTATAAGAGTCACAGCAAAAATGATAACAAATGAAAAGTACATTTATATTCAAAATGGAATTGTAAATGAAACACTGCATGATCAGTCATATGTGAACTGTAGGATATTCATTTCACCTTTGAATGTCTGTTAAGTCTCTCCTGAGATAGAATGCCAATCAGAATTGCCAGGAACTGCCTTTCTAAATTTCTGTTTGCGGTGCACGTCTTCCCTCCTTGAGTCTGTTTTGTATCAGTTTTCTGTGCGAATGCAGCTTTCTTATCTCTCAGTTTGCATGAAAAGTAACAAGTCAGTAAAACCGGATCTCGCGTGACAATTGAGCACTATAAGTTTCGTGTATCAAATGCTCCCTGATTACTGAAATGATCTTCAGTCTCCTCTCAGAAATAGCAGGCTTAACTACATAGGAGAAATACGGTCCCTCTGTGATTTTGAGAATTAATGGCATTAAGGCAAAAAAGCCGCATGCAACTTTGTAAAGTCAAAGTCAGCTTTTTAAAAAGTGGTAAGTGCTTAGGTTTTGTGTGGTGTTTCAATAGATCAATGTCTGCTGACTTGGGATATACCAGTTCCAAGGTACAGTAATGGGATATACATTGACAGCAGAGCTGCAGAAAAAAAATAATAAAATGCATATTTTAGCAAAAGGGCATTATAAAGCATTTTATTTTATGTCTGCAAGGGGATATTGCAGTTAAAGAGAAATTGGTTACTACTGTTATGTTGTGTGTAGAATGTGATTCATGTTGACTCTCTGAGTGATAACTCAGATATGCTGTCCATACCCATGGTGTTGAGCTAGGATGAATTCTCTGACACGCCTTTGACATTTTGTTTGTAACAAATCTTTTGATGATGAAGTCGTGTAAATTTAAGGTAATTTAATTTGTAACTATGTTCTGAAGTGAGGTTTCAGTAAATCAATACTTAGCTGCTGTCAGATCTGTTCATTTTCGGGGATCATTTGATTATGCTGTAGATTTATAAGCTCTCGGTATATTTATAAGCTCATTGATGGTGAGAAAAGATAAAAGTAACTTACAGGGACACTCAATAAACCAGCAAGGTCAATGGGTTCACTTCTTGGTCTTTATTGTTGAAATATCCTTGCATTGCATTGCAAAGTTCTTTATATAAATTTGGAAAATATCTGCTGAAATCGAAAAGAATTAATCATGGGCATGAAATGTTTCAGCTCTATTCCAGGGTCATAATATAGAGACATAAAACAAGAAATAGTTTTTCTACCTTGTGGCAGGTACAGTATGTTCTTGTTTTAAACTGTTTGTTTGAAAATCAGTTTAATGTTCACCTATAACATTTTACATAAGAATGGAGAATGCATACAGTACAGTAATGCTCAAATAAATATGTTGGGGAATTGTAATTGAAAATTCATTGCACGCTTATTAAATTTGAAAATAAATTTGAGTCTTTGTGTCACTTGCATTTTGTCATGCTACTAAATGATTACTAATATTACTCAGTAAAGGCGCTGGTCATTGCTGATTTTAAGCAGCCCTTGGAGTTGGTATTGCAGTTAGAAAATTATCTAAAGGACCAATAGAAGAACCTTTGAAGATGATTAAAATAGATTAATATTACTGGATCACACATAGAAAAGTCATATTAAATATAACAAACTTATCTTCTAACTGTCCAATTTTGAACATCCATCCATTTCCTGTAAATACTTATCCTATTCAGCCTATGGGCACAAAGCAGGGAGTAGCCCAGAATGGGGGGCCAACCCATCACAGAGCACGCACGCACACACACACACACACACGCGCGCACACACACACACACACACTCTCTCTCTCTCTCACTCACTCACTCACTCACTCACTCTCTCTCTCTTACTCCTTTTAACCTTAGCATGTTTCTGGACTGGGGGGGACCAGACGTCGTGGCACCCCATGAATTCCTATGGCGCCCCTTAAATGATGTCACCCGGGGCAACTTCTCATCTTGCCCTTGCCAGAATCTGCCCATCATGACAATTTGAAACACCCTCGGTGTGGGTGACTTTAAGCTGGAACCACCCAGAGGGGGTGTGGTGGCAGAAGGTGACCAAGCCTGCAGGAAGCATCTTGTGAAACCCGTGAACATACAGACCAGATGTGCTGTGTGTAGCATATCTGAATATCTGATAGCACTGCATCATCTTATCCCAACCACACCAGACTGGGTGTAAGTAAGAAGATGATTAATACTCTACTCTTCTGTGCCTTGTGATCCAGCTTCCCTGAAGCTGAGTCTTCTGCACTGAAAAATGAGATATTAGTCACTATATTGAATGAATGTCCCTCCAACACAACGTGGTCATGGATGAGTCTGATGATTCCTATGCGACGTGTATATTTCATGGATGGGAGATCATTGCTGGAGAGCAATAAAGAATACTCTGTCCATTCCTGTCCATACTGGGGTCTTGCATCTTTGTGATATATAACTAAGGCGTGACTGATAAGGTTCAGTTTTTGGCGTATATGTGGCTGGCGGCAGTGTGGACGAGATGCTGCTGCTGGCTTCAATGGGATACATTCTCATTTTTCTTTTTGTATGTTGTAACATAATGATGAGAGACAGGTAGCACCGGGCAGCCCATTAGGCCACATAGGCTAATGGGAAACTGCTGATAAATGGCAAGCTTCATCGCCAGCACCCCCCCTCAGCCGTACAAGCTTCGAGCAGCACGGGAGACAGGATCCCGGTGTGGAAGCGCAATGATTATCACCAAAATCTATAGTCAAAACACAGGCAGTAGAAACCCAGAAACCCAAAGCACTTGACAAAAAGCAAGAAAACTGACAGATCTGGCAGGAAGTAATATACACGGTAGCTGAAGGTAATAATGTGAAAGAGGTGACCGAAAACAAGGTACTAAAATTCCCCACCAGATAAACAAGTTAATGAGCCACAGGTTTGTTAAAATTCCAGTGAGGTGGAGCCCCGCTAGACTGGCTGTGACCAAATGAGAGGTTTGCTGGCAGCATGTTGCAGTTATACATTCTATTATATTATTATCCATTTCAATGATAAAGTATGAAGTATGGTTTGGTATGAAGGGTGTAATTTTGCTGTAAGGACTCCTGCACTGGAGAATGTGATGTGTCTGCATAAAGAGCTGAGTACATGAGTGATGTGTAGGTACCTGGGAATCCCAGACACATAGCTAAGAGAATGCTAAACAGATCTGACAAGCCAAATCAGCAGCCACAAGGACAAATGCTAGAGGAATTCACTAGTATTCTCTTAATACTCATAAGAAATTAGAATTCTGAAATGCCATGGAATCAAATATTCTCAAATCAAATATGTCAGTGTTTTGAAAGTCTTTAATGATAGAACAGGAATTCCATGAAACATCTCCCCAGTAAACATATGAAATGTCTGCCAGGCTTGTAGATGATGTTTATATTGCATTGTTCTCTCCAAGACCATCTCTGAATGTCTGCAAGTCATGCAAATCAGATTCTGTATTCGGACGTCTGACTACGACCCCTCTTGAATGCAGTTAAATAATTGAATGTCTGACTAGAAGATTTTGTGGACGTCTGTGGATGTGCAAGACAGGCTCAGGACTGAACGTTCAGAAGGCATCATAAAAACTCTGTCTGGCTCCTCAGGGGGCGCCTTTTCAATGTCCGATAAGAAGCTCAAAAGACGCATTTTGGACGTAACTCTGTTCAGTGGGTCACACCGTACCTCAATGTTTATCCTTCTCCTGGGTCCAGCAGCATTTTTCCTTTAGAGAAAAATGAACAAAGGTTAGGATAGAACCTCATTCGGGCAGCAGAGAGAATCTTCACTTCAGTCTCAGGAATTAATTGTGCCATTTCTATTTTCCCTGATTAAATAACAATTGTAGGATTATGTTGCGCTAATTCTTGAAGGCTATGGTAGGCCTAGGCAGGGATATCAACATACATACTGGAAGGGTGCCCGGGGGACATAGATATTACATATTGTGAAGGATACGGTTAAATTCTACAGAATTCTGAATTGTGTAATTTATGATGTTTAGTAAATATCCTGTTAAATGTCTGTCTCCTCTCGAAAATGATCTTGTGACTATTTTTTCTCTTTGCTAATACAGTCCATATCCATATGTTAGCATATATTGTCACTGTTTTTCAGACTGTTTCCCTTGTACGTAATTTTGTGTTCGAGGCCAGCGCACTTGAAATTTGGACACTGAGTCTTTGGCCTCCGACTCATGCTGCTGATCGTCAGGCCCTTTTCATAGCTGACACATACTACCAACTGGCATCCAACCTAATATGACTCACCTTTCAAACTGCATTTATAATTGTGTGTATAATTTAGTTACTTCAGAATTGCTTTTTCATGTCTTTCTGTTATTGTGTGTACTCCCATATAAATAGGTATGCATATGCAGAATACTTTACTGACGTTATTAGTATTGTGTTCGAGTGCACCTCATATGTGAAATATGTAATTTTATATTTCAGATATCTAAACGATGTTAAATTTTCTTTGCACACAGTGTTCTCTACTTCAAGTCAAATCAGACTTTGTTGTCATTTCAAGATAGGTAGGCATGCAATGGAATGAAACAGCATTTGTCCTAGACTTCAAAAATATATAGCATGGAAAGTGAGACACACAAGAAAACAAATAAAAACAGAAAAATAAATGGATAGATAGATAGATAGATAGATAGATAGATAGATAGATCAATCTGCTCTACAAAGTGCAACTTTCGATGAGGGCTTTGCATTGCGTTTAATTATACATGATCTCAGTTAAAATGTACATGTATACAGCACAGCGAAAGAACCGCCTTTGGCATCGTTAGACATGAACAGCCAGTCAGCTGCTCACAAGATATAGCTGGTTTCCAGAATGTCAGGTGTAGTGATTCGTGTTAAGCAGCCATGGCAGTCACTGAACTCCGATGGTCTTCATGCAGTGCCCTCATGCAGTGCTCTTCATGCAGTGCCCTCACAGTACGCGATAAAAATGTTGCTGGTTGGAAAGCATTTAAATTTACTTTAAATGCAGACTTTCCAGGACATAGTTCTGCAGTTCTCATAAGAGTATATTGCCACTCTTAAAAAAAAAAAAAAACACAGGGGGTGGGGGGCTTATTTCTTCTAGCGTTGTCACTCTAATCAAATCACCGTTGTTTTGATACATTATGTCTTTGTGTGTATGTATTTATTTCCATGCAAAGAAGATTCACGAAAGGGTTTTCCTTGCATGTACAATGATGCTATACTTGTTAAAACACGTACAAAAGTGTTGCTGTGGAAAGTTGCTGCGGACATCCGTACACTACATTTCGTCCACATTCGGCAAAGGTATCATTGTATGAATGTGACACACTAATATACTACTTGAGTCCTTCAAATTATACAACAAAAGAACTGTCTACTGAAAAGAAATTCAGCTACACTTGTCTGGATGGTCACATAGACTGGACATGGTTAGCCTTCTACCTAGGATGAGAAGCCTTGCAGTAACTGTGAGTGGCGTGGATGGTTCTGCTGTATTTGGACATTGCATGGGCATCGCGGTCATGATGATGAACCTCTTAGTTCCCTCCAATAGACGGCACAATGAGGGTTGATGTATTGCTTTTACAAAGTAGCCCCATTGGGATTATTGGGCTGTGATGTGGTTGTGCTATGCAATGTCACTGCTAGTGCCTGTAACAACCTTACATTAATAAAAGCATGACGTGACCTTTTCTTTGCATCCTGTAATGTTACCATGCCACGTGGGTTGGGTAGCCAGTCGACCTTGGAACCCAAGAGGTTTTTGTTCTCCATACTGTGGAGTTTTTGCTTCCTCTCCTTTATCGTCTTCTGGTTTTTTCCATTTTTTTTCCTGAATCACGAACAATTTAGTTTCCCTGAACTAATAACGTATTGCCATGCACTCATGTTAAGTAACTTGGGGCAACTCTGCTGTGACAGGGGCTATATCAAAATGAATTGAACCTGGCCATTCTTAAGTAACAGCCCCTAAGAACCAGGCTCAGTCTGGTTCTTAGGAGCAGAACAGAAGTTTTAGTGCAGACTGAAACCACAGAACTGTGGAAACATGTTAGCTGATGACAATGCAATAATTAAGCAGCAGTCAAAATATTTTTTCATGTTGACATTATCAACTCATTTGCATGGGTGAAGATATTTTTAATTTGTCCAGGAACTGTTACAGAGATTGATACTGCCCAGTTGTGTGCTGTTGTGTTCATTCACTTATGATATTTTCATTTCAGGAGCATACCTGTTCTTTTTTTATGAAAGGTTTGTGACCGTTCAGCTGACCATTTTCAATATCTTTTGTCGTTCTTAACACTTGTCTAAAAGGGAGGAGTGTTTGCTATCTGGCTTTGGCAAAACTTGCAAATGGAATGCGATGCTATCAAACAGGCTATCTGTAAGTAATGGCTGTAGTGTTGCAGGATTTTTGGAAAGATGTATAGTTGTTTATAGCTGACTAAAGCATATTTCTACTGTCGCTGGCCTTTTCTGAGAAGCGTTAAAATCCATTAAAAATCCACTTTTATTTATCAGAAATCCGTAGGCATCTGTTCAGTCCTGGATAACATCTGTCTTTAAAATCTTTCGTGCAAAAAATTTGGGTTCAATGTTTTATCTGAAAAAAATATACACTGTGTTTGTGTATTAATGTACATAGGGGTCAACCATGCAGTGCATTTCCTTCTATCTACCAAATATGAAGCTTTGCGTTATTGTGAAATCACAAATAATTGTATCTCATTGTGAATTTAAAACTGTTTCACCATTTTTGTTTGGAGGACCATTCCATCCTGTTAACTGGGTTTAAACTTAATGTTTCTCAGTGAGGAAATAAGGATGAAAAGCTTAATTTTATCTTGTTCAAAATGTTTGTAAAATTTGGTATTGTTATTATTATTATCATCAAAGTAAAACTACAAAATAAATTAAACCCATTGTTAATACAGACCGATGTTTGTGCTGTTGTTTTCCCATCATAAATTATGTCCCCTCCCAGATGATGATGTCGTAGAAGTACTGACTACTGTTATTTAAAGAGACATTATGGCAATCTAACAGGATACTGAGGATGTAGATAACAATGTCTAAATGTGTTATCTACAAATGCAATAGTGTTAAGACCAAATGTTTCACTTTTAACATTTTTCCCTGGCAACAAGGGGCAGCTAAGGAGGTTTACATACCCCAATGCTACTAATAACTGACGAGCAAATTTCAAAAACTCTCTCCATCCATGGGATATATGGTCTGTGTAAGTTCATAAGTAAGTACCATTTCTGTGGACTTTTTGGAATTTACCGAAAGTGCTTCTTTGGAATGCGAGAAGACAGTAAGTTTTGGCTCCCAATTCTGTAACATACCGTCTGATGAGGAAACCTGACTTTAGGAAGCTGAGTTTTGGAAGTTTGCCTTTCACTTATGTTTTTTTTTTCGTGGTTACTGACAGCACATGTCGCAGCATCAAATTAAATTTAGCCGTTTCACCTGCAATGAACTGGCATCCTGTCCAGGGTGTCACCTGAGTTTATAGAAAGTGGATGGTACAATAATTGGATGGTACAAGCCAAATTCCTGTGCCTATTGCTGCCAGAAGGTGAGTGATTGGAGAGAATGAAATGGCGAGTCGTGTGCTTGTCGCTTATTAACAAATGTATATCACGGGGCAGCTGCACTGGGACGCCATTGTTTCTAATCAACTTTTTCAAAGACAACAATTTATACCACAAGAGGGTAATTCCAGAGATTTTATTCTTGTTATGTTTATTTTTATTACCTAATAAATTAGAATAGCACATCTTGTTCCTGTTGTTGTGGTATCTGTTTTCCTTATTCCGTTCACTTGGTATATGTTTCCTAGGAGATATCACACTATAGTAATGGTTTACAATGCATGCAACGGTGTGTTGCACTTAGTCATAAGATTAGTGTCTTTCATGAATATCGTCTGCAAGCTGTAGACTGTTGATACCAGAATGCTGGTATTGGTTAACTGAAAACTCTGCAAGAGTTTCTGGCTGTCTTATGCTAGCTTCTCAGTCTGGTCCTCAGAGATCCCTGGACAGTCCAGCTGAGAGGGAACAAAAATATGGACTGTGTTGCAGGAAGCTGAGAGGGAGCAAAAACGTGGACTGTCAGGGGGTCCCCAAGGACCGGGTTGAGAAACACTGTCTTGTGCACATGTAAATTGAACATGACTGGATAATACTGGCCTGCTTGTAACTGGAAGTCATGACCAAGTGCCCCATACATGCCAAACAGTGGCAACTGCACTTCCTGTTGCTCTTATAAAAGGTAAAAGCTTTTGAATGACCTTCCAGCATCTTGGGGAAAAAGGATGGTCAGATGCCATTTAGCATCCTGACATTTGTTGTTTATTGAAGCTAAATGTAGTCACGTGGTTTATTATTTGTTTATTTGTGTTTGTTTATTTGAGGCAGCATGGTGACCTCACACACCCGGGACTGGTGCTTTCTATCCCACCTACCGGCTCTGTGATGGGAATTCTCATGCTCTCCTTGTGTTTGCACTGGTTTTCCTGTAGTGGATGATTGCCAGTATGTGTCCTGTGATGAATTGGCATCCCCTCGGGGGTCTTCCCTTGCCTTGTGCCTCAGCTGGAATGGCTCCAGCCCGGCCCCACAGCAGAGAAAAAGGACTCTGCTCTGTCAGACGGAGGTTGTATTACTGAAAACATTTTTTCCTGCTCCTTAATTTTGAGTATGACAGATGTTATGTGTAATATTTGAAAGATGCTTTACAAAGATTCCTTTTCTTACTGAATTTAGTACTGATTTTGACCTGATCAGAAAAAGGATGTTGTGAACTGTAACGTGGAGGAGCCATGAAGGAATAAGTCTGGTTTTATCAGAAGAAGACAAGTAGATATTCAGTGTTTCCTAGCACCGAAAGTACCAGACTGTTCTTCTGAACTCTACTGCTCCTTAGTATGATTCCTCTGCCTTTCCTTTACTCCTGCCTCTCTTGGTTTCCCCTCCTTACCCCCCTTGTACCTCCTGCATATTCCCAGGTTCTCCCTCCAACTTGAACCACTTTCTCCTTCATTCCCACTCTTACACCATGCATCCCTCTACCTTTCTGATTTTGCTCCGGTTCTGCATCCTTCGTCGTGTCTTGTTTATATGTCTGCTTCTGAAGCTACTTTTTCCCCTCCTTTTCTTTTTGCATCCTCATTGTTTCCCCTTTTCAGCACATGTTAATCAAAACAACTCATCCATACATCCATCCATCCATTTTACATCCTTTTTATAAGTCTTATTCTGATCAGGGTTGCAGAAGGTCTGGATCATGGTCCATCACAGGACACACACACACACACACACACACACAGAGTCACAATCTATGGGCAATTTAGGCACAGCAGTCAGTCCAAATTGCATGTCCTTGGACTGCGGGAGGAACCTTGTGAATTATACAGAGAGAATGCAAACTGCACCCTTACAGAGTGCAGGCAGGATTCAGACCTAAAACCCTAAGCCACAGAGCCGCCGCATCGAAAGTCATCAACCCAAGAAATATCTTTGCAATACTGCTTGGGAGAGACTTCCGGTGCCCCTGCAACCATGTGCTACATAAGCTTGTTGGGAGATGGATACTTGGATTGATGGAATGAGGGACAGTAAATGCATTCCTGTATCTTTTCTTTCTGTGGAGTTGTCCCCTTTAAAATTGTCTCATTTCTCTATGTGGATTCATTGTGAAACAGCATGAAGTTTCTCTCCAAAAGGATTACATAATAACAGAAGCAGAAGGAAGCCTTTCTTCCTGGGCCGTTTTAACTATTCAGAGTCCAAGAAGCATTTACTTAGCATATGTGCGATGTAAAACTTCTTTGGAACCAGATTTAATACGCGCCTCATGCTGTCACGTTTCCAAGGCTCGTTTGAGAGGTTTTATTGGATGATGTTTTCATTTACCTGAACACCAGAATACAGAAGCCAGGAGCTGGAAGTAATTTCAGTTTCTATAAGGGTGTTTCTTTTCCCAAAAGTCTCGTTAAATGATGATTTCCTGGATGCATTAATCAGTACCCAGGGCGAATGCAGCGTGCGCAGGTAGCTAAGGTGTTGCTTCTCCTGGCAAAGCCAAGCAGACCAGCTAATGACTGACTGTGCTGCTTTCACATCATGTTCTTGCCTGTTCCTAACTTTCTCTCAAAGAAATCCATCATCTTAAAAGCAAAATCCATATGAAGCACTACTAGAGAAAAAAAAAATGTTTTGAACTGCGTCAGTTTTAGCGTCGACTCTTGGTAGAGATCTGCGCAACAAGCACAACACATGCATCACAGACAGAACTTTCTGTCTGTGATGCATGTGTTGATTAATGTCACTTCAAACATAATGAGCCCTGCATTTTTGATGGCATCATCTAATGTTCTTACGCATGGATGCCCTGAGTAACATCAAGTTTCACGAGGAGCATGTGATTTGAAATATTACCTACTATGAGTTATGAAATGGCTAGAGGCGCGTTTACTAAAATCAAATGTCAAACAGGCGAAGCACGACAATAACATATCGCCGTCTACTAAACGCCGCAGCAATGCGAGGCACAGCGATGATACTAATCATGGACGAAAAGCATAAACTCAGCAAGCCATGGAATGTGTTTATGAATATGATCTGGTGCTTCGGTGTTGGATAGATTTCCTACAAGGGAAGCATAATATTTACATACTAGCTGATACAAAATTTCTAACGATTTCATACCTTTTTAACACACCTTCCATTGGTCACATTGAAAGCTTAATATGAACTGTACGAATGGGAAACCCTTGGCAAATGGCGACTCCCAACTCTGCAACAGTTGTGATGTATTAATTATGTATCTCCATTGAGACAAATGCATGCCTTTTCTTTATGGTTTATATATTAATAGAGACATTTACAGTAGTAAAACTCGATTCTCCTCCCATAGGTCTGAGACTGTGTTAATTGGGTATCTTTCCGTAAAGTAGGCATTTCTGATAGGTCGTCACTGTTTCTCTTGTATGCAGGATGTTACATTGCAGCTGAAGCCTCATTTCTGAGCACAGTGGTTAAACGCCCAGCATGACCCACAGGCAGGTTTCCCAGATCTGTTTCTCTGTATCTGTTTATGATGGTTCCCACCCCAAAGGACACCCTGTGACGTTTCAAGGAAGACTACTAACACCCTACCCTTCGCGGTGTCTCTATTCCCCAATCCCATTGTTAATTGGTTGCCGTGCTTCTCCAGACGGAGACGATAATACCCCTGTTATACATTCCTCAGTAGAGATCTAGAATTGTGCACAAAAACAATTACCACCTTTCCTTAGAGTGAGGAAGTGTTAAAAGTTTATTTGAGCTTTTGTCCAGGCTTGTTTTCGGCAGAAAAGAACCTTCTGTGGGCAATGACTTTGGTGCTATATGTGATAGGGATGTTATGAGACAATATTTATACCAGTGGTGTACCCAGAAAATTGCCTTTGGGTGTACCATGGGAAAACAAGGTGTTCAAGAGCTCGAGCAGAATGAAGTAATGTGTACCCATACAAGGTTGCCAACTGTCACGCATCTGGCGTGACACTCATGCTTTCTGATTGTCATGCACACGCGAGAAATCTTATGGCAGATCTATATTATTTCATTATAAGGCTGAAATTAGCTGCATCAAAAGCGTTGGGGCAGTTTGCAAATCCTACAGACTCTTTACAAGGTAATAAAACTCTGACATAGATGTAAATGTGTGTGCAGACTTATCTCGAATTGAAAATCTCATTCTAGGCAGCTGACCAAAGTCGGCAACCCTGCTCATAACAGCCATCGCTTTAATTCGTCAAAGGCCAAGCCTATGACTAGTGTTACCTTATGGCCTGGGTTGCCAGTTTTGATATGAAGGCAGCGACGATACAAAAAAACAAAAAGGGGGGTGTCATTTGCACACCCTTGGCCACTGCCCAGGTTTAGACTCATTGCTAAGGGTGTTGCACTTTGTCTGGTGGTGGCATGCACCTTCTGTCTGACCGTAATCTTCAATGATCAATTAGTTCCACTTCCTTTGTTCCTGGTAGTAGATAAGCTGATATGTTCTGCTTTGTTGTTTTTGTTGTTCAGTCTACCCAAACAAGAAAACAATGATGCAACATTCCCGTTCAATTGACCAGACAGGATGTCTAGAGCAGGGGCTCCCAAACTTTTCAGCTCACGACCCCCAAAATAACCGTGCAAGTGACTCGTGACCCCCACTATCCTCGGAAGTGGTTAAAATATACAAATGTTGGGCGCAACGGTGCACATGCGCCAATAGGCCTATCTAAACATGAGCGTGACAACACAAAAGAACACAACACTCTAACAACCGTATAACTTTTTAAAAAATTGTTATTTACTCATTCGTTTAATTTCAACAAAAATAATATCCTAAGCATAAAGCGATGAAAATTACCTACAC
>JAODLD010000001.1:41653948-41686691 GCA_026781065.1 Mormyrops boulengeri
ACTACTAGTTTTTATCTTTTGTTAGTTATGGATAAAATGTTAATATAAAATGTTAAAATGTTGATAAAATGTTATTTGTAATAGTTTAAAAAAAATTATTTGATTTCTTGGAAATCATCTCGCGACCCCCCCCTCAATGTCTCACGACCCCCCAGAGGGTCGCGACCCCTACTTTGGGAACCACTGGTCTAGAGTGGACTGTATAGAACCAAATATTGTATGTGGTTTTTAAATGCAGTGTGCGTGCAACGTTAGAGTTGATGTGTAAGAGACCTCTTATACCTCTAATCATCATACATTATACTCCACATATTCCCTTTGATGGGAAATTAATACACAGCTATCTCTCATTGTCTATCAATAGTATTTTATCCTTTCCCTTTGGTTTCTAAAACATGCATCAGGTTATTCCATAATGTGTTTGACAGATATTGTAATGCTGATATGAAAACGACAGACATTTCTGAAAGTGTTTTTCTTTTTATGTCTTTGTTTTCTGTAGCTTTTGTTTGCTTTTGATTACAGCATATATAAAGGTATACGCAAAAAACAATTTTAGCAAATTGTGTTACAAACGTCTTGGTGCACAAGATTTAGTTTCATGCCAAAGGCAAGCTATGATCATCTTTTGCCAATTCTACAAGGTAAAACCCACGTTTTGTATAATGCATGTCTTTAAAATGGATCAGCTGCATCCCTCCAGTATTATTCCCAGTGGGGGCTACATTGGTTTCATTAAGATATTTGTGGGAGTTACTTTGACTTGCTGTGGGTCTGTGCTAATTTATTTCCATTCCTGTCCCCTTTTGATGGAATCTTTCTGTTATTAGGGTTCCTTTGGACCCTGTTTCGCCTGGTTATTGATATTGGCTGGTTTTCTGAACTTAACAATCCCACGTATAGCTGACAAATACTGTGTGATGAAGAATAGGGGCCGCAGCATACTGCTTTGTGTATGAGAAGCTCGAGGGACCACCTCACTCTCAGTGTTCATGATGCACACAGGTTGTCATAGCAACGATATGGTCCTGCAACAGTTACAAGGGAATCTGGTTATTAGGATACTTACTGTTTAAGGTTTAAGCGTGAGAGGTTATAATTTCTGAGGTCTGGCTGACAAAATAAGGAGAAATCTGCCATTATTTTTTTTCCTATTGTAGAATGTGAGCACAGAACACAGTGATATCACTCAGGTCTGATTTGCAGACAGAACCACAAGATGCAGTGAAGAGGTTAGGTTTGGTTAGGGACACAACTTCAATTTTGGACCAACAAAGGAAAAACATGAAAAATAAGAGGTATTTCAGCTGGAAAAAAACTACAAAACTGAACCAAAAACATATGGTTGTTCCTCCCTTTATGCACAGTTATAATATTTAACTAACAAAATGGTCAGAATTAGAAATGTTTTACCATTTAAATGAAGACATTTAATACAGCTGAGTGTTGTCAAAAATGCAGCTTTCTTAGTAAATAAGACTGGAGATATCCAAAGCACTTAAAATTATTCATTTGTAATCAAAGTACACAATATTACTATCAGAACTGGGCTCATATTATGATATTAAAATAAGGGTGTGAAGTAAACCAGTAGCAGTAGCAGTGTATATCATACTTCCTTATATGTATATGTGTTTTTCTGTTCCGTTCTTACTCAGATAGAATTGAAGATGGTGCCTTGTTCAGCTACCCTAAGCAGCATATCCAGTAGAAGATGGACGAATTGATGATGATACACATAAAGTAGATCATGCACTGAATATAAAGGAGATAAACGTAGCCGCTGTTAATTCTTACATTACAAAGCCTGGTGCTTCTTGCTTGGTCAGACTTCTGAATTTAAATATAACATTTGCAACAACGTAACATTTATGTTGGAATTTTCATGCTTATTTCATGCCTTTGATTATGTTACAGTTATTGAATGAATGTACTTTTTTGGGATTTTCCAGAATGGCTGATTGCTGTGTGTAAATGATTAGGTGGAGTCTTGGTGCAGTAACTCTTGTTTTAATCTGTTCTGAACTGACATACATTTAGTCATAAGGATGGATCTTTTCTGCTGCTCCACCTGATGTTTCTTTATTGGTCTCGGGGCCTGCCTTGTATTCATACGCGGATCTGGGGGGTGGCAAGGGGTTGCCGTGGTCACTGAAACCTGGTCACTCCATTACCGACCCCCGTAGTATTTGCATTTTGGTTAAATCAGACTTTGATTGAAAAACTCCTTTTATTATGTAACTGTTTCTCTGTGTCCCTGATGATATTCTGATAAAGAATGAGCTCATAGTGTTCCTGAGTTAAACATGTGCCCTCAGAACAGAGGTAATGCAGAACTTTGGGTATCTTGTACTCAGTGTAAGCTTGTTACCTAACATACTGATATATTAAATGTTTATTTGGTAATTCCACCACTGCCTGAATTATAAACATTGTGGAATTATAGTGTTCAGGCACTTTAAATATTCCCTTATTTTCTAGATGCCTTATGTTCAGATTTATGTGCCGCCCCAAAATGACCCCTGGTCCCACTCTGGCCACCCCACTGAAAATTTTCTGGCTCTGCCACTGCTTGTATCAGTGCCTGGAGTATTGAGATGTTAAATACTCCCTCTCTTGCCAGGAGTCTAGCATATCCCTGCGTGTTACTTGCCCAGAGAAGAGAGGTAGATTTGCTGGGCTCAGATATTGTCGGGCCACTTTAATCGCGACTTGCGGATGGGATATTAAATTTTCATATGGTGACTAACTTCCAAGAAATGTATTTACTCCTTTCGCTGGACCTTGTTTGGCCGAATGCAACTTACAGCTGTTCAGTGGAAGAGCGGAAATGGAAGTAACAGTTATTGCTCTGCTTAATAAAGACTTAATGCATACTATGATCCATAGAGAATTATGAATAAAGAGCAATTCTGCTATAAAATAATTTTCCCATTAGACTAACATTACATCAGAATGGTATTGTATTATAACCCCTTTTAGAATTACACGGTGTTTCATTCTGATCTTGCTGTATTGTTTCTGTAATCTCAGTAGCTCTTGCTGATTTGTGACAAGTTCAATGCACTCACAGAAATGGCAGCGACTAATTTTCTCTTCTGCTTTGCGTACTTGTCCTGCTTAGGTCCCAGACAGAAACTCTTCCCCCCACTGTTTGAGTAGTTAACATTAGGGGCCGTTTCAGCATGATAGGTCTAAGCTGAGCAGAAGTGTTTGTTCATATTGGAAAGAAAGAGTAAAGCCAGCACGGGACAGATTTATGTATTGACAACTACAAAGACTTTTTGTAGTGTTTTAATGCAGCCAAGAGCATTGCGACACTGCTTGTGGTGGTGCATTTTCTCATAACGCAATACATTTCCAGTGTTCTCTCTGCTTTTTCTCTTGTTCCATTTTATTGCTGTGATACCCCTGCCAGCTCGTTCACTTTCATCTCGGCCCAGAGAAACGTGCCAAATAACCCACAGCCTTCCAGCACATTCCAAGTCACTGTCACAGTGCGGTTGACTTCAGACGGGAGAGTGCTCAGCCTCGGTCAGAGTACCTTTGTTTGTGAACTGTAGAGCATGCTGGGGAACTGGTGAACACTGTCTAGGTCTCGGATAAATGAGACTAACCATAAATCATCTGGCCTGGTAAATGTATCAGGCGCAAGAAACGACAAGAAAGTCTGTCTTATGTTATTACAAATCGGCCACAGGTGAATGTAGATGAAGTGGCCATAAACCAGACTTTGCCTGGTCGTAAGACATTTCCAACTTTTCCTTATCTTATAAGAGAATCATTGTACACAGCAGGTTAAAAGAAATTCACTATGCAACACTTACACTATGCAACAGTTACATTCCATATGTCTTTTGGAGACACAGTCAATAGTTTGTAGATATCCAGTGCGACACAACCATCCACTTAATGCATCAACTGTAAAATAAAGACAATGCAAAATGATGATAAATAGCATTGACAACATCTGACAGTTTGTGATAAGGATCCAGATGGGTTTGTTGCGAGAATGTGGCATGATGTAGGCAGCAAACAAAGGGTGGACGACCCACTTGTGTCTCACGGGACAGAAGAGGTTTATTAATGAAAACAGAAAACACTGGAAACACTACAAAAATAAAGGACAACAAGGGGTCAAAAGTAAACAGGGAATAAACAAAGACTAATTAGAAATGGGCAGGCGGGCAGAACATACATCTAACATCAAACGACCACAATGCACCACTATGTATCTGAACAGAGGAAGGGACTTAAATACTGAAACTAAACTGGGTAACAAGACTAACACAGGGCAGGTGAGACTAATTAACAAAGACTGGGAAAACAGGCCACAGATGAAACTAATAATTAAATCAAGGGACTGGGAGGGGAAAACTAAGACACTGACAGAAACAAGGAAACAGAATCTAACACGGGGGAATAAGAAAGACAGGTAAAACACAACCAAAGCACAAAGCAAGAAACCAAAACAGAAAACAAACCACGAAATCACAGTAACTAGAAAATCTGCTGAAACCAATGAAACACTACAAAAACAGAGGGGGCATGATTCGATCAGAAGACAGAGGGTTTCACAGACAACTGCATGCTCAACGAGAGACGGGATGACCAGCAAGGCCTGCTGGCCAAGAGGGGAAGGGACACAGAGTGGACCAACAGGCGCTGACCCTGACAAGTATGGAGCATTATATATACACAAAGCTAACAGCTTGTTGTAAAAATTTATTTGCATTTAAGACTGTCATAATTGTTAGTCAGTAATCATTCCTGCTTGTTTTTCTCCTAATCTTAATTTTTCATAAATCTTGCAGTTGTGTGTTCGTGTTGGTGGAGCAAGTATAAACTTATATGAATGGGTGGTGTTTGGAAATGCTTGCTTTTGTTGTAAACAAACATTTACATTCTGTAGAATATATGTAAATCCATCTATCCGTCTTCTAACACCCAATCCAGATCAGGATTGCAGTGGGACCTGGAACCAGTCCCAGGCAGCATACGGTACATGGCAGGGGGACGCTCTGGACAGGATGCTAGTAATATATGTAAATATAATCTACAATTGAGCATATCCATATTCCAGTTTAAAGAAACTGCAAATACACAAAATCCACAGTGAAGAATATAAGGCATAGAACTATGACCTTACAGTAGCATTTAACTATGAAAGGACCAGCTCTCCATTTGATTTCAGCCATAATAATTAGCATACTATCTCAAGCCAACTTTGTTGCTGAACGGAATTTTTTTTCTGAACCAAATATTAAACATCACTCCAAATATAATGCATTTGATTAGATATTTGTCCTAGACTCACATCTGTTCTGCAGATGAGCATGACTGACAACTTATATCTGACTACCTACGATTGTATGAGCTATATGACAGAAGACAGGGACATTGTAGGGAATTATAGTGGCAGTAAAATGCTGATGGAGAACCTTCTCTAAAATGATAACCACTGCAGTAATTTCCATCATAACCTCATCTAGCCATAAACATGAGTGTTTTTTTCTTGTATTGTTACATTGTTGCATGTTTTTGTGACATCACAGAAAGTAACAGATGCACAACAGGAAGAGGAAAAATAGGTGTTAGTAGCCTCCTTGGACCCCGTTTAGAGACTTCAGCTCCCAATCATGGAGAAGTGTTGGTTAAAATCTTTATATATTCTGATCTGTGTATGTGCAGAGAAGAGCAGTATTACCCGCTTGAGCTGGCTGCTACTGTATGTAGAAAAGCCTCTCAGTGGTGAATCAGAAAAAGCGGCGTGGCTCATCACAGAGATATGAGTCACTCTGGCGGCCTCCCGACGTAGCTGCCTCCTCCACAGCTGCACACGAAAGAGCATCAGCTAGAGGCAGGCAGATTGTCCCTCTCACTGTTTCCTCAGGCTCGTTCCCACCCTACACCCACTAACCAATGGGAAGCCAACTTATAAAGAGGAGGCGGTACCCAGAAAAATATCACCGGGTGACAAAGTTCTCTAAGAACACTTCAGTAAGTGGAGTGTCATGTTACGTCCGACAGCAGTATCTTTGGCTTGGCCTCCCACTCTGTAATGCACTGTTTCCCAACCCAGTCCTTAGGGACCTCCAAACGGTCCATGGTCTTGCTCACACCAGGAGCTGGGAGGCAGCAAAATGTGGACTGTCTGGCAGGGAGCTGGGAGGTAGCAAAAACATGGACTGTCTTAGGGTCCCTGTGGACCAGGTTGGGAAAGAGGAAGAAATCAGTTTGCACCTCTTTATTGTCATTTAGGATTTCATTAGGTAATAATAATAAGTGTGCAACATTTATAATATTCCATATTTTCAATTGTATGTACACAGTTCATTTTATGAACGCTCTCATTTCATATGATCAAAAGGTTCATGAAAATGGATAACTGTGGTGTTAAATTTTAAGGTATATTTCGCAGATAATGGCATTGGTAAATATCTGTTTTATTCTGATGATCTTTGGAACGTTTTCGTGATGAAACAGTAGTAAATGGAAGGAAATGTAGGAAATGTGGTTTTGTGTATAAGAGAGAGACAGGCACACATATTATAATTGCATTGGAGCAGTCACGTCTATTAGAAACGGTGATGATAGTGCGTTAATGTAGTGCGTTAATATGTATTTATGAATGATGAAGCATATAAGGCATTTTTAAAGAGCCACAAACTCCTTTGACAGGTGATTTATCAAAGCTCTCGCATCCCCAGCTGCACTCTTGTCCTCAGTAAGGAGAAACTGACCTGGCCAAGTGAAAACAAAGTTAGATATGCTCAATTCTACACCTCCCACCAATGTGCCAGTGGGCAAGTGGAGGCAGAGTGTACAGATAAGCGCACAGCCCCATGGGAAATAGCCAAAGGGTCAAGTGGCGTTCAAGAGGCAGTAGCATATTTTTTTATGTAATAGAATTTTAAAGCTTTGCAAAGGCTTTCTGTTAAGCATTCATTAATATAGTCATGGTCAACCGTTTTGATTTGTGCATGAGTATATTTTATTGTACTACTGTTGTCCTGTACTACACTGCGGTTTGTCCAATTGTTCCCCTGTGCACCTGTCCTTGGAACACATGTGACAATAAAATTTGAAATAAAAATATGGATTTTCTGCTCGTCCCTGTTATTACAGTAGAAATTGGGATAGGAAGGTGATGATGAGACTGACAGGCCAGAATGTCAAAACGAATATCAGAATGAGATGTGGATTTACTTCTTCTTAAAGAGATCCTGAGATACGTTGACGTCTTCAACGGCTGACTATGGGACGTGGTCTTTTTGGTCGGCAATGCAGATTGATGGCAGTATAGGTTTTTCATCACAAAGGATGCTTTGGACAGTGAGGTCCCTCTGTGTTTGTTTCACACGTTTATGTTTTATATTTACATATTTAGCGGACACTTTTGTCCAAAGCAACGTAATCATCATATTCCTGTTTCTTATCATGTGCTGCCCCCAGCCCTTCAGGATCAGGTGTAGCACATCCAGCTATCCTTCATGAACATTTCTGAGGAAAAAATACCTTGGAAGGATGTGAACTGTCCTAAAACGCTGAAGAATTTAGCTGTGGTTTTTCACTTCTTCTCAGAGTAACTGAATTAAATAAATGAATTAAATGAATGATTAGGCTTGTGAATGGAATTTTTTTAACAGAAAACTACAACGTTAAAATGACTGCCAACCAAAGCCCTAAGCCTGTTTAATTTGTGCTATGGCAAATTAAAAGATTCTGCTTTCTTAGAAAACTGTGTTCTGGGGAAAAGTTTGCATTGAAATCCCCAAATGAGTGTATGCAGCATATCTACTGTCCAAAAAATTCATAAGCACTTCCATGCTAATGTTTTCATTAATAACATGCCAGATAAAGATGCAGTTGCTAATGATCATAAGTAATGTGACAAAATATTACATTGTGACTTAATTGTGGCATGCATACAATATTAATTGTATGTCTATTTCTCTTATTTTGGAAAGTCAAAGCATTCTAAAAATTCTAAAAAACTACTAATAGTGTGATACCAACTCTTGGTTCCCTTGGTAACTGTGGAACAGAATCTTTTTTGATTGAGCACGGTGGACAATGACTCAAACTGAAGTGAATTCTCTGGGATTTATATTTTAATTCATTCATAAGGGCACTCAACTCAGCAATTATAATGGTAAATTTAAAGATTTGAGGTAAGAGATGCGCATGGTGGTCATTTAGAGAGTGTCAAAGGATTCAGCCATTGTATGACAGAAAGATATTCTTTGGTTTTCCTGTTTAGAAGGATGGTTTTCTTGGATATTATTAAAGCTACCGTATGTGAACTGTAGTTTTATGTAGTACCAGTCAGACGTTTAAACACAGCAAGCCATCTACAAAGCAGCAGTAGAGTGTCACATCACATGACTTGCAACCTGACCTAAACACAGTAGAAATAGTTTTGGAGGAATTTGACCAGAGAATGAAGGAAAAGTGGTCAATGAGATCTCATCATATATATGGGACCTCCTTCAGGACAGCTGGAAAAACATCCCAGGAGGCCACCTCATGGAAATGGTGTAGAGGAGACAGTAGGGTCAGCCAGTGCATGGAGCAACTGGGGTTAGGGGCCTTGGTCAAGGGCCCAACAGTGGGATCACTCTGTCGACTCAGCGGTTTGAACTGGCAACCTTTGGAGCCCCAACCCACACAGCTGCCCCCCCCAAAGAATTATTTTTTTGTGTTTTGTACTTTTTTGTCAGTGCATATATGGTATTTTAAAGTTTTGATGTCTGTATTATTATTTTAAAATGTAGAGAATAGTACAATTTTTAGAAAAAAAACATTTTTCCTATGGGTAGGTGTGTCCAAACTTTTGATTGGTACTGTATTTCTGTTGGGTTTCTTAATAAGCACAGTGGTGGGGATGCCTAGATGCTGCATTCTAGAAGAAGCGATACGCTGCCGGTGACATCTTGCCAAAAGCAGACTGGAGGGCACATCCAGAGGGTGTGGAAATTCTTGGCAGTGGTATTAATAGTGCTGTACCTGTATATGTCTGAGTGAGTAAGTAGAATTTTAAGCATTTTATGATTTGTGATCTATGATGATTGTTTGTTGGATTTGTTGCTGATTTCTATGAATTATAAAAGTATTTCTGCAGATATTGACCCAGATGTCAGTATGGGTGCCAATATGAAGGTCCTTCTCCCATCAATGAATTGGTAGATAAATGTATGAATCTGTGGC
Organism: Mormyrops boulengeri; assembly: GCA_026781065.1. Lineage (NCBI taxonomy): Eukaryota > Metazoa > Chordata > Actinopteri > Osteoglossiformes > Mormyridae > Mormyrops > Mormyrops boulengeri. Next base: position 41,663,159 of record JAODLD010000001.1, read on the forward strand.
TGTATATAATTCCTTCAAAAAGCAGGTGTGGTATCAAAAAGCAATTAACAGTATTCAGTAACACTTCACATTAAATGCACCTTCATACTGCATTCATTATGCATTCATAGTCATTCAGTGCACCTTTATAATGCATTTATAATGCATTCATAGATCATTCATAAGCAGCATGTAGGGTCGCCATAACTTCCCAACATACCTTAAAAGCTTTAATATACATTAATAACAATCATTATATGATTATAATGTTTATTATTATCATGCAGTGTTTGTTATTAATCTATATTAAAGCTCTTAAGGTATGTTAGGATGTTATGGTATAGTTATATACTGCTTATGAATGTTCTATGAATGCATTATGAAGGTGCACTGAATGTTCTATGAATGCATCGTAAAGGCATTCTGAAGGTGCAATTAATGTAAAGCATTACCCATTATTTTTGCTAATTATCATACTTTCTGAAGCAACTTCTGGAAGATAATGAATGCATTTATAGCGAGTAAAGAAGCAGGGGCTCAAGGCCTTGTGATTGAAGGCTGTCCCTCCTCCTGCTTGGGGCAATTATCCACCGCCAGCCATCTTCTGTTGGCGTGCCTGTGAGGAATCCATCGTTACTCGCCACCTGTGGCACTGGATGCAACTCATCCCCCCTCAGTGCGTGGTGGATTCCCAGTGGGCCGCCGTGTCACACATTGTTTTCAAATAGCTGGTGTAATCTATAATTCCCATTTAGAATAGCAGTAATTTATTCACCTGCATGATGAGAATGGGTCGTCCCATCTTGCTCTCCAGAAGAAGAGCAGGCATATATCAGCAAGTTTTGCGGTCAGAGCAGGGGGTGACCGAGTCCCCAGCACCCCCAGAGTGTCATGCTCAGCGGCTCAGCGGCTCAGTTGTGATATGATTACTCTACCAACTACAGCATTCCCATGATATTGCCCCCAAATAGTTCCGGCAAGTGGTGTGTAATTAAGTAAGAAATTGTTGTGTTATGCCATATGGGTATGTCTTTGCCAGGGGTTATAACCAAGTTAAGATAATTCATAAATTTTTCCACCATGCTGTCAGAGTTGTGGCAATAACAAGATTTTAAATGTGATGTTATGTTATGCTGTGCTGTGCTATGCTATGCTGTGCTGTGCTGTGCTGTGCTATGCTATGCTGTGTTATGTTGTGTTATGCTGTGCTATGTTATGCTATGTTATGTCATGTTATGCTATGCTATACTATGTTATGTTATGTCAGGGGTGGCCAATCTCATGTTATGCTATGCTATGCTATGTTATGTTATGTTATCCTGTGCTATGCTATGCTATGCTATGCTATGCAATGTTATGTTATGTTATGTTATGTTATGTTATGTTATGATAATACTGACGTAAAGTATATCAGCAGCTTTTGTTTGGGTTCTAGTTATTGAATTCTTGTAATTGATTGGTTTTTATGTATCTGTTTGCATAATTACTGCAGGTGATTTTCAGATAACAGTGATGAAAGTCTGGGGTCCCAAAGCCGCATTTGTCATGACCGCATCAGTCTAACCACCCATCCATCCAGCTACACCCAGGTTATTACTGCTCTGCCCCCTCCCGAATACTAAAGCCCAACTGGGGCTCTTCACCTTGATTAACTGGTATGGTTTAAAGCACTTTGTTTTCAGTAATTTACTTGCAAAGTATTGAGTGTTCCACCATACTGAGCATCTGCTCCTTGTCGGAGCTGGATTGCTGTGCATAATCTGGACCTGTTCATCCAAATGCCAGCGTTCACAGACATTCACCTATAAGACTGAAAATGATAGTTGACCTCTTACACTTCAACCTACCTGGCAACTCTCATATCCTCTTACCCCAGGCCATCAAGCCCCTTAACCCCCAACCGAGAACCAGTATAGTTGGGGTAAGCTCCCTTATGCCAAGAAGAACACCAGAGATGTTTGTAGCTGTCCTTCTGCCTATTCTGGAAATGACATCCAAGGAGAATAATTTGGACCTATGGTGACAGCATCAGATTCCGGTGGTTCCCAAGGGATGCCCTAGTTCTAGGGTACACCTGGCTCACTGTCCTTAAAGCATAAGGAACTGTTGGACTGGGGACACATGCTTGTCCATCAATTACTGCCTCCCAATACTAATCAAACGGACCTGATTCTCGCATGATAACTGCTATTCAAAGACATCCTCAGCAAGACTGAGGTGTCCACTCTTCCGCATCATCACCTGCAGGCCCTCGGCATCCTCTGCAGCCTCTAGCTTCCTTACAGTAGGCAACCATGGTGGATTTCATCCCTGCATCGATTATGGGGCTCATAAACTGCTCTGTTACCCTTGTCGTCTTATGCTTATGGCCTTGGAACATTTTTGTGCCGCCACCATCTTCACCAAGTTAAATCTGCACAGTGCCTATTATCTCATTTGAATTATGAAGAGGATGAATGTCAATAGATTTTCTTAAACGTGCCACCTGAGTCTACCTAAAGCAATGGAACTGGCATTTGGTAGACTGGCATTAAATGTTTATTTAATCAAGCATTCAGATTCTTTGGGATACTAGGAGACAGTTTTACCGAGTCAGGACTGCAATTCACTTCTTGCGTAACACAAGCATTCTGTGATTCGACGTAACCCCTAAACCAGTGTTTCCCAACCCAGTCCTTGGGGACCCCCAGTCAGTCCACGTTTTTGCTCCCATTCAGCTCCCAGCCAATCTATCTAGGGAAACACTGCCCTAAACAATCGCTTTTCTGAATACTGTCCTTAAACTAATGGGCAGATGGAATAGCTGAACCAAGGAATTGGCTGCTTTCTGGAACATTATTGCCAATTTCTTTTTGGCAAAATATGCCCAAAACTCCCCCACCCTTATCCGATGTGTTTTATGCTACCAGCTCCTTACATCCACGTGATGAAGACATTGATTTGATGGAGTGGACAAGTATGGGGGAAGGCTCACATAAATCCAGTTCAGTTTTCCATTTGAGAAATCAATCTCCCTCAATAGTTGCCCCCATCCAATATCATAAAAAATATTAACCCTGTTACTTATCACTTGCAGCTGTCACCGCAATATCGGATTTCATCTATATTCCCCAGGTCCCTGCTCAACTGGCCCATGCAAATGGGGGGGGGGGGGGTGAGGGATGCCTGAGTATTGGGCCCTTTCGCCTAAATTAAGGAATTGCCCCATGTTGATGTTCCAAGTGGCCTCTTCTTGGTAACCTACGATCATGCAAAGTCCTCCCCATTACGAAAATATATCGAGGGAACGCCCAACCCACCCCCCCCGGGATCGCAACCCTGTCCAAGCATCTGCCCCTTATAAAGTCTGTCCACGTCACTGCTGCTCAAACCAATTTTCTACAGTCCTATGAATCTACCTTCCATCCTTGCTGACCCCCACAATCAGTCTGTGCCTGGTTGGACTCCAGCAATCACAGGTGCCGGTCCTTGGCACCCTAGACCCTTCACTCTTGGTTCACTCATGGTTCTCACTTTGATCGTCCTGCTCTGCAATCCTTTCCACCAACTGAAAGGGCTTCAGGGGCCACATTAGGCTAAGCGTCCAACTGGCCACATCCAGTCTGTTTCCAGTTCACTTGCCCTGAATACTACAGCATACCTGTAGCTCATCAATTTAATTAATTTCTGTTTGTAATTTCTATATTTGTTTCATGATAAACTATCCACGTTTGACTCATTATGATCAGGATATAGTTATTTATCGTGCATCAACTTTTGTCACTTTGTTTGGACTATGGATTTTAACACAGTTGGGTATGTTTGCCTTTGTTTGCTTTTACCTGGTTTTCAACCCTTTGGCTGTTTGTGATGTAATGATTCTAGAAACAAATTTGTTGGTCCTCTTGTTGGTTGGTCCTCTTGTTGGTTGGTCCTCTCCCTCTCTGATCATTACATGTAGGTTTGTAAGATGTCTTTTTTCTCCAGTTGGAATTTGTTATTAAGCTGTCTAAAATTGAGAAACCGTCATTTTGGTGACTATGATGCATACAATAATCGAAAGGTAAATTTATGCAGTGATTTCAGTCATCTTCAATAACAGTGGCATAAAATTGAAATTGAGAACACAGAGTGGATGAAATATGTTTCTGTTTGCCTAAATTGCCTGTGGTGACACAGGATCCCAGCTGTCTCCATATGTCAGTTCAACTTGGTCCACATCATTTAGTAGTCTGAAATGCTGGAATATGTATTAAGCTTAATTCAGTGACTTGATCGGATTTTGTACTATTTAGACCGATTTTATAAGTGGAATGAATGGTTGCAATTAGTGGTTCTATAAATAACAAACAGCGATGGACATAGTGGACATCCTCATCTAGGTCCTCTCTGTAAAATGAAACTATGTGATATGATGCCATTGGTAATGCATTAGGCCCTGGGAGAATTGGATACTGTTTTTAGTAACATTTTACTTGACGGAGCACAAATACTTAGTAATAACTTGGTTACTACTGAAATACAAACCATGAACAAATTATGAACAAATATAGCTGCTAATTGAGATGCGTCACGAATCATTAATGGTGACCAAACATGAGATTAGTATTTCACTTGTGTTATTCATTGCTGGTTTCTTCAGTAGTTCTTTAGTAGTTTCTTCAGTAGTGCACAAAGGTTTACAGAATTAACAGATATAGTAGTAAATATAGGGGTGAAAGATGTCACAATACATCAATGGTGAATTAATATGAAATCAGTATGTAACTAAGACTGTGGGTTGTGGTTAATTAATAGATATGTATTAGTATAATACTATATTAGTTACCCTGTTTTCATCCAGTGAATGAACAATCTTCGAAGACCAAAAGTTTCTCCAATATTGTAAACAGGAATTTAATTTTATTTCTAATCTAATGATGCTGTAATTTTGTTTTTATTTCACGTAGAAATGAAACAAATGGTCTATGTTTCTTGAGTAGTGCCTTCCATTAATAATTAATAATTGATCAGTGTTGAAGGGTGTTATGGCTGCAGTGGTGATAAAATTTTGCTGATGATCTGTATTAATTGATGAAAGTGGTTGGTGCATAGAGTTGGGATGTTGTCTGGATTAGGCAGTTATTATGATGAAAGGTGAATTATGTCGGATGTATCAAGAGTAACTTATTTTGTTATTCGGCCATTCTCATAAACAAATGATGAAATAGTTGACAAAAAGTTCTCAAAAATCTCAGATGTCCATCAGGACTGAGAGCCCCATTGTTTTCATCACCTGTTTCCAAGTAATGTGGATGAAATTTCAGCTACGTTGTTTGTTTCCTTAAAGTGTGTCCACTTTTTTCAGAAGTATTTGCCGAAATAAAATTGTTAATAGTCAATGTATCATTAACAAACACGAATAAGAGTGTAGTGTCATTAACCCACAGAAAACTTAAAAAAATATTTGGTGCATTGAGAAGCCACATAGAATGAAACAGAGAAAATAGAATGTATATCAGCAAAAATAACAAAAGAAGAGTTCTGATAGGCAATACGTGCCAAGCGCAAACCAGATGATACACAATTTTAACAGTAAGGTGTATTTTTGTAATAAAACACAACAGGTGTATTTGATTGATTCTTTATCATATTTGTTTGACAGTTGAGTTTTGTTTCTCTTGATAAAGCCAATAATATTGACTGTGTGTATATCTTGTCTACTGTTAGACACATCTCTATATTGTTTCATGACTGGAATTGTTTTTTCATCTTTCTTGTGTTTCACTTGGATATTTCTTATGCCTGAAGTTGGTTCTCCTGAGCTCCCTTTTTAAATATCTCTTTATACTTGTTGTTTTATGTTTTTCAGTGTTTTGCAGTGATTAGTCTAGGCCATGATGCTGTCTACCATTGCATGTCACAGTTTGAGGTCTAACTTCATGAACCCTCTTATTTTCTTTATAAAAATAACAAATTATCATACATGCTCTGAAACAGGTCTAAGGTGTTTTTTTCCTGTTACTTGATCAAAAATGTTTTTATCTTGGGGTGTTTCAGTCTTAGTTTGGGTAAATGTGAGGCTAACTTTTAAGCCTGTTAATATTTTGGTGTGGCAGTTTAAGAATGGAACGTTTCTCAATGAATTCAAGTTAGTTTGCAGTCTCCTGTGTCTGTGGAATAGTGTCATCTCAGCTATCTTCTGTACGGTCTGTGGAATTCCAGTCCTTAGTAGGTCACCCAATACTTTCTCAGTCAAATAATTTTTAAAAGTGAGCCCAGAAATATGTGCTTTCACCTGTGAACTTCAGGAGGAGCAGTCTAAATATACAAGCATTTGCTTAAACCTCTGGTGTAGAACAGTTGCACTTGTGCCTCATTTGATCCCAACTGAACTGAGGCTTTTAATAAAACCTAATTAATATACATTTCCACGGAAGGTTAGGATAATGGAACATCCTGTAATAGTTTCTGTACTGGCTGCAGTGTTATAGTATATAATGTCTGTGTTCTAAATTGTAGTCATTTAAAGAAGCCTGTCGGTACCTGCCCATCAGGTGTATTAATTAATTTATGACCTTCAAGAGACAGCAGACGTTTGAAGGTCCCTCTTTCTGTATATGTGTTTCTGTCTCACTCAAAATACATTGACATCCATGAAACTGCCTATGAAATGGGTAGTGAGCGTTTCCTGCCCAGCAAGTGTTTATTCAGCTTGAGTGATCATCTACTGACAATTACATTGCATGAGGCCTGATCATGAGGGTGGACTTTAAGCGAGGAAGCGTCTTTAAAGTGCCTTGCTCAAGTGTGCTTCATTGGATTTGAACCTATTACACACATGCAAAGAGCCATATCTTCTCACTCCATGAGCTCGGAGTAGATAAGGAGGATAGCTATTATACAATTGTCTCATTCAAAAGAGGCATGAATGATATCTTAACGGATATAAATATACTGTACATTATAGATGGTTGACCTGCAATGAACTTGCATCCCATCCAGGGTGTACCCAGTCTTGTGCCTGGGATGGGTGCCATCCACCCCCACCTGCCGACAGTGAATGGGGTAAACAACTGCCACTTTTGAATACTTGAACACTTGGTGTGGCTCTGTGGGTTCGGACTCTGTGCCTATGATCAGAAGGTTGCAGGTTCAGATCCCTGGCAGAGTAGTTATTCCTTCAGGCCTTTGAGCAAGCCCCTTAGCCCCCGTCACTGTAGGGTCTGCCTGATCTTGCCCTCACTTGTGTCATTTTGGGCTGAAGCTCTGTATCCAAAATGGTTTTCATCCTAATAGACTTTTCAGGTGGAGTGGTGGTTCTGTGCCAGCAATCGGAATCCTGTAAATGCCAGGAGTGCTCCTACTCCATTGGGCCCTTGAGCAAGACCCTTAACCTACAATTGCTTAGTTCTGGGTATGACGTTAACCTACAAGGAGATCCTCCAACTTACAGAGAAATTTGGGGGTTAGTGGCAGGATTGGCACTGCAGTCACTGGAAAAATATTCACACTGGTCCATTTGGACTAGTGTTGTTCTGAGGTATCACCTGCTGCACTCGGGTTCTCGTCCCTGATGTGGTTCGTCATGTGGTGGGTGCGGCAACACGCTGTAATCAGAAGACGCCCCTTACCTCTCTATCTATATTCTTTATTCTGGACCAAAGTCACTACACTAGATCTTGGAGCAATGAGATAGTCATGGCTCTATGGTTTCTGTTTAATTAATGGACTGTTGCTGACCTGCAATCTTGGATAGTGGATATAAATTGTTTGTGGTGATCCAGAAATTCTCCTCTGGTGTTGCTTTGTTGCTATGCTACTGTCCGTATTCTGTCTGTCAGATAGGTATAAACGACATATCACAGGAGAAACAGCCATCATTTTTATTGCGTAGGGGCTGCACTAAGCATTCTGTAATAAGATTTGGGAAAGAATTTATTAGAATCATCATAATTATGTTTACATGCACATCTACACGTGCCCATAAAACCTGGAAACATACAACCGAGAAAGGGCTACCTCTGCATACACACATCCACACACACGCGATGCTCCTACTGGCTAGTCTGGCTTAGTAGCGTGTCACACAGCTGCATTCAGAACGTATGTGAACATGACAGACTTGCTTATAATCGCACTATTTAGTACCGCTTCCAACTGTAGGATAAATTATGGTACAGTATATTCTGCTGTGACATGTCGTTTAAATTGATCCATAATTCACTGGTGCACTTGTAAAGCATGTCTGTGTTTTATTCTGTTAATTATGCTGCTGCCATGATATGTTTCTGACAACAAGCTGATTCTTTTTGATATCAATTAAATTAGGATTCTTCAAGGTAATCTAAACAATTTTTTAACTTACTGTAAAAAAAATAGTATAAAGTAGTATAAATAGTATAAAAACAGTTGTTTAAATGCCATTATCCGGAAATCCAGACTATTTTAATTTTTAATTCGTGTGTGAATAGATTCAACTTGTGTTGCAATTGAATTAATATTCATGGTGTACTGTGTGTGAGTATTTTTAAAGTAGGATTTTGAAAATATTCTCTTTTTTTTCAACGGTACAGAGTCTTGTAAAGAAAAGAATGAAATGATGGGGTGGGAAGAGAGAAAAGGCAGAGAATGTTGTTCTGCTCTAACAGGAAGCCTGGGGGTCGCCTCCCCACGCTACCTCAGTAGTGAGGATCTACCCATCGCAAAACGGATTTGCTGATTCACAGCGTGTTCCCTAGATCCAACATCCCAGGCTTCATTGATAAGCTGGAAACAGTGTGGCTGCAGCTGAGACCAGCGGTTGCTAGGTAACCCCCACCTCAGTCGGAATCTCCCGAAAGTTACACAGCACATTGTCAGTAGGCTTTCTGTACAGGTCCGAGTGGGTCCTGCCCCCCCTGCTGGTCTCCCTGCCACTTATTGTGATAGGGGTCAAATCTATAAATTTCTTTCCAGTAGCCCAAAGAGGGCAGGCAAGACATCTGACTGACTCTGCAGATCCTAGAGGATCCCGGACTGGGAGAAAAAAAATATCTGCTATAGTTACGTGACTATGTGAGAATTAAAGCATTTCTAGATCACATTGAGTTCCGCATATCTAATGCAGGGCCACGATGAACAGGGCAAGAGCCTGGATGCGATGCTAGTCAGCCACAGGTTACACACACACACACACACGCACACACACACACACACACACACACTGTGTGAATTTGCTATTTTAAAATATTCAACATTTTTATGCTTTTTAATTCATGTAGTGTTCATGTATATATTCTTTATGATTCTCTATGGCCTTTGTTCTTGAATGACCCTGATTGGCCAATGAGTAGCCAGTGTCACCAGCTTGCAGTGCATTGATGTCTGTTGCTAAAAATAGATAGCAGGCCTCACTAAACATCAAAGGATATACAACACGCAGCAACAACCCTACTTTGTTTCTTTTAAAGTGGCAGATGCCCCCATGCCATCAACATGCAAAGTAATGTGTGTTTTTTTTTTTAATTATCATTTATTTTTCTTTATGACGCTGTGCCCTTTCCAGCATACCTCATCAGCATAAGGTAATAATTATCTACCTACGGATATATGTCAAATTAGTTGGTGCTGTTTCTAGTGCACATGAGTTCCTGGTGCACAGGAAGTAATATAGAATAAATTAAGTCATTCTGTATATATTAATTTCTAATTCGTTTGTTTGTGTTGTTTTGTTTTGTTTTTTTGTTTGTTTGTTTGTTTAAGTTCAGCCCTTTAGCAAAACCGATGACACTGGTTTTTATTCATATTGTTTAGGGGTTATATCACTAGATAAACCACTAGGGTGAATTTAGAAGTCCTAGTTTCCTTTCAGCTATGGTGAGAATCATTTTTCTTAGGACACTGGGTGAATGCAAATTCGGCCTGGGTTCTATAATTTATTAATGTCTTTTTCCAAATATCCTGAACATTTTCGAAAAGCTAGAATTGCAGCCGTGTTCTTTTATGACGCCTCTGTGTACTGGTACTGAAACATTCCAATGGAAAAAAATGAAGAAAAAAGATTACAAAACTGAGAAACAAATAAAATGGAATTGGCATGCACACACAGCAGTTCAGCAGCTTTAAGGGGATATATTGGTGATAGGTAATACTCTAGAAAACTCCACAATTCAGTCTTTATGCCAGTACATTCTGTCTAAAACTGTACAGAAACAATACTTTGATGCTCTCTTTGGAATATATTGAAATTTTCGTGTTGTGGTGTAACTGGGCTAAGGCCATTTTAGAAATTAGGATGTGCATATTGAATAGTTTGTAGCGGTATCTTCAGTGAAACAAAACAGCAAGAATATAGCAGCCCTTACTAACAGAAGGATTCACAGTTTTGCTGTGTTCTGTATTTGGTTCCACATATTTCTGTGGCTAGTCATGCATTCTGCTGCAGTGGTGCAAATATCAATTGTACACCGATCAGCCATAACATTAGAAACCATCTGCCTACTGTTGTGTTAGTCAGTCTCGTCCCTCCAAAGCAGCTTTGACCTGTTGAGATTTGGACTCAACGAGACCAAGAAGGTGTCCTGCGGTATCTGGCATCAAGACGTCAGCAGCAGGTCCTTTAAGTCCTGTAAGTTGCGAGGCGGGGCCTCCATGGATCAGACTTGTTTGACCAGCACATCCCACAGATGTTTAGTTGGACTGAGATCTGGAGAATTTTGGTGGTCAACTCAACACCTTGATCTCATTTTCATGTTCCTCAACCATTGACCAACAATTTTTGCAGTGTGGTGCAGCACATTATCCTGCCGAAGGAGGGCACTGCCATTGGGGAATACCCCTGCCATGAAAGGGTGTACTGGCTTTGCAACAGTGGAGGGAGGGAGGTGTCATGTGTCAAAGTAACATCCACATGAAGGCCAGGGCCCAAGGTTTCCCAGCAGAACTTTGCCCAGAGCGTCACACGACCTCTGCTGCCTTGCATTCATCCCATAATGCATCCTGGTGCCATCTCTTCCCCAGGTAAACGAGTCAAACACACTCAGCTGTCCCTACGACGTAACAGAAAATGCAATCCATTAGACCAGACCACCTTCTGCCATTGCTTCATGGTCCAGTCCTGATGTTCCCATGCCCATTGTAGGTGCTTTCGGCAGTGGACAGCATGGGCACTCTGACCGATCTGTGGTTACACAGCCCTATACACAGCAAGCTGCGATGTACTGTGTCTCCTGACACCTTTCTATCATAGCCAGCATTAACTTTTTCAGGTATTAGCTCTACAGTAGCTCTCCTGTAGGATCGGACCAGACGGGCTAGCCTTCATTCCCCACACACACCAATGAGCCTTTGGCGCCCATGACCCCATCACCAGTTCACAGGTTGGCCTTCCTCGGACCACTTTTGGTAGGTACTGACCACTGCATACAAGGAACACCCCTGTCTGTTTGGAGATGCTCTGACCCACTTGTCTAGCCGTCACACTTTGGCCTTTGGCAAAGTCGCTCAGATCCTTATGTTTGTCCATTTTTCCTGCTTCCTACACATAAAACTTCAAGAACTGACAGTTCACTTGCCTAATATACTGTATAATGACATCCTTGACAGGTGCCACTGTAATATGATAATCAGTTTTATATACTTCACCTGTCAGTGGTTGTAATGTTATGTCTGATCAGCGTACATTGCATGGAGTAGAATGCTTGGACCACTTAGTGGTGCTTATATTTATTTACTATATATATTCAAGTTTTTTGTTAATTAACACTTGTCACTTCCAAAAGTAAAGCATTTAACAGCCACCTCTCAGTCTGCAGTTATTTTAAGCAAGGATTAAAGTTAACTGAACATGATACGATACATTTTCAAGAACTGACATTTAAGTAACTTTTAATGTGATTTATGTTTTTTTATTTCGAATCAATGAAAATGCATATAAATCAAATACAATATTGTGGAAACTGAAATGACATCACACTCAGTCTAAAGTTTGGGATTTTTCCATTTTGACCATTTGAAATATGAAAGGTATTTCTTTGTGATTGAATTAATCTTATCATATAAATATATGTAATATACAATGGAAGTACATTTCTCCCCATCTATCAGGGAAAATTCATAAGACTATACTGTATTCTGTGCTTGTGGCGTCCCTCTAGTGGATGTACTGTAATACAGCAGTCCTCATGTATTTCGCTGGCATCCTTACACCAAATTCTTTCTCTTTCCCCCCCCTCAGGAAAATTGTTTTTTTTTTTTTGTTTTTTCCTGGTTGGAAATTTTACGTATATTGTTACAGTTGTACATATTCTTGTGCATTGTAGCAAAATGTATAATGGTATAATTGGTATAATGTTAGTACAAAGCTGGTATATATAAGTATATATCTACAAAATATGTTTTAGTATACATAACACTAAAAGAATTATCTGTGTAACGTTTTGCAATGAGTTAAATTTCTGATACTGCTTTTTCATGTTTTTCTTATTGTTATGTGTACATGGCCTAGTGGTTATTCATGCTTGTGTGCTTCCTGAAAGCATAGAACTATTGAGTACATCAATAAGAAGATACATGTAAGATGAGTACAGCATCTGATGCTAAATTGCAATGCATAACAAACAAAAGTATGTAGCACTACTTTGCACCAGAGGTGCATTGGAGGTAGAACCTTGGTGATAATTGTAGCAGGATTCGATGTAGCAGAAATTATTCCTGCTATAAATGGTTATTTATACACCCTTTATATGTCCTTTTCAGACTGGTTAAACAACCCAGGACACGACATTGTTTTGTAGATCCAGGCATGATATCTCAGCTTGAATATGAAACATCTATCACCAACCTCTGATATAGCTGCAGTAATTAATTTAGGATCTATATACATTCAGTTTTGTGGATAATTTAAGGCATTTTTAAATTAAATGCTTCACGCAGCTAAAACTTCCTTTAGGCTTAGCAAGGCTAATAAGGATTATCAGGAAATGATTTGCCATCATTTGCCACTAAGGACAAAGAAAACAATGTGTGAGGAGAAATATTTGGTTGTGTTGTCTCACCCAACTTTAAGTGAATTGGGATAGCATAGACTTCATCTTTAGTATATAAGGTGTTTTAGTCTTAAGCCTTCTCCGGCACAGAAGTATCTTCTGTTAAGTTATTGTGAAGAACTTTTTCAATAGCTTATCTATGTGTTTCTCTTTCCAAATCCATCCATCCATCCATCTGTCCATCTGTCTATCTGCTTATTCTGGTCAGTGTCTTTATTTTCTCATAATTATTAAACCCACAAGTACTGCTTGACTTTGTATGCTCAGTGTAAAGAAATATGCTAAGACTCAAAGATGTTGCTTTACTTGATGTTTTAATGTGGTGCAAATTATTTAGATTAGTCTTTTAAATGTATTTTTCCAGCTCTGTGGCAGTGTTTGCGGCCTACTGTGTGCACAATTCTAGTTTATATTCCTGCACTAATGGGGTTACCTCTCTCCCCAACATTGCCTTCTGCTTGCTAGGCATAGTTTATCTCATACCACCCCCCCCCTTCCCCTGGCTAATAAAAGTTTCTTGATTATGTTACTGCTGGTAGGCTTTCTGACATTGACCTCATCGGACCAAATTGTGCACGATGTCAGCAATTCTGAGCAAGGGACTGAGGATACAGCCTTTTGCCCTTCAGATGCAGACAGTCCAGAGTAATCATCCAATCCAGAGTAATCATCTAATCCAGAGTAATCATCCAATCCAGAGTAATCATCCAATCCCGAGTAATCATCCAATCCCGAGTAATCATCCAATCCAGAGTAATCATCTAATCCAGAGTAATCATCCAATCCCGAGTAATCATCTAATCCAGAGTAATCATCCAATCCAGAGTACGGTCTCATACGCATTACAATACTCGCAGTGTTTCCTGGGGTTTATTTGCTCTAGACATAATCATACCCTGCTCAGAACAACAGGAAGGCTGCCCCATGGATCTTTCATTTTTCCCGTCCAGCCGACCCCCCCGGGAATGTTACTTTGCATTGATATGCATCCTTCAATAAAATGAAAGTCAGATTAAAGACTCATAAATTCATGTATTTTTATAGAATACGAGAGGTACTTTTATGCATCCCTGTGGGGAACGAGAGTAGCTTTTGCCTATTTTATCCAGCTCCCCATGAGGCCGAGGGCCGGCCAGCATCTAATACTGCTGCTGCAGTTGGGGTTATGATCTCTGCTCAAGTGTCCAGCGGAGACATGATTACGCTGCCATCTATTGAATTCAAACCCATGAACTTCCCGAAACGGATGTGAATCCTGATCCTGCTGAACTAGACACCTTTTCTGACAGGCTGCCAGCTGAGGTGCTATTTCATGCTCAATGCTCACCACGGCCCAGGGAGTATTTAGCATTCTCTCTCTTTGCCCACTGTTAAATATAACTGCTCTGTTATTTTAAAACCATTCACGTTCTCCTGCTTAAGAGCCAATTAGCCATTTTTTGAGATCAACTATTTTTGTATGAAAACAACTGTTTGAATTCGTTCTACTTTTCATCAAATATCTGTTTTGGTATTTGCGTAAAGCTGCAACTTGACCATGCAACATTAACCAGAATATTTCATTTTATTTTTAAGCTATGTCCCTATGTGATGCTTATGACAGTGAATAGGATTGTATTCAAGTATTTTTGAATTGGGGATTTCAAACCTTATTTAAGGAGCTACTGAAGTACGGGCAGTTCCCAGGTCACGAATGAGATCCATTCCCTAAGTCTTTCTTTATGTCAACTTTGTAGTTAAGTAATAATAATAATAATAATAATAATAATAATAAACAGTACATAATAATTGTAATTATACAGTACTGTACCTCGAGCCTATGAACTGCTGAACCCATGCAATGTTTTTGCAAACATCACAAAGTAGTGTGTGCATCAGTTATTTTGAACCATTGAATTTAACCCAGATTTTTACTATAACAGGCTTTATGGACGTCCGTTCGTAAGTACGACGTCCATAAGTTGGACGTTCTTAACCTCAGTGGCTTGTACAGTAATATTTTTTTTCTGTATTTTCGGTTTAGTAAAGTAGTAGACAGACATTCATAAGCAGTATCTAAATAAATCAATCTTATACCTGTTTATCCTAGAAAGGCTCAAGGGTGTGCCTTCATTTTATCCTGGGCAGAATAGGGCACATGGCCAAAAGTCATGCAACACAAGTGAATCATGAAAACACACACACACACCTTTGTATTCATATCATTGTGGGGACCAAAACACGTCTGAATAACAGGTTTTTCATATATTCCCGTTGTTTCTGTGGACTCTCCATTCATTTATACAGGCATATCCCTAATCCTAACTATGATAATTCTAACCTTTACCTGGCCTTAACCTTAACTATAAACCAGTGTTGTGATATTGGAAAGTCAGAGTTACCACTACTTAGCCTTAAAGCTATCTGGCTAAGTAAGGGATCCGGCTTCAGAATACAGGCCCCTCATGACAATTGTACAGCAATAAGAAAGCAGTTTTAATGCAGATGATGCGGCAATATTTGTTCTCAAAGATTTTCATGAAGTATAACAAATAGCCAGTAAATATATTTTGTCTCAAATATGCAGAAGTGTGACTAATGCTGGTCCCAAAACGACTACTTCTGTAAAATGTGATATTTTACAAGTGTGTTGAGGAGCAGTAGTAACATTTATTGATATGTGTGTGTCGATGACTGAAATGAATTCATTTCAAACTCTGATCTTATAGATATGAACACAACAAACACACCAAATTCATTTAGAACTATATAGGCCTACATATTTTTATTTACATATATACACTATATACATTGAGCAGCTGATGTTATAACACACTAAAGACACCAAGTTCATTTTAGAACTATGCACATATATTTATTTACATATATACACAATATACATTGAGCAGCTGATGTTATAAACATTAACACAGCAAACACACTAAGTTCATTTTAGAACTATATACATATATTTATTTACACTATGTACATTGAGCAGGACCTAATGTCTCGCTGTTTTTCTTGGGGGCTCTTTGGCTGGGGACTCGTCGCTGACGTCCACTTCGATAAGGGGGGAGTAAGCTTTCAGCCCCGGGTTGGCAAAAGTCTCCGTAATTCCAATCGTCTCTTTTGGTCCAGCCAATTCAGTTAGTTTTGGGCAGGAGACTGCCACCCACAGGCGCTGCTTTACCCTGCGCCCCAAATCGAGGGAGTAGGGTCGAGCCCGGCCAGACGGATACAGCAGCTTTGATTCCACGACACGGCGGTATATCTCCTGGTGTACTTCTACGCTGTGTCCGTGGATACTCAGTGGCTCCATCCATTTGGCCTCCCGAAGAGCCTCCAAGGCTGGGGGCAAGGGCTGAAGATCGGGAAGAATGGCCGCATTCAGGAAACTTAAGGGGCAAGGGCTGAAGATCGGGAAGAACGGCCGCATTCAGGAGACTTAAGGGGCAAGGGCTGAAGATCGGGAAGAACGGCCGCATTCAGGAGACTTAAGGGGCAAGGGCTGAAGATCTGGAAGAACGGCCGCATTCAGGAGACTTCTTGCTTCCCGGGCATTCCGCTGCTTCCACTGGGCCTTCTGTGCATCTGTAACCTGAGACACACATTTTGGAAATATATACAGTAGTGTTCCCGCCTGCGGCCATTGTTCCCAGGATAGGCTCTGGTCCCCCCTGCGACCCTAGTTGGGATTAAACGGGTTCAGAAAATGGATGGATGGATGGATACAGTAATGTGCAAAAGCCTTAGGCAGTCAAAATAAATGTTTAAAGTTACTTATCTGGGTAGCAGGTGTATATTTGCTCAAAACAAAAACATGATTTAACTTTACAACATATAAAAATTAAGAATAGCATAATACAAATTACCAGGAATTTCTTCTGTCCTTAAAAGAACTTCCTGATGTCTTGTATGATGGCTAGATTAACCAGCCATTCCATATATTTCACATCCAGCTCACTTAATTAATTAAATTATTTTAAAGAAGTCAATGATATATTGATGAGCCATAGAAGCTATACAAGTTTCATTTGACTGCCTAAGACTTCTGCCCAGTATTGTATGAAAATTAAGGCTGTTGACTTTATTTCATTTGCACTAATCCCTGTTCTGTGATATATTTGGTGGGTATTGTAACCAGAGAAGTTACAAAAGCTAACAGAAATGTTGAATGCAAGTGGCAAACTTACCTCCTCCATCATTTAAATTTTATAACCAAAATTATTTTTACGAGAGAGCAGTCGTTTCTCAGCAGGAGTTGTAAACAGCTGTTGATCGCAGAGTCAGGAATCTGTGTGCTGTTGTGCTTCAGATTCTGTAAATTCTGGTGATGACTCTATAGAATCTTTGTGATGATTTCAAATGCTGGACGCCATGGACACCCAAAGTAAACAGCAAATTTGTGTATAAACAGCATAAACTCCATTGATATGATGTTAAATGGCATAATAAATAGCGAGTCTGGTTAGGTAGGGAGTTTCGTTGATATTTCTGCCTGGCAGGGATGACCTTCAGGTCTTTACATGTAACACCTGTACAACTAGGGGTTTGATCAGTTATATGGACCAAACTAATAAAGCAAATCTTTGTACTGCACTGTGCCATCTTGTCTACTTGACAATATGGCAGCTATTCGGAGTTCTTGGGGAGTCATAAGAAACGGCAAAATGTTGCCAAATTCAGAAGACGACTCTGTAATCAAGGATTACAATGACCTGCTAGGAATCCTAGAAATCAAAATGACATACTGGTGCAATATTGTAAATTATGAGGAAAATATCTGGTGATGATTGGGGATTAATAAGGATTAGCAGCTCTCACTAATATTATTCGATTCGTTCATCAACCTTGCTCTTGGTCCCAGGCTGGTTTTGTTTCTTCCTCTGCATGAATGAGCTGTACAGTAGGTGTATTTGTCTTTTCCTGAGAGTAAAACCATGTTAGCTGATGCCTGCCGCTACATTTGTCCCAAAAACAATGGCTCGGGCTGGTCACCTCTTAATGGGATAATTGTCTCGACTCCAGTCATTATTAACTAATTGACATTTAATCTTTAACCAGAAATTACTGTGGACTTTGAACAGGTTTTAAATGGATTTTCTCAATTGCATTTTTTTAGACTGTATTATCCATAATTAGAGGCACGAATCATGGTAAGTCAATGTTCCTGTCATAAATCTCAGCATTTAACCAGTGCTGCATGATTTTTTTCCCTGATGTACTTTTAACTTGGTTGTTTCCATTTGTTTCCAAAAAATAAGAAAGAAAAAACATTCCATATGTGTATAGACTTAACATAAACAGATATGCTGTCAGTCAAACCCTGGACCCCCCCCCCCCCCACCTAATTTAATATAATTTCTGCAGAACTATAATGGTTAGCATTAAACTAAGCTGTCTTTTCGTTATTAGTATTAAATCTGTAGACCTAGTGGGAATAACCCTTGTCTTGCCTATTATATCATGCATTACATCATGCACTGCCTGTGTTCCTCCTTGGTGCTCTGCTTATGTGACTTGTGTGTGTGGGTGGAATTCCTGCAGGCTTTTCTGCTGGCTCTTGAGTCCCAGCGAAGTTGTTCCGATGGGCTCTGAGAGTTGCAGGGACACCGGTTCGTGCAGCACAGGGGAAGCATGTTGATGAAAGCCTGAGCTGCGGCCCAATCAACACGCTGCCCTTTCATCACCCACTGGGACCGTGCGTATGAGAGTAGAAGCAGTATGCATATACATGCCACCAGATTTGCACATTCTCACACTACTACGTGTCAAATCCATATACTTTTTGCATGGGATTATGATTTCAAATGGCCCTACAATTAATTTATTAATACTGCTTGTGCATGCTCTATTATGGAGCAATATTGATCACTTAATGACAATAACATTGAGAATTAATGCTATTTGTTTAGGGAAATAATTCTATTTATTCAAACACTTACAATCAGATCCACATATTTTAAATGGTTATATGAGTACTCATTAAACAATTAAAAACTGTGTTAACACATAATCAGCCTGATATCAGTAGCTTTTTTAACAGTTTTGCAGCAGCTAGACATTTAAATTCCACATAAACGGTTACAAATCGATCAGTAATATGGGATTATTTTAGTCACATTCAGGCTATCATGATTGACAAAGTCTACCCTGGAGGTGGCTCTGGACCAGATTCTATAACAAACTGGTATTTGTGGAGAAATATATTTAAAGAACATTATATATTCCTTGCTCCCTGATATTAATGCCACCTCAACACCATGCTAAGCAGCATGTAGTACTGTATACGTTGTTTGTTCATTTTCGCATAAATGCATATCCATGGACAAGCATCTGGCCATCCATCTTCTAACCCTTTATCCAGTTAGGTGTTGTGTGTGTGTGTGTGTTGGGGGGGGGATGCTTATTCCAGGCTGTCCAGAGATCAGGGGACACACTGGATGGGGTAGGCCAACACAACCTTTCAGAGGCTTTGCTCAGGAAGGCTTGCTGACCAATCGCTACATGTTTTCTTTGTTCTCTTTTAAATCAGTTTAACATTCTGTCAGATAATTTGTTTACCTTCAAAAGTCAGGGTAAATGTCACCCATTCCCTGGGAACTGTTTGCAATCGATTTCTAATACAATTTACTGTGTAACCACATTCAAACATTGGCAGACTACCAGGAGAACTAAACATTATTGCGGTTTATCTGTGATTTTTAACATTGTGCTTTTTTCCAATTCAACCTGAATTGCCTTACAGTCGGTGATTTCGCATAATCCGGAATTAATCCATATTATAATATTATAATTGTAGTTAATTGTAACTTTATTGTAGCATTAATGCTTCTGTGCTGGATCTGATTGTGTTTAATTATGGCCACTGCAGGAGGGCATAACTTAGCAAGTCCATTTTAATATGAACCCAGTATGTGGGACTGATATGATAACAGTAGGGTCCTGCTGTTAAATATTATTGAATTTACTGTTGACAAATAAACTAACTTTGTGTTATGAACAGTCCATGTTGAGTGTTATCTCTGCTGCCATTAAGATCTAGTCTAATGGCACATTGACTTATGCGGCCCTGAAAACAGAGTGTCAGTTGACAGCCTTTGTGAGGTTATTTTTAAAAGACCTCTGGAATAAGCCGGCCACTTTCATTCAGGGCCTGAATTTTTCATTCAGTATGAAAATTGTCTCACTTGTACATCTCTCTTTCGACAAAAGCGTCTGCCAGGTAAATAAACGTAAATGTAAAATCAGTCAGAAAGCGGGAGGCCAAAGTATTGGAAAATGACACTGTTAACGTCATCTATTCTTATTCACTGGCTGTTTTCTCCAGTATAAGGCAGCAGTGAGCTTGAAGTCTATCAAAGGACACGCATTGCAGGAGGCAGGGAACATCCTGGATGACCTATAAGCATATTAAAGCAGTTATTCTATACCAACTCCGTACCCTAAAAGTCCTTCAGGGTTAAAAGTATCTATCCATCAGTCTGTTCATCCATCCATCCAACTTTGAACAGGTGAATGTGAGAATGGGAGGGAGCCAGGGCTCATTGGGCCTGGTGATTCCTCTGCATGGTCGGATAATGACTAAGATATATAACGGTGTTTTACGGTCCCATGTAGACGCTGTGGTGCAAACACTGTTCCTACAGTATATGATGTTCAAGATGATATGGCCCCATACACACAGCTAAACAAGTTCAAAAGTGGCTCATGAACACCAAGGATGAAGTAAAATGGCTTCCATGACCTCGCTTGTCATCATATCTAAACACCCTTCACTGGAAGTGTTTGAGTGCCGTTTGTGAGTTAAATTGACACTTTGTTCGTATATGAAATAACTGGCTATTCAGGAAGAATGGTCCAGTATCCTTCTACACACAGGTCAGTACTTGTATGATGGCATTCAAAGAAGGATTGAATCTGTTTTTGAAGGCAAATGGTGGTACTTCATCTAATTAGGGCCTTTATATCGATATATTGCTAGGTGATTCCATTATGTTGTCCAGCTCCTGTGCCTGTGTTTAGTATATATATGATCCATATATAGTTTACATTTATACATAAAGACTTGGGAATAAAATCGGAACCCCTCCACATTTCCCAGAATGTATTGTGTTGTAGACCAGTGTTTCCCATACCAGTCCTCAGGGCACACTGGACGGATCCACATTTTTGTATTATCCCAGTTCCCAGGACACCTGTAAGCTGTTTAGAACTCCTGATTGCTTGGGTCAGCTGTTCTGGGAACTGGGATAAAACAAAAAAGTGGATCTGTCTGGTGTCCCTGAGGACTAGTTTGGGAAACACTGTTGTAGACGTATTACAAAATGGATTAAACTGATTATTTTTTGCCATCAGTTGACACACAAAGCCCCATAATAAAAACCAGCATTAACTTGGCTATGTGCTTGATCTTGTTGTCATGCCGAACGGTGAACCCTTGCCATAGTTCGAAGCTGAGTGTGCTCTGGACCCGGCCTCTCTGTACTGTACTTGGCCTTGTTCATCTTTTCCTCATGACCGGCTTCCCAGTCTCTGTTGATAAGGAGCACCCCCACAGCACAATGCTGTCACCACTGAACTTCGCTGTACAGGTGGGGCAAGCCAGCTGATGAGTGCTACCTTGATCTTGCCAGACATTCATTTGAATTTTTGGCGCATCAAACCAGAGCATCTTTTTCCTTATGCTCTGAGTCTTTTAAATTTGGCAAATTAGTTAAACTCCTGGCATGCGCTCATTTGCCTCTTACTCAGAAGAGCTCTCAGGAGTGGCTAGAAGAGACTTGGTAGTTCCGAACCTGTGAACATTTAATGCATTATCAATTATTTATATCCTTTTCCTAGATCTTCAGTGAGAGCAATCATAGGCAGCACTCCCAACAAAGACTTTAACAGGGAAACCTAATCCATGGAAACTTATTAAGGTAACAGTTTACTTAAGGCCATATTTTTAGTAATTTATAAACACATTCATAATGCATTATAATGTATTCATAAAGCATTATAAACTTGCCTATAAATATTTATAAAAAGGCATAACACATTATAGCCATGTCTATTATGCATTATAACTTCCTTATGAAGCTCTCATCTATAATGCTTTATAGGTACCTTTATAATGCAGTACAAAGCATCATTAATGCTTATGGCAACCTTTGTAATGCATTATAACGGTATCTATAATGCATTATAGTTGACAGCTTCATAAAGCACTCATAATGCATAATACACATGGCTACAGTATGTGTTATGCCTTCTGATAAATATTTATCGCCATGTTTATACTGCTTCATGAATGCATTATTATTTGTTATGAATGTGTTTATAAATTACTAAAAGCTATTAATTCTTATTAATTCTTGTCCCTTAATACTTATTAACTTTGTCATTCCATTAAAGGCATGAGACATCTGAAATGTGACTTAATTGTAATGTTTCCTTCAGGTCTGTGGTATTCTGTTGGTAGATATCCCAATAATCCTTTCTTTACTTTTTTAAACTTTTAAAACTGGGCAATGAAGAAATTGCTTTCAATGCAAGACTTCATGTGAAGTACACCTTGACAATGGTGGTGACACTAAGTGACCTATATGTGGAGGAAACCAATTGTTTTAAAGCAGAGTCCTTACCCTTGTGTTGTATGTGTGTAACAAAAAATAACAGAGTGTACTGGAAAAATAAAACAAACTCGAGAGGCCATAAGTGTCTGATTTATTTTTAGTCAGATATTTAGTTTAGTTTATTTTTAGTCAGAGAACTTAGTTAAATGTTTTAGTATAACATTTCTGGATAAACATAAAACTTAAGAATTTATGTGAAAAGAACTTGGGGGTCTTCCAAGAAGCAGGGTTTTTTGCTTAGCGGGATAACTTGTCAGATTTAATGTACTGTAGTCTGAACTAAATGTAAGTGAATGAAGTTAAAGTCTAATTTAGCCCAGACTACCTTAAATCCTACAAGTTATCCGGCTAAGCAAGAAATCATGCATCGTGGAACACCCCCCAGGAGCTGCCACACACATTATAATGAGAGGTGAATCTCTTTTTAAATTACACCCACTGAAGTGAATTTGTCAGAGGTGGACTATAGCTAAGTTCCAGAGGCATCATGAAGATAACTATGAGAAATGTTTTGCAGCTTGGGGGTCGTAGCAAAGGGTCATTAATATTTATGCAAGTCGGAGATTCCTAAAAAGTCAAGAAATTCCTAAAAACATGCTTTCACCTTCACATTCTGGGGTATCGTGCCTTGCTGTATGCTTGTGCAGTTTGCATGTTCTCCCTGAAGATCTGTGTCACACAGATTTTCTCCGGGTACACAAGTTTTCTCCCACAGTCCAAAGCACTTAAGCTAACTGGCATATCTTTATTGCCCATAAAGGATAGTTATGTGTGTGAGTATATGTCTGTATGTGTCCTCTGTTGACCTGTTTGCTGTTCAGCATAAGCCCGACCCTGTGTCCTGAGCTATCTGGGGTAGATTTCAGGCTTCCCTAAAACCCTAACTACGAAGATCGATTATGGAGAATTTTGTGTTGATTCGTAAAGAATCATTTCAATCCACACAATAAACAGGAATGCTGTAAAGGG
>JAODLD010000001.1:41689345-41727446 GCA_026781065.1 Mormyrops boulengeri
GGATGGATGGATGGATGGATGGATGGATGGATGGATGGATGGATGGATGGATGGATGGATGGATGGATGGATGGATTGATTGATTGATTGATTGATTGATTGATTGATTGATTGATTGATTGATTGATTGATTGATTGATTGATTCTTTAAAATACCAGTTGAACATATTTATTGGTAGTTTGTGGTAAGTTATTTCAAATTATATATTTTCTTGCAATTCCTACCAAAGACCGATTTGAATGTGGTTAATTCTTAGCTGGATCACTCTTTTGTTTCATGACACTGCCTCTTAATATGTATAACCATGGGTGTTTCTTTGACTTCTTGGACAAATTCATTTGACCAATTTGGGGCGGGCTGTCAGCTAACAATGTTATTTGCTAGTGCAACCTTCTCACTATAAATGAGGATGAATCAAACTAATTGTGTGCAGCTCACATCACTGTCGCTTTCCTGCCCTGAACTTAATATGACTTCAGAATGGAATCGCATACATTCAGAAGGAAAAGACCTCTAGGTAGGTACACAATCTCTGCTTTTACAGGAAATTTATTGTCATAATTATGACTGGTTTATTGATACAATTCCTTACCAATTATAGCACAAATATCCTACTGATTACTTTTCTTTTAGCACAGTTATTATTATTATTATTATTATTAATAATAATAATAATAATATATGGAATATATAGATTGATAAGGTACTGTATAGGCCTATTTATTGTTGTTCAAATTTTATCAGAATACGTTTATCTCAAAAATATTATTCAGAATCTCTTCATATTATTTCAAATGCTTAGATATAGTACTGAATGTTGGATCGTTGTGACACCGTAACACCAGCATCTACCTGTCAGAACATGGTTTGGTCGGATTGTGGACAGCCGGACTCCTCTGACTACAAGACATTTCTTACCATAGTAATTAAATTGGCATTAATGAGGCTTGTTTCTCATTGCATGCATACATATAAACAATCACATTTAGTGAATCGGTATTTTTTAAACCTTATTTGAAAGCCGACAAGTATCTTGGAAACGGTCGCCATGATAAATACCAGATCAACATATGAATTTTCAAATCATATTCAAATTCTTTATCCCATATATTTCATAATCAAATGCTTATATTCCTTTGGTCAGCCAAAGTTACATTACTCTGCATGTACTGTAAAATCCATTATGTTATAGATGATTTGAAAAAGTACATTTAGTATTACAAATGTAAATGTTTTTGCCATCTCTGCAACGTAAAATCGTCACATAGTATCAGCTATGTACAATTCTGAAGAAATATTCACTTCAAATACACTATGAAATGAGTCAGTGGGTTTTATGCGGATTTATTGTTAGGGTAATGGTGTCCACTACTGGCAGAAATAGTAACTACAACGTTACGGCCAGTTGCCATCTGCAAAGCGTTCACAGATGTTGGTATAACACATTTCAGCATTGAAAACTCAAAAGTGGACGTGAGACGGTGTTAAATTGTTTCTGTATTTAAGTATATACAACAACACTTGTGTTATTGCGTAAATTAAAAGTATTGGCACGAATAATTAGCCATATTAATAAAGATTTTAGGCACTGATATTGAAAACACATTAATTCAGCCCTTAATATGGCTTTATGTAAGATTTACTGTCAGTGTGATTTTATATGGACTTTAATACCTATATACCTGATTAAACGCTACATGCACTAAGATTTGTATTGAATTTCAATGAAAGAAGTGGTGAATATGATTTTATTATTGTTATTATTATTATTAGTAGTAGTAGTGGTAGTAGTAGGAGTAGTAGTAGTAGTAGTAGATGCATCTCATTTTTCAGTGCTGAGATACATTTCCTAACAATGTAATTGTCTTGGCTCTGTAATGGTAGGCTTATGTCTGAAATAAACTGATCACTGTGTTAGTGGAACATCGGGAAGACCGATGTACTCGATGAAACGAAACGACATTGGTGTTATACACATTTTCATCACAATCGTGCTAGTAGGTTATTCAGTCACTATTCGGTGTACACTACTACGTCTTGCTGTAATTTTTCGAAATGCTTACTTTTTATGACTTACAAACGGTAGATGGCTCTCTCGAGTTTTTCTGTTTTGCCTTTGAACATTTCAAATGATCATAATCTAAATTAGAATCCACCTTCAGTTCGATGTATCATCGACTGTAGTGTGAAGGTCATCGGGTTTATTTCAGCATCCGTTATCTCTAAAATGAAAATGAATAAAATATAAATACGAGAAACTTAAAGAAATGTAGGGATGCCTCTCAATACGCATCGTGATTATCCTAATTAGACCGGAGTCCTGAATATGTTAAACGATTATTTTTAACTGTGAGTTCGCTCGGCGTTAAGTTCAAATTCAAATGCGTACAAGTTGTCATGTTTTATGATATATCTATGCATCATATCGATAAACCTATAATGGGTGCAGTTTTTAATGATCTTTCTCGCTCTAAAAATGGAACAGTATGTAAGCGAATGGAGATATCCGCCGATTCTTCAATTTGTGATGAATAATATAACGTAGAACTATTATAGGCTTGCGATCGCTTATAGCATTGTTCTTGGATTCGTGTGATTATGCACGTATCGAAATGAAGCCTTCTTCCATTAAGATGATTTCAACTTCTTTTTCAATGCAATAACATTATTATTATTATTATTATTATTACAGTATTAAGTCAATATTCTATAACTGGAAAAGTTACGCGTGGCTTTATACAACACGTATTTCTGCTTTAAATATACACACGAGACACAATCGGTTCTATATTATTGATTTTGAATGCTTGTGATTTAAAATAATCTTAGGATTAAAGCCGCGAACGGCTCTCCGTGCGCGATCATTTTCATCACCCCGCTCCGCGTCCTTACCAACGCCCAGTGCTGTTTGTGACAGTCCCAGCGCTTCTCTGTTATGATCACGTTTGAGTGGGAGCGTTAGTCTCGCACAGCCGAGGTTGGCTTACAAGTGTTCAATTTTACTACCAGCTCACAGCATAACCAGAGTGCATTTCTTGAAACAAAGGTTTTCTTTTTTTTTTTTTTAAGCTGCGATTAACCGAAGAACGGCTGTTATTTCCCCTGAAACCATGGCAAAGGAGGAGTAAGACTTGTTGATACGCAGGATGCATTGGTCTATAAACTGAGATGAAAAGCTGGTGTCTCTTTTCTGTAGCGCAGGAGTCAGTGCAATACACGCGAAATGTTATGCATGGAAAAGGAATTGTGTGCTAGCTCGCTGGATCTGCTGCCTCGGTTACCTTCGGAATAGTTGATGATGACCGGTTTAAAACGAAAATCGTATGATTTTTTGACTTGGGGACCTTCTTAAGTTTGTTATTTTTTCTTGCATCTTGCTGCCACGCTGGGCAGACGTCATCCGTACAACACCGTGGCTTTCCATTTTTTGGTTACATTTTCATTTGATGTAACATTGTCGTGCTTTTCTGGGGGGGGGGGAAAGAGCCGTTCTATTAAGTTACTGAAGCGTAAATTACAGCGCATTGTTACGGCGTACCAAATGATCCTGGGATTCCGGTTTTACCTATGGCTTGTCAAAATGACGGACACTGTCAAGATGAATTAGAGCACTGGCTAACAGTCATCCATTTTACGAAGGGTGACACGCATTGATAAACTTGACTATGAGAGCAGAAACAAACGACGTAATTTGACAGCCGCACCTGGAAGACGAGCGGACGTCCTTCACGGAAAACACACATTAAAAGCATTTCTGTTTCTCTTAACACCAAACTGCACACTTAGGACTGGAAGCCCTGAAACCTCTTGATTGATAAGGACAGAGGAGACAGTGGGAAGATGCAAAAGTACCAGCTAGACAATATGGGATTTAAATTAGATTCTTGGTTGTAGTCCCCGTTTGCCATCAATGGAAAACGATTCTGCTAAATTAAAAGCCCGAAAACACAACGTGAAGGTATAAGTAATTCTCTGTCATCTCATTGTTTTTTTATGTTTTTGGGGACTCTTACTACGGGGTGTTTCCCCGGTGAAGATTAATATCAACAGTGTTTCCGAAACGCCGCCGACTGTGTGGCGTTACGCATTTGGAAGCATGAAAACACATCGTTTAATATCGCATTTAAAATGCACTCTTCGGACTTTATCGAAAGGAAACAATCTGTTTAACTGATAGATCAAAGGTCATTTAGACAAAATGGGACAGTAGTGAAGCACCCGAACAAAGGTGGTTGTTTGTGTTGAACGCTTTGTTTGAGGCGGCGAACAGCTGTGTTTTCTGAGACATGGCAGCGGCGATTGCCAGCGGTTTAATCCGGCAAAAGAGGCAGGCTCGGGAGCAGCATATAGACCGGCCCTCCACTCACAGGAGGAGGAAAAGCCCCAGCAAGAATAAGGGTCTCTGCAACGGCAATCTGGTCGATATCTTCTCCAAAGTGAGAATCTTCGGTCTCAGGAAAAGAAGACTACGGAGACAAGGTGTGACGATCAGTATTTTAAGTAATAGAGCACGAATAATAATGAATTAATTAAAACAGCAATAAATCAATTTATTAAGCATCCTTTTGATGTTCATCGATGAAAAATATAACACATTTTTATTCGCTGGTTAGGCTATATGTCCTTGGGACACTTACAGATAGAATATTGCGATATAGTTTCCAGAACAGAGAAATCCAGGGATTTTGCAAGAATATTTGCAAAAGTGAGTTTTGTACGTAATATGAAGAGATTGGTAAAGAATAATGAATTGCATTACTAGATGAAATAGCTTATTTTGGTTGTATTACTAGAACTTGGGGTAGGAATGTTACTCCAATCTTCTCAGTCATAAAATCTTAAATTAGTCTTTCTCTAGCCACCTGCAAATAGATTAATGAATGTGCCATTCATTCACACAATATTTCAGTTATGTAGGTAAGATCCTTGAGTTGAGTCAGATGGTGCCAAAGTCTATCTTTCTAAATGAAATGTCCGTACTGATAAACACTAGGGTATAATAAATGTTATTTGTTTTTGAGATTGTATCAGATATGCAGCAGGTGTTGTACATGTTGCAGAAATTATCGTTGTCATTATTGTCGTTGTTGGTGTTGATCTTGCCGTTTATCTTATTACACTCGTGAAATGATGGGGATTATCATATAAATCACACTTAGGTTTTACACTATTGTTTTTCCCAGTTAGAATTCACTTAGAACTTGGCAGAGGAGTACTGGGGGATCGAAACAATCAATCTTACAGATTTTTCTCCTGCAACTCCGTTTTATTCTGGTTTAGTTAATATCACTCGGAAAGGGTGCTTGACAGACATTAACCAGATGTAATGCTGATTGTACATCTCCCAGTGACAACGCTGACAGCTGCTAATTACGTTCGCATAGTGATGTTTGCCTTGGTGCAAGCCGACTGCGAGAACTGCATTCTTTTATTTCACAGTTACATGTTAGTATTAATTGTTGAAACTGACACAAAACACTGAAAAATGCCATTTAGCTTGTTTACTGCGATACCTCATGTGTTACTGCCATAATAGAACAGATGAAAATTAATATACTGTTTAAATTAAAACTCTTTTATCAATTGTGGAAAAGCAGTAATGCTTTGTTTAAAAACAGATAAATTTTAAGACCCGTTTTAAGAGTGCCAATGCCAATAGGAGACTTGGTGTGATAAGTTGTATTTATCAATAATAATATTTCATCCGATATATACCTTGGTTCTAGTCAGAGGTATCAGAAGGGGCCTTTTGCTCAAATAAATTAAAAGTAAAAGATATAGCAAATATGTTGAGAAACTCAAGTGATGAATCATCCTGTCAGTGTATTGACAAACGTACAAACGCATAACGGCCATTTTAGTTCAACCAATGACTATTACTGCCCTGAACTTCATGGTGCATAGAATTTTGTTTCGAACGGTTTTAGGGTTCTATATCTAACAAATTTAAACCATTAAGATTATGACAGATTCTAAGTTTGCATTAAAATAGATTCTCTTTTTTGCAAATGATAATGGGGGTCTAATTATATTGGAAGTGCAAGTTCAAAGGCTTGCTTTGAGTTGACTGTGGACCCTCTGGGATTTACTTCTGAATCTGAATTATCACGAGAATTCATTTTTCGATACATTTTAACAAAAGTTAGCAGAAGCAAAAGAAAGCAGTCTTATGTGTACTAAGGAATATAAATGGTTCTAGTTATGACCTTCTAAGGCAATTTCCTGGAAATATACCTGGATTCAACAGGCAGAGACACCATAAATGTGGAGAAAGATAGGACTATTACAGACCCTAAACAATTTGGAATCTAATTTGATGGGTCTATGTTGGGAGCCCAATAAGATGGGGCCCAAAATCTCTAGCGGCTCCAGTGTTTATAGGATATTAAAACAGTATGAAACAAGAGTAGTTTGTATTTCTGTTATTAGCTGTTGTTAGCTGGAAATATGAAGCAGAGAGGGGTGTCTTTGATCTGAAGAATGTATTAAGAGTAGACCTAGTTACACAAGGTATCACATTTATCATTGATGATCTTCTTTCAGAGCTAAAACAATCGTGGCTGTTGCATTGCTGTCGTTCTTAATGAAGAATCAGTTAATGTTACTCAGTCAGACACAGGTCTCTCTGTAACGCTGACAGAAATGGCCAGAAAATCTCATTAATGGTCTTTAACTTGAACGCTATAGTGACTAGATATGATAGATTGCCCAGCGGTTCTCCTAGAATTGAAAATACAATTTATTTTTGAATATTGCATTGTACTTTGTGTATGGTACTGCATGGACCTTTCCCTTTATAATCTCAGGTGCTGATACTGGAAACAATGTTTCACTGTAAATTGGTTTGCTTGTAAATTGTTGTATATGGCATATTACTCCACTGAAAGGAACCGTCTGTCTGGTGAATTATGACACAGTGTTGAAAGGATACAGCATTTGTTTTTTTTTCAATCTGTAGGCTTCTAAAAAATTGTCTTATCTTTAATATTTTGCAATCACTGGTGGCCACGTGAAGGAAATTGAAATTGCGGGTAGATTCCAAAGACCAGAAAGATTAGAAGTAGCATTCTGAGGAAAGCTGTGAATGCTTAATCAAAATGTGCCCCCTGTTGTTTTTGTCCTAAAATATGGAACCATTATGAAAAGACGCTACCATAGCCAGCATACAGACATATGAGTGTACTCTATATAAGACACTGAAATGTAGCCAGCAGTTTACAAAATAATACTAGACTTTATGTTTAGAAATTGCAATTGAGAAGAAATGTAAGAACAAATGTAAACCAGACTCTGTGTTGATAAATATCAGATATGTAAATGCAGGCGTATCTCCATGGAAACAGGAAGGTGAGGGAGGGGCTTTTCCTTTCTAGACTGGAAAAGCCCCTCTTGTATTCCAGAAATGGCGAAAGTGGGTCAGTTCCATCTTATGTTTATGTCTGCTGCCGCTGTGTGCAGCAGAGCGTGTCCTTTCCGTGTAATGGTTAGCTTTGCCTTTTGGGAGTCTGTATGTGGGGGGAAGGGGGGGTTCCTATAACAGCCCCAGTTGTGCTACAGGGAGGGAACTCTTACTGTTGTGTGCACACAAACACACAAACAGAAAAGTGGTTGGAATGCACTCTGTGGATACTCTGGGTGTGGTGTCTACGGTTTTGCAGGGGATCGGACTTTTCTCGCGGCAAGCTGGAAACACAGACGTTACACACATGAAGAGGTGTTTATGTCATATCCGGTGATTTGGCGTGAACATTTTCAAGTGCATATGCTACTTTGTATTAAAAATGAAAAATGAAATATAGGAAATTCCTTTAGCAGCGGCTGAGCAGTTTTTAAAATTATTTTAAACAGCAGCCAGAATGTGCAGGACGGTGAGAACAGACTCAATATGCACCAAATAGTATGATTAAAGTAGAAATAACCCTGATTGTAAAAGGCTTTATAGCATTTATATTAATTCAGTGTTTAATGTTGTAGATGCACAAAATATAGTTGAGGACCAAGATATTGAGACCACATGTTATTTATCTTGAACTGACAGAGTCTTTGTTACAATTAGCACATTTAATCCGTTAGGGAGCGGTGACAGGAATTAATCTCACTGCTTCTGATCACATGATAAGGGAAATCTGCCCTACAGGTTTCCCTGCTGATACTCACCCATGGAGATAGTGTATGCATCATGTCAGCCTCAGAAATTCACGTAAACACTAAATTGCATGCTTCAAGTTTTCAGGTCCATCCATGCATAATGTCAGGATACCCTCTGCAACACTGAAGTGATGTAATTATCCATCCATCCATCTTCCAGCTGCTTGATTTGGTCAAGGTTGTGGGGCAGCCTGGAGGATTATATTCAGTCATGATTATCTAGATCAGTCTGTTTAAAAACTGATCATACGTACACAAAGCATCAGATTAATGCTACAGATAAGGCAGGATAAGGTAGAAAAGGTGAGTGGTGTAATAGATTCAAATGTGAATTCAGTCTGAGTCCTATTTAAGTCATGCATAACTCCTTGTGTATCCTCATTTGCATATCTACTATAGACTGATAGGCCATAACATTAAAACCACTCACAGGTGAAGCGAATGACATTGATTATCCTGTTACGATGGCATCTATCAATGGTGCCATTATATTTTAGGTAAGGGACCAGTCAGTTCTTGAAGTTGGTTTGTTGGAAGCAGGAAAAATAAACAAGTGCTAGGATCTGAGCTGCTTTGACAAGGGCCAAATTGTGTTGGCTAGATGAGTAGGTCAGAGCATCCCCAAACAGGCAGGTCCTGTGGGGTGTTTCT
This sequence comes from Mormyrops boulengeri, assembly GCA_026781065.1. Lineage (NCBI taxonomy): Eukaryota > Metazoa > Chordata > Actinopteri > Osteoglossiformes > Mormyridae > Mormyrops > Mormyrops boulengeri. Next base: position 41,698,146 of record JAODLD010000001.1, read on the forward strand.
GGTATGCGGCGGTCAGTACCTACCAAAAGTGGTCCAAAGAAGGCCAACCTGTGAACTGGTGATGGGGTCATGGGCGCCCAAGGCTCATTGGTGCGTGTGGGGAGTGAAGGCTAGCCCGTCTGGTCCGATCCTATAGGAAAGCTACTTGCAGAACACACAGTGCATCATAGCTTGCTGTGTAACCACAGACCACATGCCCATGCTGACCCCTGTCCTCTGCTGAGCGTCAGATCTGGACCATGGAGAAACAGAAGAAGGTAGCTTGGTCGGATGAGTCATGTTTTTTTTCACATCAGAAGGACGGCTGGGTGTGTGTGCATCGTTTACCTGGGGAAGAGATGGCACGAGGATGCGCTATGGGAGGAAGGCAAGCTAGTGGAGGCAGTGTGGTGCTCTGGGTAATGTTCTGACGGGAAACCTTTGGTCTTGGCATTCATGTGGATGTTACTGTGACACGTACCACCAACCTAAACATTGTTGCAGACCAAGTACACCCCTTCATGGAAACAGTATTCCCCAATGGCGGTGGCCTCTTTAAGCAGGATAATGCACCCTGCCTCACTGCAAAATTGTTCAGGAATGATTTGAGGAACATGAAAAAGAGTTCAAGGTGTTGACTTGGCCTCCAAATTCCCCAGATCTGAATTCGATCTGTGGGGATGTGCTGGACAAAGAAGTCCAATCCATGGAGGCTCCACCTCGCAACTTACAGGACTTAAAGGATCTGCTGCTAACGTCTTGGTGCCAGATACCACCGGACACCTTCAGAGGTCTTGTGGAGTCCATACCTCAATGGGTCAGAGTTGTTTTGGGGACACAAGGGGGACCTACACAATATTAGGCACGTTGGTTTTAATGTTATGATTGATCAGTGTATATACCCGCATATGTAAGAAACCTCTGAAATAAGGAAACTTTAATTTGCATTCAGTACCTTTCTTCCATTTAACTTTCCTCCTTTGATGTGTGGGCCTCGTCTGGCTAGGCCTCAGCACAGGGTATCACACCAGTCAAGAACAAAGGCGCTTGCTTTGTAGAATGAAAAGCGAGCAGCCATCCAAAGGGAATCACTTCTGTCGCGTGGCTTAAGTGGCACAGAACTGATTTTTCTGGAGACACAAGGTATTGTAACCTGGCAGCAACATTGATGGTATGGCGCTTTTGGGCATCTCAGTGATGAAAGGACTCTATTTATTCATGTTTAGATAGATTCACTGACTCACAGTAAGCAGTTGCTGGCTTGGCTGTGTCGTTTTGGCTTTTACAGCTTGATACTGATTTGGCAGTTTGAATCTGTATTTGTTTAATGACTTGAAAGGGACTTGAGATGCAAAGGTGACTTGATCTATTAGCAAGATTATTTCACTGTTTTGCATGAAGACACCGATGTATATAAAAAGGAATTGTATGAAATCAATGAGCTACATTTTCTTTTATTTTTATGAATAATTTGCTTGGCCAATATCTAAGCTACTTAAACAAATGATCATTTCTGACATTTTCAGTTGTTTGAATATCTTGAATTGGGGCCAACAAATATAATTGTATGTATTTCCATGTTAAATTGCATTATAAATGTAGTATCTGGATACAAATAATATATATTTTGTTATGACCTATAACAAACATGACATCCAAAGCGCTCCCCAGCTTAGAACTAGCTTAGATGAATTGATTGTCCCATTTCACCTGCCTGCTATGCAGTAGCTTCAGATGAAGTCTGGTGCTCCATTTCCTTCGGACATTCGAAGATCATATCTAAGGAGACATGTCTTAGTTACACCCATTTTAGATTTAATTAGGCCAAAGGGACTTTGTCTGATGAAAGTATAGGCCTAACTATATATAACAATTAAACGGGAATGTTATTGGAGCTTGCTGAAAGATTGCAGAAACTCGCAGATGAGGTGTAAGCCAAACATTACTGACAATTATGTGGATCACATAGAATCACCTAATAGGCCTATATACATATCAGTTTTATTCAATATGTGTTAATATAAGTGCATATTACATTTTCATTATTAAAAGCAAGGACAAACACATATTTGGGTATGGACTGTAGGGACATTATAGCAGGTGTCACGTGTGTTCAGGGGGCTGGGGGTCCGGGCTGATCTGTCTCTACCAATATTGAAACCAAACCTAGACCACTGATCAAGACCTATTTGTTGGTGTAAAAAAACAGTCTTATGGAATCTCATGCTTCTCGCAGTAACTTTTCACTTTTCATTACTTTTGAATTTTGAATAATGAGTCCAAGTATTATTGGCAGATTGTCGTATTTGTGGGATCTTCCGTGGGGTGACTGTAAAATGATGATTCTTGTTTATTAGATAAAAATTAAATTTGTTAAACATTCTGCACTCAAAATCTGTCTCAATCAATAATATATAATCAAAATATTGTTTAGACATACAACACTGCACTCAGTTATTACAAAAGTTACGCTGTAACATATGTTGTTCAGATCAATTATTTGTTTGCAGAAGCTATTTTTATTGTGTCAAATCAAGTAAAATTAACTTCAGATACATTTTTTATATATTGCTTCCGTCACAAGTTTTAGCTGTCATTCTCAATATACATCATTCTTAACAAGTAAAGTGCTAATTTTATTTCATTCATTCAGGATAATAAAGAAACCATTTGTATGTTAAGACTCATGCACACTATCCTTTGATGATACATTGTTGAGAGTTACTGTAGCAATATTTATCCACACTGGATTAGTTATACAGAGATGTAAACATGACTGCTTCTCTGGACCATTAAGACAGCAGTCTCAGATTTAAAACATCAATAGTTTTTAAAGAGGTAAAGGCAATTTTAATACTAGCACAATAGGTACAGTAGGGCAAGATCCTGTAAGATAATAAGAACTGCACACCACTAATCTACCATTTTTATTTAAAAAATTGCGTAACATTGCCTTAAAGAACTTTATTTGCAGTGGCTCACATTTCCTTTGAAAACCGTATACTGACTGCCCATGATTAAGTAAGACGTTATAAGACAGCCAACCCACATGAAAGGCTGGTGAAAATCTCCTTGCCGCCAGAGCTGTCTTCTACACTGTGAAATGTACAGCCAGCCAAATGAAGGAGCTGAGGGGGGGATTTCAAAGCCCATGTCTCCCACATTGCCACCCTATTGCCATTCTCCTCCAAATTCATTTGAATTGCACTCAAAACAAACAACTGGCTTTAAGTAACTATTTGTCAAAGTGATTAATAAATGTGATAAAAACTGTAATTGTAATATACTACAGTCAAAGATTACTTGAAATGCAGGCAGCAACATATTATTCATGTATATTGATAAAAGCTTAGTTAGTATTCATGCTGAATGTATTGAATGCTAAAATCCACATCACAATAATTCATTATTTTGTGGCTGCATGTTTTAATGTTTTACACTGAACAATGTTTTGAAGTCAGGCTACATTTGACGTTAACATTTATATGACCAGTTACTCAAAAACAGAGAAGCAACCTTAGATGACTTCTAACGCTGATCTATTAAAATTGTCCGGTGAACTAAATCAGCCCATGGTAGCAGATGAATACTGATCAATACGTGGTCCTCAGCAGAGGCCCTCGTCATTCATGACTGGCTTCATGATTTAAATGTACCCTTAGGATTGGCCCAAATCTGGTGGACTTTGTCTTTAATCTCTTTCTTTTCAAATGATCCGAGTCATTTCTAAATTACCTGGGATTGCCTAAATTACCCAAATTATTGTAAATGATCAGTTTATTTGAATATGATTTGTCAGCTCTGAAGGCGTCAGTCAATATATAAAGTCAGACTAAATCCTTATTAAATTTTGACTTTTGATGTTGCTTAATTTTATTGATCTGTTATCAGCTGCTCTTTGTGATAGATGTCTGTTTACACTTTTTACAGCATTTACTGAACAAACTTTGCTAAAGAATTCTATGTATTTTAATTCTACATTTTTAAATTTGTGACAAATTGTTGTTTATTAGAATTACCTGAAGGTTGTCTAAGGTTAGCAAAGTTGGTATGCCCTCCTGAATGGTAAACCATAATAAATAAAGATATGGGTAATGGGTAACCCTTTTTTTCCATTGTAAACCCTTAGGGGGTGCTCTTGAGTTTCTCATGAGTACCACTGTAAAATTAGTAAAATCCAAATCCTGTCTAAAATTTGTAAAAGCAGCTTGATTAAAACGAGCTTGCAATATCTTCTCATAAAGCCAATAATCATACAAGTATTGTGTAATATTAAAACAACAATTTTTCAGTAGCTCTGGTAATATTTGACATGAATTGGAGAACTGAAACGATTGTACAAGTCTATACTTTTTGCAACATGTAAAACCTTCAGCTTTTCTTTAATCTAGACTCATTTACCAGTTTACAATTTCTTCTTTCAGATCCCCAGCTCAAGGGTATAGTGACCAGGTTATATTGCAGGCAAGGATACTACTTGCAGATGAACACAGATGGATCTCTGGATGGGACTAAGGATGACAGCAGTAATTCTTGTAAGTTTTTTGCTTTACTTGTGTATTTGTACTTATGTGTATTTCAAATATGCAGGACCACCATGCTGCATAGTGCATCGATGTGTTACAGTCAAAGTTAAATATAAGGATGCCACTGAATGTATTTGAACAATCAGATTACTGTTTGTGTGTCTATACATGAACGATGGGACACATAACAACACTGCAATAAAAAACAAACTAAAATGTTAAAATGTTTCGTGCTCTCTGATGACCAAAATTACTTGAGGAAGTACCTGAGGATGGTATAAGAAATATTCATTTATTGGGGTTTAGTAAATACCTGTAAACCTGTTCTTGTATTTAAATCACTTGGCAGAGCATCTAATCATTAAAAATAGAATTAGCAGAACAAGAGAAAAGCAGAAGAATCGCACACTATTAAAACTTTGTACGGATGAATCACACACTTGTGTGCAACTGCAGTCATATTCAAGTTATTGTGATGTGTAAGACTACACACAAATGCTAAGACAATGACACATCCTTAGGTACTGTCACATCTCTTGCACCATTAACCACAATGCATCAAGGACAGTGGCCTGCATTTTGAACAGACTCACAGGTGTGTCCTACCTGGACTCTGGACTATGATTGCTTGTTTGTAATCTTGTATGTCTAAAAATACCTATTAAGTATATGTGCTTATTAGACATCATTCACGTGACTCTCAAATCAGTTTATAATCCTATTATTAAATTATAATCAAAACAACCTGTACAGCTTCATTCCCTTATTATAGTCTATGTGTATTGTACTATTTATGGTATATTATGTGTTGCCTGTATTTAGTTATTACTTTTGGGGTAGAAATGTATATCTGTAATTATTTTTGTGAGCAACAGGAACCAGCCCATTACTATCAGTTCAAAACCATATTATACATTTTTATTCAGCTAGGAAAGACACATATGCATGCACTTAACAGGTTAATACAGGCTGGTTCATTATAATTCAAATTAGCCATGCAGCTCTGCTTTGTTTTCCTGTCAGGATGATCATTATGTTCGTTAATATAAAAAAACAATAGCCATTACATAATGTATTCAAATGGCAGGGCCCTCAACAGTATTTGTATTTTCTGTTCTGCTCTTCTTTTTTTCTTCAGAGTAACACTACATTTCTGTAATAGTTCAGACTACTTTTGCTGAGATATGTTGACTTAGCATGCCACTTTGGTTTATAGCGTTGTTCAACCTCATCCCTGTGGGCCTTCGAGTTGTCGCCATCCAGTCCGTAAAGACGGGGTTATACATCGGCATGAACGGAGAAGGCCACCTCTACACATCAGTGAGTAGTCAGTTGTGTTTCTGCTTCTGCTACTGCTGTAAGGTCAAGGGATATTTTGCTAGCTATCTTTATAAGGAGTTGAAATATAGCAGAAATATACCTTTCCATAGTAAAGCTAAATATATATTTTGATAACTACATATATTAGGTTTGTGGACCAGAAATTCAATTGGTGTTTGGTTGGTGTTTCTTGCCATACCACGTACAAGAAATGGTGAAATATATAGATATATAGATATCATATTTTCAAGAAATGTTACTTTAAGTACTCAAAGTGTGATGTGTGATTACCATTGAAATCTAGCAGACTCTAATATTGTATTCACTTCAGCAATAAAAGTGAGCCTTTCTGGCTCATGTATAAGTTCCATTTGCTATGGCAAATGCTCCGCGGAGGCTGTGTTAAGAAGCTCAGATGCATTTCCTCACTGAGGTTAAATCATCCGTTCGTAGGACTCACATGAAGGCGACAAAATCAGGCCAGAGGATAAACAACAAATGCAGCATGACTTCCTTAGGTTTCAGAGCTCAGAGTCACCCTCCATATCTACCTCTAAAAAATTCACTTCAGAATGTTCAGGAGCACTGCTTTTCTGACGATATATATTTTTCGTAATTTCCGCAACATTCATTTTCATTAGACACAGACAGGATGCCTTCATATATGTTGTTGTAAAGGAGAATGGCTTAAATGAAATGCTGGTTAAAATCAGTAAGAGATTATGCTGTGAGGAGGATTGACCTAGAAGATTTGATAGCTTAGTAGGATGCGCCATTACAGATTTACTTAGACTGATGTAGTCCAATTTTCAAAATTAGCTAGTGTTCTGGTGTTTCACATAGGATTAGTGTCATAAATTTGATGAGATAGTCTTCATACCCCTAATATAATATTTTGGTGCTTTATTTCAGTGTATTTACCAGTATTGATCACATTTCAGAAAAATTCTGGTAAAATGTTGACCATAAGATGGTAAAAGTTTTTAGCAGAGGCCCCTGGGCATTAGCCAGGGTAAGCCTGTGCATTAAAGTGCCTCTGATGATCGGATATATTGGTATGTGATTAACTGGCATCCTATGCAGGGTATATCCGTGCCCTATCCTTTCCAAGATAAGTGGTTGAAAGATGGATTGACGTAGTGGGTAAATGCATTCTTTAGAAAAGATAACAGCACGATTGGGTTTTTCCTTAATGCAGATACGAAAAACAGTGGACTGATACCAATATTTATTACGTTTTTGCTCTTAGACACCTGATAATATACTAAGCCATTTCTATCACTTGTCTATCACTTCTATCACTCAATTTAGCTGCCCATGCTAAACTCAGTCTTAGTTGCTATTATGTAACGTGTGGCAGATCATTCTCTTTTTAACATGACAAATGCAAGGCTCCAGGCTCACTGTGCCCCTACAAGGAATAAGCAATATGGAAACTTTATGGATCGTTGGGTTTTACATATATTTTGCATAGCATTTAGTCATTACACCATTGTTTGATTGTAAATTGTGTTAAGCAGTTCCATAATTATACAATGGGGTTTAGCTATTATTCAGAGACTGAGTGATTTACATGTTAAAACAGAATTTTACTGTTACTATGAGTTAATAATATTAAGCCTGGTCATCATAAGGAATGGGGCTGGGGTATGACCTGGACAGAATGCCTGTCTATCACATACACACACACAGTTTTACACTCTTGGAAATGTAGATGCAGGTTAACTTGTGGCAGGGATGGGAACAAGCCATTCCTTGGCGAGTCTCAGTCAAGTCTTCTGTCAAACCATTGCAGTCTGAGTCAAGTCTCGAGTCATTGCCCTCGAATCCAAGTCTTTTCACGATTTTTGCATGACAGCCGCAAGTCACAAGTCAGCAAATTTGTTACTCAAGTCCAAGTGGAGTTGTGAGTCATGTAACTTGAGTCCCTACCTATGGCAGTTTTTTTTTTTACCTTTAGTGATTAAAACTTGCTGCAGCGAAATCCATAGGATATGTTCTTCATAGGCAGAGATAGGTTACAAAGAGAGTGTCCACTTGCGGTTCTCCTCACGCAGTTTTCATGTCTATGTTTATGCAGGGAGTGATGCATCTTTCCAGCAAACTATCTCAGGAGACCTTGCATTCGGGCAACTGAAAATGCAGACAGCAGAGAATTAATATACACTGAAATTATTAAATGAACGTTATAGTATCCGGAGGGGAGACTATAACCTGAAGTCTTCTCAAGTCATGGGGTCCAAGTCAGGTCCAAGTCTCGAGTCACTGCCTTCAGGTCCATGCTGAGTCCAAGTCTTTCCATCAGTTTTCACATTCATCAAATTTGTGACTTGAGTCCGAATTGAGTTGTGAGTCAGTGACTCGAGTCCGCACCTCTGGCTTGTGGGACCCCACAGTACATGGAGGGGCATGCAAACTCTAGGAGATTCAAGATTCAATTCAAATCCCTAACCCTGCACATGTGAGGTAGTGCTGTTACTCACTGAGCTGCCATAATCATATTAAATGTGAAAAATACAATTTAATTACATATCAAAATCAAATAATTTTAATTGTAACATCACTTGTCACCAGTACACAGGTACTATACTTGTGAGTGAAATGCTTGTGCGCAAAGCCTCTCGAAGCAGCCGTAGTGCGACACGAATTGACAATGAAAATATAAGCATAAATATATAACACATAAAACATTTGACAAATCTCATGAAACATTTGATGGTAGCAGCCTGAACAGTTTATGACTGGGGTGACCTTCCACCTGTATGTTAAGTGCCAAAAACAAACATTTACAAGTTACCAAGAACATACTGTAAAAAGTGGGTTTTAAGGCTTTAAATTTGCATAACAAATTCAGTTAATATGAGAAGCTGAACTGTCAAGCTTGTCTGCTCTGTATTTCCAAAACAGTTGTATGTGTAAAATATGCATAGAGACTTGACAAACTTTCTATTGCCAAAAGGCAATCGTCTCTTAAAGAAAATTGTTTCTGTTAGAATTACCTCACAGGTAATATCTGTAAGGTTACAGCATACCTGAGAAGCAAAGCTAAAGAGACCAAGTATGCCATACATATTGGTTCAGTCACAAACATACAATAACATTGGAATTTATATAGACACTGCAAACGCATGAATAGCCCCGGTGGGAAACCAAACAAAGAAATTATTCAACAATATCAGTTCTACATACGGGCAGTCCTCGAGTTAAGAACATCCAACTTATTCTGATGTCTTTTATGTGCAATATGTCTTTTATGTGTAATTTATTGTAAAATTCTTGAGGCCGCAAGGACTGCACCTAATTTCGTTGTGCATATTACAATGACAATAAAGATATTCTGATTCTGACTACCATAAAGCCTATTATATTAAAAATTAAGGTTGAATACAATAGTTTGTAATAACCAACTCACACATTACTTTGTGATGGTTGTGCAACATTGCACGGCTTCAGTGGTTTGTCAGCTTGAGGTACAGTACAGTACCGTATGTAGTCACCCGTATTATTACTATATTATTGTTCAAATCTGACCTACAAATTTGACTTAAAATTTTGGGAACGGATCTCATTTGTAACCTGGGGACTGCCTGTATATGCCTGCCTATGAACAATTGTTTGAATAAAACGATTAAGCTTTATTGACTTAAAGAGAGGTGCTTTGTACAGTTTCTCTGGCTTTCTTTCTATGCAGCATATCTGCTCAAACCTTCTTCTCCTAACCATTATCTTGGTCAGGGTCACACGAGACCCAGATCTTATCCCCAGGCAGCTTCGGGGCACAAGGCCATACACCCTAAGTTGGGATGTATGTAACGTTTCATAATTATTAACATAGATTGCAAGAATAATTCATATTCCGATTTATTTCATTGTTTTCTTGCTCATTTTTCTATCTATCCACAGCATGATTAACCTACTATTTCATGTGATGCAGTGGAAATGGAAAAATGACTTGTTCAATAAACCTTTAAATCCGTGATTGTATAGGAAAAAAAATACAAAAGCTTTCTGTTTTGCTGTCATGGTGATTTTAACATCTACAGTACAGTGTATTGTATTTGGTTTGTGGATCCATCTGCCCTCGGACCGCTAATTCAGCACAGCGTTGTAGGGATCCTGGAGCCTTTTCCAGGAAGCGAAGGGCACAATTCAGGGAAACGGCCCCGCTGGGGTGCCAGTCCTGCACGGTGCACACACACACCAGACTTACATGGGGAGTACATGCGTAACTCCACACATATTCAGGTTTCAGATGTCCAAACTAAAATCTTACCTCAGTGTTTTCTAATTTTTCTGTAATACCAACGTTATTCTTATAAATGGATAGACAAACATGAAACAAATAATTAATTTAAATGGAGAATAGGGTAATAACATAATAATTTGTGTGCCAATGAATTTATTAGTTTTTTTTGTACAAGTATTATATTAAATATAAATATTTATACAATGGCTGCTCTAGTACTTTTGAAGTGCTTACAACTATTTTCACCCATGAGGACAAGCATATTAGCATCATAAATGCATGAAATATAGAACGGTAGATAGGACATTCGGCTATTTTGCCCTTTGTTTTTTCCTGTATAAATGATTCGTACTAAATGATGAACTGCACAGTGCAGGCATATTTTCGCTGAAAATGCCTTGTCATATGACAGACCTCATTTGCAATATATTTTGTTTTTCTGTCTCTGAGACATTATCATCAGAACTGATAAACAGGATGGCTGTAATAGAGTAATAAAAATGTAATTATTTATGACATATACTGGAGCAGAAAATATTTCGGTGAAATCTAGGAAATGCCTCAATGCAGATAAACTGCTCCTTCACAGAAATACAGTAACACTTTTTATTACAGTAAATCATTTAGGTGTCATTTCTGGTGTCTTAATGCGCAGGATAACATTATAAAAATGCCTTAAAAAACAACTTGCCCTGTGATGAATAATTTGATCATTTTACCCCCAAAATCATTTATTTGGGAATGTTGCATGACAGTAATTATCGCGGCCTATAGTAGGTTTCAGGCAGGAAAGTTTGGGAGGCCCTCACCTGCCCATCACTTACATTCACTTTCAGCATGTCATAAGGAGAGAGTTTGCTGATGTGGAACCCAGTTCACGGTGCCTAGTTGGTTTTGGAAAGAAGCATTTACACTGCAAGAACGATTATTAAGAATGAAAATTCATTTTCTTCATCAGTCTTTGTTTCAGTGGACTCCTCAAGTGTCTTGTAGAATTGACACAGACACACACACACAGGCTTTTTTGTTCCTGACTGGAAATTTGATCTTATATTTTCCCTCCTGGCCTTTTCCTCTCTAAAGCGGCAGGTTGAGAGGAGTGGAGAATGAGTTCCTTTTCTGTGAATCAGAAATGACCTTTTGTTAAAGTGTGGTATTTAGCTAAAATATGACTATCAAAGCCTGGGTACACTTTTGCCCCATGTAACAGGAGAACCTTTGTGCGGGGGTGGGGGGGCAAGGTGGTCATGCTGTTTTGTTTATTTGCCTTCATTTGTAGTATGGGCTTGTTTAATTTGTTATGTATTATATTAAATCATTTGATCTTTAAATAGCTTCTTTAGTATGCCAAATTTAATGTTCACAAATTTCTCTTGCAAATCTATGCAACTTTGTATACTTTTATTGTCATATTTACTTTAATTTGGTAATTAATGACAAAAGCGTCAAACCCCTTAATGTCTTATCAAGTTAACAATTCATTCTGTTCCTTTCAGTCCTTTTTACAAACCTTTTTTTCCTATGCATATGGTCAGAGAAACTACAGAGAAAGATCATTTGAAATGCAAGAACAATATTCCTCCTACAGCACATATGTCGCTGAATATGAGGAATGGAAACCATGCTAATGTTTCCATAAGATTCAGGAATAGTGCAGTTTAGTACAAATTGGTTAGCAATGTGTCTCTTATGAGCTGCCGGTAACTGGCAGGGAGCCAAGAGCAGCTCCTGCGACACCTTTTAGAATTAGGATGAATTATGCTAATTTTATTTATTTATTTCGTTGTTTGTTTTGCTTAGCTGGACATAAAAGGAGAACTAAAAAGTTGACAGCGTTTACTGTTTACTGTCCCCCGATTATTATCTTTATAGAAGCAGCTCTCACAGTAAATAAGGTTTAGTTTACTAACATGTGCTGTTCTACAATTGAAATACAAAGTGTTGTATCCTTAATATCACACAGCTACTTCTTCAGCACAGCATCTATTCTCGAGAGGTTTTAGCGCATTTTTTTTATCAGGGTTGGCAGCAGGGAATGTATTTGGGCTACTAGTGATTAATCCGAAGCAGTTTCACACATTGGTTCTTTTCGGCTTTAAGTTTGGCTCAAGTTTGGTTTGCATGCTGAAAGATAGAATGGGGTAGTTGCCTGGCACCTATAACTACTATGCTTCACACACCGTTGATGCTGTACAGGTGTGGAAGCCACTGTGCTGACACTCAAACCTCAGTTTGCACTTTACTTGTACTAAACTTGCGTAAATGTCCTCAATTGTGACTCGGCAAGATCTGGTGACGCAGAAGCTGTGCGTGAAAAAATTGTCATCCTACGAGCCATTTTCTTACTAATTCATGAAAATGACCAGGAAGGGTGAGGTCCCATTACCGCGTATCATACCGTCATCAGTGTATTGAGTCATGGCAGCCACGAGACAGGCAGGTAGGCTGCACGCCTCTCTGATTTAACAGCCATTGAATTGCCGGCATCATTAATTAAAGTACCTGGAACAGCCATGACTCTGAAAAGGGATGGAAACCCCGTGCGATTTGCAGTGAGTCATGGAGGCGTTTTCTGCTCCAGATGTGCCACGCTTGGGAGGGAACTTTGCCATTTATCCTCAGTCCATCGCGGAGACCTCTGGAAGAACCTGCAGTGAGTTGCACTCCTGGGAGGGGGGGCTGTACCTTATGGGCACCTGCACCTTTTGCCCCGTTTAAGTTTCTCCCTTTATTAAAAGTAATGAGAGACCCTTCTTCACCTTTGAGCACCTGCCCCTAAAAAAATCTGTGCACAACGCGGGTGTTTAACATGACACTGTGTGGTGTGTACCTTTGAAGAGATCAATAAATGAATTGAACCCAAAAATAATTTTTCAAGCGCTCGAATGGCAAAGGAATCAGCCTCAGAGTTGGGGGGGGGGGTGTTAGGGAGGGATATCTTCCACCGTACCATGGCACACAAACACATTTACATCTTAGGGATTTCTCCAGCTTTCAAGGTCACACTGACCGGATCAGGAACTGCCCAAAAGGCTTAGCAAAGGACAGGGATGACATTTAAAGGAGATTTAAACCTGGTTGATGAAATTTTTCATTTAAGCTCCCTTTACATTTTACATTTTGAATGCCAGTCTGGTCAAGTGTGTATTCTTCTCCAGGAGAAAAATGATATGCTCCATTTCATTCTTCAACATTATATAATTGTATATAATTTATTGTAACATCTTTGAACATATTATGTAATCAGTTCTACATTTTCAGTATAATGCTGCTTATATCGACATATATAATATTATTTCCAGTCAATTCTAAAATAAATAAAGCCCTTTTAACTATTTGAGCCAGATTGATGATATATATCAAGTTCTTAGACTTTAAATTAATATAATCCATCCATCCAGTGTCCAATCTGCTTATCCCAGTGGGTCGCGGGGAGTCTGGAAAATTAATATGATTCAAACTGAAATTTCACACTGCTATTTCTCTATATAAAGAAAGACAAATGGTTGTTTTGGTAAGAATGAAAAATGCATTGGTGAGGAGTAGCAGTCTCACAGCAACCTGTAATGGTTGGTTCTTTTGCTTGACCTGTTTGCTTGAAAAAATATCTTGATATAAAAGGATTTAACGTTTTCTTTGATCTGATACGATTTAGGTTGGTGTATATAATGTCTTTCAGGTCAGTGACAAGTCAGGTCAGCAGTTTGACTCTTTTAGTGATCAGATCCTGAGCTGTGGCACCAGTCTGGGGTTGTGAAGGCAAATTGTGATCTAGGTTACTCGGTACATGGGATAGTTGTTTTGGCCGGTAGCTCCACTTTAGTGCTGACCTACCTGGGAGTGAGGGTAATGATGAAGATGACTCATTCAGCATGTTGTCAGCCAGGAGTCCTGCATCAGGAGAGACCTGGTCCGCCTCAAACATGCTTCACACTGTACCCGTTAGAAGAGAAGAATGGATAAAGAGGTCATGCACCACTTTGTTGTAGGCTGGAGCAAGGCTGAGCACCATTCAAAACTGAGCTTTTTAAAAAGATGCTAATTCATCTTAATGTATGCTAATTGATGTATGCTAATTCAGCCAGTTGTATATTGACAATCAATGCATACAGTTGAGTTGAGTCTCTGTGACTGTGACTCTTTATGATCAACTGGATGGTTGAAACAAAATCTTGGTCTAGATTTTTATAATCTGGACCCGAACTAACCAGCCTTTGCATATAATACTTTATCCAGGCAGTCGAATGTACACGTTGTCTCTTTGCACCCTGTTTCTACCTCAATTCATGTTCAATGTCACTGCAAAATTTCAGCAAAAATACTTAGAAAAATAGACATAAAATAAGCCTTTGTTACATTATTCTTAAATCTCTCCAGATACACCTTGTGATTTAAACCAGCCTTAGACTCACAGTGCTGAATGCTTGGGGAGATGCTCTGCTAATGACTCTAAACTAGACTGGCCAGTTCATTAGTTATCTGTGACACCTGAGCTCAGGCCAGACCATATGACAGTTCCACCGTGTTAGCCCTTAATTGCCACTTGAAATAATCCTTGAAATGAGCAGCTGTCCTTGACTTTGCACAGCAGAAGCAGAGAGCTGGATTTTAGGACATCTGCTATAATCATTACTAGCTCACCTGAGATAAGAAGGCACTGAGCTACCAGTCTTTGGATAATGATGTGCCTTTAAAGGCTCACAGTTAATTTTACATGCCAGATCGAATCGTAATTTTAAAGAACAATGGGTTTACTTAAGGCCTCATTTTTAGTAATTTCTAAACACATTCGTAACAAATAAAAATGCATTCAGAAAGCATTATAAACATGGCTATAAATATTTATCAAAAGCCATAACACATTATAGCCACGTGTATTATTTATAATGTATTATAATGGTTGGTATAAGCATTAAGGATGCTTTGTACTGCACTATAAAGGTGTCTATAGTGCATTATAGATGAGAGCTTCATGAGGCAGTCATAATGCATAATAAACATGACTATAATGTATTGTGCCTTTTTATAAATATTTATAGCCAGATTCATAATGCATTATGAATGTGTTTATGAATTTCTAAGAACATGGTTATAAGTGCTACTAAACAAAGATATTTCATAGTACTCTAATATGATAGTAGATTTCTAGTGTTTGCTTGACAGTTACAATGCAGATCTGTTGCCTCAGCATTTGTCAAGATTTTATTTTTGCATTACTCTGAATTACCGGATAATATTTAGATTACTTTTGGATTCGTTTGTTATGGGGGCATCAAGGGAATAATGTTTGCACAATAGGGTGCACCTGGTTCTATGAAATGGCTTCACATTCCTTGGCCATTATAAGACCTTGCCGAGTGATCACCAGATCTAATGACTCCTACAAAATGGCTGCCCATACAAACAAACATTGTGGACTGTGGGAGCATAGTGAAACCATCTTTCCCCTAATGTTAAACCATCTGGATGTAATAAATAGGGTGAAAGATGGCTCATCAGACCATATTACGTTTTTGCATTGCCTGCAGGTCCAGGTTTGGTGCCCATTACGACAGGTTAATGCATATTTGTTGATTTGGCTTCGGATACAGCTGGGTTCCGAAAGGCAATTGTGCCATTCATTATAGCTTTGAGAAGCTCATGGCATCTAGTTTTTGTTTTCAGACTGAAAAACAGAGGTGCTGATTCAGTTCAGTGGTTATTTTCGAGACTTTCCTCGGGTGACGTTTAGCAACAATCTTTTTAAATGTCCATCACCTCCTGATGGTTACTGCATTTACTCTTTGTCCATGTTGAGGAAATTCTGTCATGACTGTTCCCTGTGATGCATTAAGTAATTTATCAGTTTTTATGACCAAGTCACCCACATTTAAGACACCATTTTGGCTTTTTAGAACATTGTTAGTTTGAAAACTCACATATAATGGTGCTGATTGTCATACCTATTATATAGCTACATACTGCTAACTGGCATTTAACCTGATATGACTCGCCTTTGTAGCTGCACTTGTAATTCTGATTTATTTGTTTTAAAGTCCTTTTAATGTGGTGTTTCAGCTTTTTTTTTTTTTTTTTGGTCCAACCCAATATATTGGCAGGTAATGTTATTTTTCACTGACCTATGTGGGATGCTGTGAGTGTTCATTTGTGCAAAAATTACCACGTTCAGGTAATCATCAATGACATAAACCTGCTTCATCAACATTTTCAGTGTGGTTACTTGATATGACCTTCAGTCAGATTTAATATTTTTTCCAATGGGTTAAGAGTACAGCTCCCAGAATCTAGCAATTTTTTCCATGGATTAAACAGCCTTTATGCATACTGCAATAATAAGCACTTTCTTTTGGCAGATCGTTCTGGGTAAATTGCCACCCCTCCCCACTCCTATCTACCTGTAAACAGCATGTGTCCCCACCTCCCCCCCTCCAATTTGGAAATGCTGCACCTACTTTTTCCTAATCCAGGGAGGAGGAGGAGATGGAAGAAGGTTATTATACTTGCCTGAATAACTGCTTCGGCCCAAGGTCGATTATGATTGCACATTCCAAGTAGGCTGAGATGCATGAAATGGACAGAGAAGGCATCGCACAGTTACAAAGAAGGGAGGACAGAGTAATGGCACATTTTTGTTCATGCAGCTGAATTTCCTCTGTGGAACATGGCTGGATTTCAGAAGCTCTTATGGTCCATATGACATCTTTTATAGTTAAGAAGGAAATTGAAAAGAATGTGGATCTGGGAATTGAATCATCCATCCATCCATCCATCCATCCATCCATCCATCCATTCAGATTCTACCCACTTTTCTTAGGCAGGGTCTGAGGCAGGGTGACCATGCAAATGAAGGCACTAGGTCGGCATACACCAGGCAGAGATGCCAGGAGAACTGCAGTTTGATCGAATATGCTGGACAGAGAGAATTTCTTTAAATGTTTATTTAAATGGTCATATTGTCTACAAAGAGTCAGTCATGTGTCACTATGGCAACCGGGCGCCAAGGGGTATATATGTGCATTGCTTAATAACATGAGAAAGGCCTTTATTTCCCAAGACAGATACAGAGAAATTGTTTCCCTTAAAGTAATTATATAAATAATAAAATATACTACAAATTTTCCTTGTTTAATTTGTTAGCCGAGATGCCAGACTAAGCTCCGCATTTAGCCGTTTTCAAGGGTCGCCCATTCCATAAGTTTGCCAGGGACAGAACTACTGCCAGGACGTAGGATCACAGTTATGGCTCCAGCCACGGCATCACACTCTTTTAGTGCTTTTCTTCCCATCGCAGACTTTTCTGAGTTACTTTAAAAATAAGTCCCTGCATTACCATTCAGAGCTAAAAGCTCCATTCCGTATTCATCCCAAGTGTTCTGCAGTTAGATTTGAATGCAGATGTTACTTCAGTAGTACATTGGCTTTGTTTAGACAGTATGTGCAAGAATTCAGTAAAGAATAATCTTGCTATTTATTAGAATAGAATAGAACTTCACTATTATTTACCTAATTCAAATTTATCGACCACAAAGGTAAAGGACATGTTAATCAAACATGTTTCAGTGCATATGACGTCTCTGCGGCAGACTGAGTCTTTGAAGTGTGCAGTGTCCAGGTCACACAGTGTCATATCCAGCACATTATTATAAGAAAATTTTTATGGATTGATAGCAAGTTAAGGAGTGGGAGCATTAATTTTCTAATTGAATTTCCTTCTGTTGCTGGTAGTGATGCATGATAGTATTGAAGAGGCGGTTGGCAAGGCTGATATTCTGCTCAAAATAGATCCTGTCCAGATTATTAAATCCCGTCTAGGTACAAACATCCCAGTATGTAAAGAGAAAGGTGTTTAAAACTGCAGGCAAACCTATACTCTGAATATGTGTGTTGGCTTCATAGCTATGTTTTGCTTGGCAAAACCTTCTGATTTTCTCAAATTCCTGTCTGGAAGAGCTAATGCCTTCAAGTATAAGCATATGTTTATAACATTATCTAAAAACACAACATTATCTAACTATATAACATTACAAACTATAGTCTACATGCTCAACACCACCTGGTAGACTATGGCAAAGGTGGAAAGTTCATGTCTAGAAAATACAAATCCAGTCCAAGTTTTTATTTCGACCAACCAGTTGAGTTCTCTGTGACTATGACTGTTTATACTTAACTGGTTGGTTGGAGCAAAATCTTGGGTTGGATTTGTACTTTCTCGACCTGAACTTTCTACCTCTGGACTATGGTAGCCACCTTTTATATCCTTATGCAACCAGGAACCTGTACATTAGCCTCAGTGTAAGGCACCTCTTTCCCAAGGAGACAAAAAAGGAAACTTAATTCCTTGAGTTTCACTTTAGCACATGACCAGCTCATGCAACCAGTGCATAAAAGATACAAAATGAAAGACATATAACTCACAGTTGTGAATTCACAGTTCTGTGATACTGGGGGGCATGTTAAATATGCCATTAAAAGATACTTGAAAATTATAATTTGAATCAAAATGTTGTTTTCTCTTATTTTTCCAGTTTTCAACCTATTGTGTACATACTGTTGGCTAATGAAGTATAGTTACTGAGATAATCACAATTAATTTCAAGGAACATGTAATAAGACATACTCTCAAGATATTGAGCAAAATAAAAGATAAAAATTGATTATGTAAATGTTCTGTCACCCAGTGCACACTCTGTTCAGTACTGCTGCTTTCAACATCACTCAAATCCCCTGGCTAGTTAAACCTAAACTGTAAATGCACTTTGGATCGTGGTTGAACTACTAGCCAATGAAAGGGGTGTTTATAACTGCTGCTACTTGTAACACATCCTTGCATATAATATACGGATTCCTTCTTCCCTTTTACCCACAATGCAATAACAGCAAAATGTATGACCAGTTAAAAATGCACTGGCACTGGATTCATGCATATCTTTTAAGCACCCTTAAAAATGCACAGTGCCTGAAACTGCAAATGAGGAGAAATGAACATAAGTTTAAGAGTACAGGAAAGGCACAGACAGGAAGACCTTTGCCTGAGTCATGGTTAAGGTGGAAACAAGTGGGACGGTCAAATAATTTATGTGTTTTTGTTTTGCAGGAGCTCTTCACACCAGAATGTAAGTTCAAAGAGTCGGTGTTTGAAAACTACTATGTGATCTACTCGTCCATGTTGTACAGACAGCAGGAGTCTGGCAGAGCTTGGTTCCTGGGTCTCAATAAGGAGGGCCAAGCCATGAAAGGAAATCGAGTAAAGAAAACCAAACCTGCTGCTCATTTTCTGCCCAAGCCATTAGAAGGTAAATCTACAGTTTTATATAAGGTTGTCGTGGCTCTGTTTTCCATGCATCTATTTGTCTGTCTGTCATCTAATCTCTGATCAGTGTAAATGGTACACAATGGAAGAAAAAACCGTAATTCATACTGCAGTGCAAAGCCCTACTAAACATTGGGAAATAAATATTAATAAGGATTTAACAGAATGACCTCCGGACCCCCCGCAACCCTCAATAGGATATATAGAAAATGGATGGGTGGTTGGATGGATGATCAACATTGTTTACATGCAAACACACTAGCAAATACATCTACATGTATACATAAAACCTGGAGACATACAACCGAGAAAGGGCTACCTCTGCATACACACATCCGCACACACGTGATGCTCCTACTGGCTAGTCTGGCTTAGTAGCGTGTCACACAGCTGCATGCAGAACATATGTGAACATGACAGACTTGCTTATAATCCCACTATTTAGTACCGCTTCCAACTGAAGGATGAATCATGGTTGTTTCTGCAGTGACATGTCATTTATATTGATCCATAATTCACTGGTGCACTTGTAAAGCGTGCTCCTACAAAGTACGCTGTCAAATATTAATGGTTCACAACAGTGTTATAGCTGCTAGCTTGCCTCCCCAAGTTTGATGTGTAGCCGTTATTTAAACATGAAATAATGAGTGAACTGCTGTTGCGACCCAAAATTCTAGAATCCACATTTACTTTAAAGTAAAAACTAGACAGCTATGTACTATGTGGATCTCCAGAAAAACTCTTTAAATCAGTGACAGTGGTTTGCTCCATGACAAATAATTATCTTCTTTTTCTGAATAGAAAGTGCAGAACACTTAGTAGTGATGTTAGGCTGTTACGTTATTCATTCTCACTAAAATGATAAGAACATGCAGAAATAGCTAAAGTTATTGTTAATTCAGTAATAATATCGATAATGTTGATAATGGATACTAACATTTCTGTATAGTTGCATTGCTTAATTTTGCATAATTTGTTGGATCATTCCAGTGCTCATCACAAGTTACGAAAACTTTTATTTGATTATGAATATGAAATCATATATTGTCGTTAATAGTGTAATTGAGCACAATTATATTAACTTTCTAAATGATTCTTCAGGGAAGCAGAAATATTTTCTCAGTTGTGTTTTGAATTAAATATAGTTAGGCTGTTAATAATGATTTAGATAGATTTATTTAAAAATGCGAGTTAATAAATAGTGTTAGGACTATCAGTGATTTATTTTTGATGTGCTGCATTTGTAACTATGTCTATTGAGTATTATATAATAAAAACTGAACTCAATAAAAAAAGTGAAACATGGATATATACTTTCTTTTGTAATTTTCACCGGTAAACAATATGCTGAGCGTAGGTGTGAAGAATGTGGCCATGTTCTATATTATTTCCTTGATAGCTGTGCTGAAGCGACTATTAAATTCTGAAGTGTTGTGTGAGTTTGTGCCAGGTTGTATGGTGGTTTTGTGGGTTTAATGGGGTGCTATGACTTGGTTGTAACGCGGTATTTCTGTCCTCACTTCCCCTGTGCGCTCCCTGCAGTCGCTATGTACAGGGAGCCGTCGTTGCATGATGTTGGAGAAACCGTCCAGAAAGCAGGAGTGCCTCCCAGTAAAAGCACAAGTGAGCCTGCGGTAATGAATGGCGGAAAACCAGTCAGCAAGCCCACCAAAACGACATAGCCGGACCTGTGGATCTATGCTGACACTTTGGAATGGTTTCCCCCGGCCAGAAAGACTTCCTTCCATTCGTGGGTCAGGTTCAGGCAAACCTCCCAGTTCACCTCCTTTCAACATGTCTCGTCACTCGTGGATCGATCCAGAAGTCCGAGTCCAAGTAACCTGTGAGGAGAGACAATTGGATAGATTCACATTGAATGCCCTACCAGAAATGGAATGCCTTTTCAATATGCTCTGTAAC
Source organism: Mormyrops boulengeri (assembly GCA_026781065.1). Lineage (NCBI taxonomy): Eukaryota > Metazoa > Chordata > Actinopteri > Osteoglossiformes > Mormyridae > Mormyrops > Mormyrops boulengeri. Next base: position 41,719,447 of record JAODLD010000001.1, read on the forward strand.
TGTGACAATCCATAATAATGATGTAACTCACAGTCCCAAGTGAAAGCTTGCCTGCCGTTTACATGTAGTTTCCCATTTGAGCCCAACTGCAGCAGAATCCATATTATTCAAATATATTTTATATACCGCGGTACACTAGCTATGATCTGGGTAAAATGCTTTTACAAAAATGGACTGTGATCCTTTATACCCTTAAACATGTTCTCTTTCCCAATCCATCTCTCACTCTTCTCACCCTACTTTCTCTTTTTTTGCCATTTTCACTAGATATTTATCATTCATACTCACATACACTAACTCACATGCAAAATCATAATCACCAACACATACTATACAGTATAACATAATAAAATCCCATGGCTCATGTTATAAAAGATAACGTAATTCTTATCAGTGCTTCACTATTGATATCACTGATTAAGAGAAGCTGCGGGCTGGTCAAATTGCTCCTAAGATTGGCGCTAAGGAAGCATTAATATGCCTATGGCATTCAGTATAAAGGGCACTGACATGTCTAGAGTGCTTCATAAGTGGTGTATACATATCACACCCCTATTGCCCTTGCGGAGACGTTAGCCTCGCCCAATAAACAGGAAACTGTATTCTGTTTTCCTTACTCTTCGTTTTAGAGCAAGGGCTCTAGGAATATCTATAGGCCTTGTAGGTCCATTGTAGATCCCAGCCCATTTATCACACGCTGACTTCTCTGAACAATGGGCTATGCTTGTGGCAGCTGAACGGGCCCGGCAGCAGCCATTTACGAAATGTCTACTTTAGTCAACGTGGAGAACGGCTGGATGTAAGTAGATGCCGTTACTACTGGCTGCATCCTTATTTTGTTCAGCAAAGCATGGGCAAGGTTAGTGTTGTGTTACTTTCTTGCAGCAGCAATGCAAGAGATACCTTATATTACAATGTTTTCACTGTATAAAATTGAAAGGAGACGTAATTTTTAATGACTAGCCATTACGATGTATATGAGAGGATTTACCTAGCTCAGCATGCAGAGTCGAGTACTTCTCATATTGGCCTAGTATGTGCCTGTGCAGACCTCTAACCCAGCATGCAAAAACATGTGCCCAGCCATTGCTGGGTTAAAGGTGCCTCACCATCAGTCCACACTCAGTAGGAATAGTAGCATATTCAATTGACTTCATATTTTGTCCAGTTTGCTTATAATATTAATTTTTCAGCTTCTCAGTTTGAAAATTTTATACATTAGTAACAAAGATGTCTTACAAGAAAATTATAATATTTAACATTTTTTTCACTGTGACTACAGATTTGTTCCAGAATCAGGAGATAATTCTCGGCTTTTTGAATAATCTCTGGCAGTTTGAGCAGACTCCATGTTTATTTCTTATTTGCTTTAAAAAAAAAAAAATGCATCACTGATAGATTTCAACCAGCATGTATTTGTTTCATGGACCAAAGTTTAGAAAAGGATAGCGAACTGTTTTGTTTTTTTAACCTCATTTGTATTTAGTTCCAAATTAAATTGACACCACAGAATAAAATGATACTATTCACCAATTACAAGTGAAAATCTTCTTTCACCTTTGTTTAGAGACATTATCTGATTATGTATTCTATCGCAGATTTTCTGAATCAATCAGCAGAATTAAAACCAAACTTTTCTTGCTTCAGCGATTTTCATAATAGACATAATGGGCTGAAGCTATGCTGTTAAATTGCAATTATATTAATTCATTTTGATATTTATTACTCTGTAGACCTTGATTTTTAGGAGATACTGAAGCACATTAGCTAGAGCTGAATACTTGTCTGCACTAATGATGTTATACACTGTAGTAAGCCTCTAAAGAAATTGAGTATAATGTTTTAATTAAGTTTAGGGCTGGTGCCCTTCATCCACATGAAAATCATACTTCTTGAGTCAGTAACCAATAAACTCTACATGCTGGGCTATGTTCGCCCTGCAAACCAGATGACTGGTTAAATGAAGGCTGAATTTATTTTTGTAAATGACTGGTGTGTACATGTACAACTCAATTTTTTTTTCTTTGTTATTTACAGGTTGTATGTGGTGGTGTTTATACCTATGAATGGTTGTCTTTGAAATGTTATTTTCCTAACATGTTGAAATGTTGACATGGAAGGTCGTCATTACCTGCTTTGGTTTCAGCCTTTGATTTCTTTGTATCATCTGTTGCATGGGAAGAGGATGGCATTGAAGAATTGCATGTAGTAGGCCATGTGTATCAAGAACTGTTGGTATGTACTGCTAACTTTACATACATATATGCAAAGAGTTTGTCTGCACTGTACAGTTTGTGTTTGTGTGTTGTATACAGATACAACATATTGAATAAAATTATTTATATAAATGCGTACTGTAATGTCAGTAACAGATTTAATGCAATACAATGTGCAGTATATTATTGCACGAGTCATTTGAAAGGTATAGGAGAAAGATGTTGACTCATACTATAAAGTTTGGGCCAATGTGGATTCTTCAGACTTCTTTTCTTACTATCAGTCTTCTTTTCAAAGAGAAATGTGTCTATATTGTGCCAGTGTCGCTCACATAACATGAGACTCGATTTTGCCCTGTTTGTTGTAGTCCAGCATGGAATTTGATGTATACGTATGTATTTCAGATTCCATCTCTGGCTGTTTAGGTAATGCTCTATTGCTCTGCTCCATGTAAAGGTCTTTGGATAAGGTGTTAAATCTTTTCACAGTGACTGGAACAAGGGAAATCTTTGCACTGTTTTATTGAACAGTATATGCCATTGCAAATATGTCTTTCCAAGTTCTTTTAAACTTATTTACTACAAGATGTTGCACTGGTTTCATGCTAATGTTGTGCTGTAGTGCAGTTTTAAAATTATTATTATTATTATTATTCATGATGATCATAATAATAAAAACATAATTATTATTATTATTATAAATGGAAAATACAGTATACTCCATTTGATTTTAATACACACAATGCATTTTTAATAAAATAATTTGATTATACATGACAGCTGGTCAAACTATACAATGGAAAAGCACTAATATTCAGCACAGAATAACATCACAACAAAATATTATTCATGATAATAAAACATTTTTGGTTTATCTTACATTGTTTGGGTTCTGTCCATGTACTTACAGCTTAAACTGTGTGGCTTTACAGAATATGTAAGCATTTCTAGATAAATAATTTTCATACATATAGTTGTATTGGAAACATAAATTGTTTAAATTTCATGTGTCTACACAGAAAAAAACTGCTCTTGCTTCCACAATTGTTTACTTGCATACAACAATATAGTTTTAATAAAGATAATTTGTAAACATTAACATGAATGCTGTTATACAGGTGATATGCAGAAATGTGAATGAAGAATTACATCCCAGATCTGAGTCTTTCTCTTTGTTCTTTTCAATGGTTTTCATTATTATCATTCATTATGGTTTTTCATCAGCCTCTTGGCAACATCACGATCTTTTTCAGTTTCACAGAGTCTCCTTGTCCCCTTAAAGTATTAGTACTCTGATCCCACCCAAATTTCGCACGCGTTTCCAGTCCACCCTTCCCAGCATTCACAGTTGCCACAGCTACACCAGCCATTACCTGCCATAAAAGGTGAGAGAGAAAAAACACAGCAGAAAGTGTCACTCCATAGTCCTGGTGTTTTAGCGAGCTTCACTTGCCATGTAGCTAGAGGTAGCTAATACCCATAGATAGCACTGTTCTTTTCATCATGAAATTCTGGAAGGTTTTGGGGAAGCTAGTTTCTCTGTGTGTGAGTATCATTATTTTTAAGGATAATAACGTTTTACCTCCATATTACAGACCATAGTACAAAATATCTGTCAACATAATACTCTTGCCAAGGTAACAAAACTATTTTCCACACTATTTAAATACAATATGTTGAGAATAATGCGGCAGGGCAACTACTTGTACAGTCTGTGTCCGTGGGTGGAATCTTGTATTGATGAGAGTGCTGTAGATAATGCGCGTTATTTTCGGCTTGCAGCGATGGAGGATGCTTGGCAGTGCACTGCTTGTCTGGTAATCAGTCAGTACTCTGCCTACGAGCCTTGGCACCATGTCGATGTTTGTGGAAATGCATTTCTGGAGCAGTGACACTAAACGAATTGGTCGGTAGTAGCACTCCAGATACAGATAAGTGCTGCAATTCGCTTTGCAGAATGGTGTTAAGTAGACGACGGGCACCTCTAAATTAGTAAATGTTTACGCAATTGAACAAAGGAAAAACCTATTTAAATGGTGAAATACCACTGAAGACCATTTTTTTCACAGTCAAAAGGAAGCCTGTTTGGCTAATTCCTACATACAGTGAATAAATACAGCAAATGTAAATTTGTGTTTATAATGTAAGTATTATTACACGTGTAATCTCTGCGTAATGTTGATATAATAACCCACAATTAAGTTAAATGCCTTGTGCCATTATGAGCTCTATTTTCCCTGAGCAAAGAAGCATCTTCATAATATTAAACTTGCCACTATGTCTCATAGTGCCTTCCTGATCTTGGCAAAATTCTGTCCATTTCATTATAATAGATTTTGCTTCAGTGCCTATACATTTTCATAAATCATTCTGCAATTGGTGCTTTGTCAAGAACTTTATTTTTTTTTGGAGAGTTCCTTTACCTTAACAATTTAGATTTTGTTAGAGAGATACACCGAGTGACTATGGAATCTACCACAGACAAGTGAATTTATTCTAAATTAATTCTATTTTTAATAGCTACTGTGCTTGACAGAAGCTATATTTCACAAACATATGTATGAAGATGATATATAACTATATATACAAGTGTGTATATATCAAGAAATCTTGCAGGGTAGAAAATGATCATACTCACAAGACCAAGCCTTGGACTTATAAGTAACATAATTATGAAAATGTTGTTTTGTACAATTGCAATTGTAATAAAAACATATATCCATCACCATGATTAATATGAAGTACTGCTTCAAAAAGTATAATGCACTAGGAGCCCCCATAATATAATAATATATAATATGTAAAAGCCTTTTAATAACCTTTACCAGAAAAAAAAATCTAAGCCTGTTGCTACAACGTCAAGTGCAATTTGACTCCAACGAAACCAAAAGGAAGGCAGAGGTAATAAACGTTGGTAGATTTTTTCTTGAAAGAAGAGGTAGCCTTGGTTCCAGGAAGCCCAGGCCACTACGTATAATTGGCGCGCAGTCGTCTCCCAGGCTACAAGCTGCCGCCTTGTTGGGACAGTCACCTCCGACTCCTGCCCAGACTCGGACGTCATTTTAATTAGTTCAGCTTCACATGTTGACCTGTTGTCCTTAACGTGAATATCTGTCATCGCCGCTAATTAAGCAGAACAAATTTAAGAGTAATTACTATAATCTTTCCTCACCAATGCAAAAAATTAGTCGATCTGTGGCACTCTAACACACTTAGGTTTTTTGTGCAGCAATACATAATTATACCTTTACTAGAGTGTTTCTCATGATGAATATATGGATTTCAGTACAAACCAATAAAACTTTCAATTAAAAATAAATACAGATTATTTAATGAAATTTGCATTTTGCTATAATGTGAAGAAATGGAACTTCACTGGATCTATAAACCAGCATTTATAATCAGTAATTAACTATACCAAACAATAGAATCTTGTTTTCAGACATTTATTCTATGTTGGTAGAGATTAATTGCATGAAGATAATGAAAAAATGTCCCACATAACCCAAAAATGTCAAGCTGGCAATTAAACCATTTAATCTTGCATTTATTTATTTAAAAACTTACAAAATCATATGTATTTGAATATTTACTGTGGTATTGCTGCTGAAGAGTACTAAAGCATAGCTTCTTCTGGGATTTCAACTGGCAGCGGTTCTGTTACCAATCTTGTTTTTTTCCTTAAAGGATCTGCAGTATGTTATAAAGTAGACAAGTCTGTAAGATGCACCACTTTTCACTGTATTATTTATAAGCCAGTCAATCATATGCCCAGCATAATACAAGTGACTGAAGCTTGCCCAGATGAAAGAAAATGGATCCAAGTTCTCTTCCATTCAGCATGGATGGGTTAAAATTTAATAATGCATATTTTATAACTTGACACTTCTAAAATGTACAATAAATAAAGAATAAAACAATTTGGGTTTTTGGCAAGAGTCTAATCGTAGTTTAAATTTCGAACTAATTGTGCTCTTTTTTAGAAAATAGATTTCTGTTTGAAAGAGTCTTTTCACCAGGGTTGGGGCCATTCCGGAATGCAGTCATCAGTTCCAATCCAAATCAGAAAATGGAACTTGAGTTGGAATTTAAATCTCCCTGAAATTCGAATTCACTTCCAAATCTGTTCCCCATAATATTTTTTCCCATGCCAAATCCAGTTCCATTTCCTAATTTGGACTGGAATTGATGAATGCATTCCGGAATGGCCCCAACCCTGCTTTTCACAATGTATTACCTGTGCAGATGAGACCATCATGTTTGTCGCAGTCTCTGTCATCACATTCGCAGAACTCTCCGGACACATACCAGTCCTGGGGCGAGCATATACATTTTCCACAGTGGCAGGAACCTAAGAAGAGATTAACTTTCTTTTCAGCAGAAGTGGACATTTCAGGTCCAGAAAATAAAAATCCAGACCAAGATTTTGTTTCACCCAACCAGGTGAGCACTCTGTGACTGTGACTCTTTATGCTCAACTGGTTGGTTGAAACAAAATCTTGATCTGGATTTTTACCTTCTGCACCTCTTTTTCCACCTCTGTTTTTCAGTCACAAATAATATGTATCATCCATCCATCCATCCATCCATCCATCCATCTATTCATCCACTCAGTTTATCTTGGTCTACACCTGCTTGTCTTATACAGAGTTGTAGAGGTCTGTAGCCTATCCTGGAAGCTACAGGAGAACATGCAAACTCCTCACATGTAGAGTCGGGGCGGAGACTCAAACGCTGGTCCCAGTGGTATGAGGCAACAGTACTAACCAGGGCTACCCCAATAATATGTCATGTGTAACTAAAATTAAATAACATTAGGGGAGTGGGTGGTGCATACCCATGAATGACTGGTCAAATCCTGCCTCTGGTTCTTTGCCCGTGCAGAGATTGCAGGGTCTTTGTGTGTGTGTGTGTGTGTGGGGGGGGGGGTGGCATTTTCTTTAAGTAATCTGATTTCCTGCCACAGTCCAAAAACATGTGGTTTGGCGAGTTGGTGACCCTAAATAGCCCATAGCCTGATGGGGTGGCATATTGACCAGAGTGTCCCTCGTCTTGTTGCCTGTGCTTCCCGGGACGGGTTGCTATGAGTCTGGAGCCAAAAAGAGGCATCACATTTTTTATGGGTCCATATGCACACAGGTGACTTGCTAAATGCTTGCACCTTCTCAGTATGTGCAAAACTAAAAGAAAGCTATAAACCAGTGTGAAACCTCCATGGGCAGCGTGTTATTTTGCCAATAGGCAGATTCCAAGAAGAATCAGAAATTTGTAAGAGGTGAATAATATGTGAATTTGTGCATGGAACATAGTACAACCATTTGTCAGGGTGAATTGTAAGTACAGCAAAGATAATTGCACAGCTTATTTAACATATGGGGCAAGATTATCCCAGGAAAATACACTGATGTCTATGGTAAATGTCATAGTCTAATGGAGGAATATATTAGTCTGATAAAGATCCAAATGTTTTGCCTGTAATGTGCCTTCAGAATCCATAAATAACAGAAATGCGAATATCTGAGGGATCATATGATCTGAAATGGGCTGACATCCCATCTAGGGTGTGCCTTGTGCTTCCTGGGAAAGGTGCCAGGCTCATCGCAACCTGGAACTTCTTTCTTCGATGGATAGATAGCAATAAGAGTGATACATAAGAGAATTAAGGACAAAAGGATATCAGTTAACGAAGAATGGACAAACATAAACTAGTGACATAAGAACATAAGAAATTTACAAACGAGAGGAGGCCATTCGGCCCATCAAGCTCGTTTGGGGAGAACCTAA
>JAODLD010000001.1:41745699-41770141 GCA_026781065.1 Mormyrops boulengeri
TCACTAGCATTCTCTCTGTTATACTCACACTCCGTCACACATTACTCACTAGCATTCTCTCTGTTATACTCACACTCCGTCACACTTTAAATGTTTCTGTTTTTAATGGTATTTTACTAAAGCAGTAGCATTACTATAGGACAACTACTTCAGACAGCAAGTACATAAAATTTAGTCAATAAATATATTTATTTTCTGTCTGAACTGCAACTATTATGATTATAGAAATATTTGTGTGACATTTGTCAAAAATGTTGTAATCTTCCTTCATAGCCAAGATGTGCGTAGTATACTGAAATGTAATTTACAAAAAAAAATATAAAAAATGGGAATATCTCATATCAGAAACAGTATTAACCTAAATTTTAGCTTATACCTCATTTTCCGGGAACACGTCAGCTCGTCATACCGCTAATTCTCCTCCACTCACTGTCATTGGTTGGTTATTCCACTATTAAAGTCTCACTTGGTAACACTGGGAGATCTTTACTTTTATTATGCACTTCTCTAGTATGACGCAAGTCTTCAGGGTGTTTTGATTCTGACTTTTCTCATGCTTTTGAGTTCTGACACATTTTGTGTAGCTCGTATTTCAATACAAATATAAACAAAGACCCTTTAGTTTATGTCCAGTTAGCAGTTCAAGCTATTGTCCTCCCCTCTAGGATGTACCTTTGCCTGGTGCAGTTTAAAACAGTGGGGGGATGTTTGCTAACAACAGGCCAGATTCATTTTTGCACCAACTGGCACTTAGGCACTGTCCACTCAGTGGGTCGGAGTAAGCCCTGCCGAAATGTCACAGATCTGACCTGGCTAATACTGCATAGTTACAAAGTATTAATGCTGCAGTGTCAGATCTGTGACATCCATCCATCCCATCCACTGGTTATCCTGGTGAGGGTCACAGGGATACAGAAAATACAAGATGATTTTGTGGTTCATAAGAAGGCAGAAGTTTTAAGTGTTTTTGTAGCACCTAAAATGATTTCATGAACACTGCAGAACCATTCTTTTACAGCTTTCTGAACCAGCTCTCTGGCTATCGTATGAGATCTGGAACGGTTATTCTTCACGTGACATTACTTGCACTCAGCTATAAACCTTAGCTGCGTATTGTGGAGAGATTTCCACATTATTCTCGGTCCTTCTATGAGGAGCCTCTTTCCAATTATTTTGCTCACACTCAAACTGGGTGAAACCTATGTTGGCGCAAAGCGTGGTAAAGAGGCCCAGGTTATTTACCTCTGCCGGAGCACGGCATGATGGACGTTCCCTGACACCGCCTGAGACTGGCCTCAGGGGACAGGTGACATGAAAGTGGATGCTCACATTTCTTCCCAACCCAGCCGTCTGTGCAATCACATCTCCCACAGTTGCACTGTCCATGACCTTCACTCCGTAGAAGGAGAGAGAGAGAGAGAGAGAGAGAGAGAGAGAGAGAGAGAGAGAGAAAAAAAATGAGAAATAAAAAAGGATTGATTGTCCACCAGCTCCAGAACTGACAGCCTAGCAGACTTAAGGCTGGCTTCAGCCATGTCTATGTGAGTGGCTGCAAGGGAATTAGGCTTTACCTATGAGCTTCACTAACGGGGTTGTATGGCGATGATGGGATTGATGGAGGGCTGTTCTCAAGCTTATTAGAAAAGTGACATGTTTCTCGATGTTACAGAAATTCCCCAAAAGAATATCTGGAAGTCTGGATTACAACTTGCAATATTAATTTGATGATGACACAAATTCACAAACATAATAAAACATACAATTTGTTATCACAGATGCACTATTCATGCTACTTGCTTCCTCAGTGCTTAATAATTTATAAAATATATGTATATATGCTGTAATTTACAGGTATAATTAAATTAGTGTACAGTCTAAATCATTTTAATTAGAAAATGTATTAAAATATGTCACAGAGCAGTGTAATTCTATGAATATTATTTCCAATGACTGTTTTACTTCATGTTTGTTTGTTTAAGAGTAAAATTAATTCATTTAAACATGAGGTGTCAATTTAGATTAAGTGCATCTTCATAATGCACTTATACAACATTCATTAAACATGAGGTGCTTCATAATACTTGTTTATTGATGTATATTAATGTTTATGTATATTACAGTTATCATGTCTTATTTATTGAAATATTATGAAGGCAGTGCTTTAAGATGTTAAGGTATACTTACATGGTGCTTATGAATATTCTGTGGATGCATTATAAATGCATTATGAAGGAGCACTTAAGGTAAATTGTTACCAAACTTTTTTTGTGTTTTGGACACACACACATGTACACACAGGTTTGTAATTATATTTTTGTGGGGACTCCATTCATTTCTATGGGGAAAACTATAATCCCAACATGATGACCTTAACCCCTACCCAGCCCTAACCTTAGCCATAAGTAACCAAAAACAATACGAGACTTTTGGCAATTTTAGTTTTTTGATTGCATTCACAGATCTTTGTGGGGACCTGAAAAAATAACAGGTTTTTAATACATTGCGGGGAACATTGTTTTCGGAATAACCAGGATATTAAATATGTACTGTAAATTCTTTCCCAGGCAATTTCTTCTCTGTTCTCTGGAATTAAAATAAAAATGTATCTTGTGCAAAGAATGATTTCAAGGTCAGCAAGTTCAAAAACAATGTATAGGATCTGTGTCTTATAATGCAAACCGTGCTCTGTGTTAGGAAAAATGATTTAAAATGAACATTGTAATTTTAAATTTGAAGAGAAAGCAATGCATTGATAATGCAGCATACCAAACAAATGTTACTGGCATCTCAGAATCAATTACAGAGAAAACATGCAAGTCACAAATGGATTCACCGATGGACCGCTCAGTCTGTTTCCGCCGTATCATCTTGAAATTTATTTGGCAAATGTGAGGCAAATGGGAGCGTCCTCCCCCTTACCAGAGCAGAAGTCGTCTGAGTATCTGTCGTATACTGAGTGGCAGCTCCTCTCGTCACACTCACAGGTCTCTCCATGAATGTCCCCCCACTCGCCGGAGGGATCCACGTCATAACAGGTGCATTCCCCACAGATGCAGGTCCCTGTGGATATACATGCCGCCGTTAAGAAATGTGCATCGACGTGCCACTGCACAGCTGCCCTCCCTCCATAGAAAAAAAGTCTTGTAAAGTGGTCTGTGTCTTTCCAGGTAGGTTGTTATAATATCCATGATGTGAATATTATATTTAAGCCTCATTGATCAGTATTCCGATTCTTTCACAATCAGAAGCCAAAGGGGGCTCTACTTCTGCAATCTATTGCATAAGTGTTCTTTTATTTGTTTCTGCTACACAGCTGATTTTGGATTTGCAAATAAGCGTTGGGAAGTCACAAGTAAAAAACAATAAAATGTCCTATAAATGATCCAATGTCACATGTATTTTAACGAACATTCAGATAGACTTTTGACAAATTCATTTATTCATTCATTCATTTTCCATAACCATTTGTCCTATGCAGGGTTGTGGGGATCTGGAGCCTATCCCAGAAACAATAGGCACAAGGCGGGGAACAACCCAGGATGGGGCATCAACCCATCACTGGACACACTCACACACCACTCACACACACATTCACACCTTCAGACAGTGTGGTAACTCAAATTCATCTTAGCATGCCTTGGGTGGGGGGGGGACCGGAGTACCTGGAGGAAACACCACAACGACATGGGGAGGACATGCAAACTCCACACATATACAGCTGGAGCGAGTAGTGAAACCAAGGCAGGAGTATAAGAGTAAGCAGCAAGCTAATCAACTGACCAGAAAACCAACTAAAGTACTGAGAGCGACCCTTCGTTCACAGAGTAGATCTTAGTGACTAAGATGGCGACTTTAGAATCAGAATCCTTTAATTTGCCAGGCATAAGAAGTACAGGGATGTGGTGGCCGTCAAGAGGGATCCACTTATTATATTTTCTTATTTCAGAGAGAATGAAATTCAATTCACACTCTACTATTAGTCCAGGTATTAGCACTTGAGGCTGTGGGTGGATTAGAACCTGCTTCTGAAATGAAAATAATCATCGATCCACATGCACTAAAGTTCTGCTGCTGCGTCTCTTTTGAATTAAAGGCCTCTGGCTGAATGGGCACCAACTAATCTTTTCTCCCTTTGGTAGCTGGGAGTCGGATTCATGTGATGCAAACGTCCATCTGTCGGGATGCTTTGGTAATGGGGTTGATGGGCTGCAGCCATGACTGTGGAATTTCTCAGTAAAAGGGAAACCCCAGTGCTCACCTAAAGAGGTGGAGTTTGACCTACTTCTGCTGTATCCAGACATGTTGGGGGGGGGAGGGGGGGTTGAAGCTGCCTTCCCCTTTTGTCTGAACAATTGGAAGTGCCCCCCTTTTTGCACTCTGTGTGCCCCTTTTTTGATAACCACAATCACGCAATATTTAGCTCCCTGTTGAGCACCCGCCCCCCATAATTCTGTGTCAGTCCCCTGTGGTATCATGTGTCCATAAATGCAGTTGATTTTACATGTACTATGTAGTGTAATACTGATTCTGACCTACTTTCGTTTTTGTTCTCTTGTTATGAGATTAACATACAGTAAGCAATGCTTGGTACACAGCAAGACATATATGTTTAACTGTTTTAGTAATTTCTCTCACTACATAGAAATATATGTTTGATATTTTGTTAATTTGCTGGACACTATTACTGTTACAATACAGTCCTCTGCTTCACTGTGCCTTCACAAAAGGCTAAGAGAAAAGCAGACTGTTTAATGCAGCCCAATGATCTGCTGGGGTAACTGCAGTTTAAAAAGCCTGATAATTCTTTGAGGTAGAGCACTATCCTCATGGTTAGTCAAACACCAAGGCTGGCATGTAGATCAGGCTCACAGTTTTGGATCAAAGGAGGACACTGAGTCTCAGAATAAATGAAACATTTAGGCCTTATTAAGTAGAATGTGATGAGTGAAATGGGTGGAACCAGAGGTGGAAATTTCAGGTCCAGGAAGTAAAAATCCAGACCAGAATTTAGTTTCAACCAAGCAGTTCAGTTTAAAGAGTCAGAATTACAGAGTACTCTACTGGTTGGTTGAAACTAAATCATGGTCTGGATTTTTACTTTCTTGACTTGAAATTCCCACCTCTGCGAATTACCCACAGCGAACTGGAAAATATGCTACCCTTTTCAAGGTCCATTCAAAATTTTAAATTTAATTTGGAAGCACAAAAATATATATAGAATATATTTCAAGTCAGGAAACCACTATAAAAAATCATAATCAAAATCAATTTATATAATAACACTCAATTTTCTCATTTCAAGAGATTACAGAGAAATAATTAAGTTCTTCCAATGTATTAGAAATGTAAAATTTCTTAAAACGTCATTGTCCAATTGGTCCAACAACCAAGTCCAAAAAAGTTTCTGAGGAAGTGGTACAGTGCAATGGGTACAGACATATTGACACAATCTTCATTTGATGCTATTTTTAGCATCTTAGTCTGACAACAGCTCAGAATTGACAGTGCTTTTTAAAATATGTACCTCGGTTGCTACAAATCTTGCCATCCGGAGATGTGCATCTCCTCTTGCTCTCCCATGGGCTGATGTCACACTGGAATTCACATTTATCTCCATGCCAACCAGCCGCACAGTAACAGTTTCCACAGTAACACTTTCCATGGCCTGAAACCAGAGAGTGAACAGATGAGTTCACCATCTTTTGCTCCCTTCAGACAGCTTTCCATCTGAGTTAGACCTTCTCAGGTGCTGCAAATTTAAGAAAATTCTTGTTTGTTTCTCATTATCATAAAGGGGACATTTTCCATGATTGTGGTTGTGTTGGCTCCATAAGTAATTTCTTCTTAATGAATAAAACCAATAAAAGCATTTTATATAATAAAATCCCAAAGTATTCCATTACATAGCCACTAAAGGAGCAAAATGGCAAAGCACAAAAACCTCGAGGAAGGGAATAGGTGCCATTTTTAGGCCAAAGATAAATGTCAAGTTGATAACATTTCATTATTTCAATTTTCGTCACAATAATTTAATATATACTAACACATTTCATCTTGACACTGTAAAAGTAAATTCACACTACCTTTTAAGAAGAATATTTCTGCCTTACTTTTGAAATTATGGGATATCCTGTTTAAATAGATCACATACTCTCAGTAGCCTCCTTTTAAATTTAGTTTTAATGGCCCAAAATATTGGACAAACTTAATACACAGACATGAACATACTTTGAAGAAATGGGTTATAATTATAGAAAGACAATATGTCATTTTCAGTGCAAAAGTAGTTAAAGTGTTTTAATTAAATACTGAAAAGTTACATACATCCTACAGATAAGTGACAAATCAGGTTGGCGATCTTCTTGCTACTGGTTCTCACTTGCGTTTGTATCTTGAATGGGTCGTGCTGTGGCTCTAAATATTTTATTAGCCCTTTCAGTGCTTTGATTGCCTTCTTTGCTTCACTATCCTAGTGAGTGATGAATATCCATTTCATATGTGCAGATTGAAGCAAGTTTGTTTATATTTACTCCATTCATTTAACCTTTATGCTAACAAACTCCTTCAGCATCAGATGATAGTACCACTGCTCTTCTGAGTAGCAATTATTACCTCCCATCCTTACTGAACTTTGAGAAGTGTCTTGAAAGGGACATCTTTACTTGGAATACATTACACAGTATAGTATATTAATCAGACTGGCCTTTTTAAAGCATTCCCCGTTCAAAAAATTGTACTAAAGCGAACTGTTTGCATCTAGGCTTATTATACATATTGTTTTTATACCAAAAGGTTTTTTAAAAATGTTTTATTATGTTGTTGTAGCCTACTAATAAAACCCTGCATTTCAAATTTCATGTAGTTTGCAGATAACGAAAGTACCAATAGAGGTAAAAAATTCCAATAGGCAGTATAATCAGAACTCTACTACTGAAAATTCATATAATTTTGCACCTGGAAGAATAAAACTGATGACAGAAACCCCTCAGCAAATGGCCTATCATAAATTAACATCACACACTATTATGCAGAGTCTGGACAGCCGCTTGTGGTCGCAGGCATACCTCCACACATCTCACCGGTCTCCTCGTCAAGGCATTCGCTGTCGTCGCACTCGCAGAACCGCCCACTGATAAGACCCCGGCCATCCGGGTTGTAACATATGCAGCTGCCACAGTGACAGGATCCTGCAGACGCAAACACATGGGAGCCTGTGATTCTGGGCCCAGAAGGTCATCTGCAAGTGACCGGGCTGCCCATGTGGTGCGACGTCTGCAGGTCAGCTTTGGACAGTGCCCTCTGCTGCCTGCTGAGGACTATGGCAGTGGGCAGGGATGACTTAAACATTACAGCAGACAACAAGCCCACATATCAGAATGTTTTCTTTAAATACAGGGGCATCATTAGGTCTATTTTAGCCTATTTAAAATGTTTTCAACCCCTCCCAAATAAATGTGTATTTATTAGCTTAAGTCATGAATAACTTATATATGTTTGCCATTGCCTCCCCCCAGTAAAGATTCAGCCCCCCATCTATTCAAATACCTGCCATTCAACCAAGTCTCAGTGTTCAAATAACTACCATTCAACCAAGTCACAATGTTCAAATACCTGCCATTCAACCAAGTCTCACTGTTCAAATACCTGCCATTCAACCAAGTCTCACTGTTCAAATACCTGCCATTCAACCAGGTCTCAGTGTTCAAATACCTGTCATTCAACCGGGTCTCAGTGTTCAAATACCTGCCATTCAACCGGGTCTCAGTGTTCAAATAACTGTCATTCAACCGGGTCTCAGTGTTCAAATACCTGCCATTCAACTGATTCTCTTTCTACAGAAGCAAATAATAACAGGGAAAGCTAAAGAGCATGAACATAAAAAGCAAAGATCGGTTCAAACATGATTCTGAATGAACTAAAGTTAGTTGCCAATAACTTGCCTGCATTTGAACAGATTACTCCTTGAGGGTTTCGGCATAACTCTTTACTTTTTCTCTTTGAATGGTTGCAGTCTTCTTTATACTGACAAGCTTCGCCAAACCAGCTCTCCTCACACATGCATTTCCCACAGTCACAGGTACCGTGACCTGAAGAACGTGATACAAAAAGAAGAAAATATTTTAGTGAAAACATACTCACATATTCAGACTTCTGGGTGTGGGTCATACATTACTGCATCACCCTGGAAGGCAACCAATATAAAGATGGATATAAATCTACTTCATACAGCAGTGTTCTGTGTGACAATAAAATCAAGGGCCACAGGGATGTAATACTCTAGTATGGTCAGTGAGCCGAAACAAGTGTCAATCAGCCCATTAGGTGACACGAGCAGCCGCCTAGGGCACCATCTTCTGAGGAGGTGCCGACTTGCTAGCCTATTTCACTTGGTCCTCATGCAAGGGTGTGGGGGATGGGGGCGCATCATTATAGCTTGCCAAGGGCTCCCCAATCAGGTTTATTGGTCAAGTATGCTCAGACACAAATTTGTCTCCAGTTGTCAATGGCTCTCCAGTGTACTTGCACGACAGCTCAACACAAGTAGAGTAGATACACATTGTTACAGTACTTAGCTTTATCTAGCAGACACTTTTGTCCAAAGTGACATACAAGTGAGAAAGCAGGGTCAGTCAATCGGGGCAATTGGGGTTAAGGATCTTATTTAAGGGGATATGATTACCCTGCTGGATATTGGATTTGACCTTCTGATCATGAACACAAATCCCTAACCATGAGTGCTTCACACCACTTTTGTGGCCTCTCCTTTGGGAAGAATCATCAGTTACCTACTGAATTAACTGACTGAAATACATGTATTTGACTTTCCGAATTTTTAGCATTTGACCTTTGATCAGTGGTATGTAATGGAGAAAAAAGCTCTGATAGACAGAAACAGGTTTAGTCTAATATAATCAAAATGCCTGAATAATTTAGCATGAGCAGGATACTCAATGTTGCAGCAATGAACAACAACAGAGTAATTCTTCTTTCATATGATTACTTTGCTGCCTTCAACACAGTGCTATCTGCGAATTCTGGAAACCCAGATTAGGTAATCTGACGCAAAGGAAGCTTTTTATCTCGATTTTCACAAACAAGTACAACACTAAACCCACAAGGCATTACTCAAAAAGAAAAAAAAATCCTCTTTAGTCTTTTCTTCATATAAATGAGGTGATCTTTATTCTTTATGAATATTGTAGGTATCATAAATAACACTTCAGGAGCAAACTCAAACTCAAACAGCAATCTTAAATTCAATAGGCTATGAACTGACAAAGAAGGCCAACTGAATAATACTCTCCAACCTTGATATCTTCTTGCATGCATCTGTAACTGCATCATTTTAAGTCCCTGAGTTTATTGTTAAATCAAGCAGATTTGGCTGTATTTATGCTGTAAAACAAGGATTATTAAGTATCAGATGAGTTTAATCCAACAAACAATGTCACATATGAATTTGGAGATAGTGGATGGATGATGATCAGATTATTCTATATCCTTATCTTATGATATCCTTATCTTATGTTATCCTTATCTTATAATATACTATGATATCAGTTTCAGGACTACTCCTATGAGGTTTCACTGTCATCTGTGAAGTTATTATACGCAGAATGAATCAGGAAGGAAGGAATTTTTTAATATTTCAGAATTTGTTCCTGATACTTAGCTGCATTATGTGTAAAAGCTACTTATTTAGTGTTTACTGATTAAGTAAATTTAGTGATTAAGTTTAATTGTAAGTAAATTAAGTAAATTATTAAGTAAATTTAGTGTTTACTGAATTCAATTCAGTTAATCCTCAGTACTTTCATGTTCTTTTTTCTTTTTCTTCGAGGTAGATGCTTCAGATCTTAATGGCAGATTTTTTGTGCTGTCGTACTTATAGTTTAAATGCCCATGTTTTACATAAACATTCATAAACGTTAGATTCAGACAAGAAAAACCCAATTACTCAGAAGTACAGCTTAGATTTTTCATAATAAACCTAAAAATTATAGATTGCATTCAACAGTTATATATCGAAAAGACTTTGTCACACAAGCATAATTTAAATATAGGAAATATACCTTCATTTGCAAATCAACATGCTCAAATATACATTTTTTTTCTTCATTGTAGTACTCTCACCATTATATCTGCAATATTGTGAAATTATATTGTACTCAATTTGCCTTAACAAAAACAAATTTGTCATCAAGATTTTGATCTTTTTTTAAAAAAAAAAATCACGATTGTGTTTTTTTGTAAACTGGAGAAAATCAGCGTCATACATTTCTACATCCTCAACATGTCAATTTACTGGACACGTCTTCCAGTAATTTCATAATTCATATCAGAGTGAAATGGAAATAGGGGTAAATACATAGAAGCAGAAACCAAGTAGATTAGAAGTTAATACATAACTGCCTGTGCATGCGTTTCCAGGACACATCATACAGTTCTACAATATAATTTTATATATTACAATATAATAGTTTTTGGTGAATGCAAATATGACGTAAAACAGAAGAAAAAAAAACATGCTGCTTTTTTGTATGCTGGTCAGTTAATTACATATGTATTATTGCCTGTGGCTGTTTCAGGGTCGGCTGTTTCTGTCTGGCTGTGATGATATTAAGGAGGCTGAAAGAAGAAAATCCCTCACAGAAATGCCCTGTCAAGGACTGTCTCACTTAGCCAAGCACGCTGACACCCTTGGATCTGCACTCTGAAAAATCCCCTATTCTGCTCTTTCATAGGCTGTGGGAGTTCCACACAGTGAAGAGATTGATTTCGCTACCCCACACTCAGGGGCATAGGAGCTGGGAGGGTGTATTTAATTTGGCCTCATGCTCCCCCTCCCCCGCCCCCCCAATAAAATGACCTTTACCTTTAAATTATTAAGTTGTGTCTTTTTGAGAACGATATAATATCTGGACAATATTAAAAAATATTGGGAGGGGAACTGGAGGTAATATCTGCCAACCAGGGCTTGAGGTTGATGGTAAAATTTGCCAACGTGGTGGAGCGGCATTGCAGCGGTAAAACTTCTTGTCGGCTAATTTTACTGCCACAGAATAGCTGAACAACAGATTTCTGGCATATTGCGCATCATTTGTGGATGTCAGGGAGCTGCTGTCGATTTGCGGGAGACTCCTGGAACCTCCGGGAGAGGTGGGATTTCTTTTTCCCACACTTCTGTGTAACTTCCAAGTTAGTACTAGTGCTTGTGGTCAACCAATCACCAAAGTTTATCACTAGAAGCGACTCCCCAGTAGTTCCTGGTCAAACGAAAAGTACCTATCCTGGAGTAGGGACAAAAAAAAGGACCAGGAACTACCTCCTAGGAACTACAATCAGGCCACGTTCCTACAGTGGAAACATGACCAAAGTTCCTGGTTCCCAAAAAAGGTTCTCATTCCTTCTGGATATCTTTTCCTTTCCATATATGTAGACGACCTGGGTGGCAAGGTGGCTTACCTTCAAGGAGGATTGCAGGTCATATAGAGCTTGCATGTTCAATTGTTTTTTTTTTGGCACTGTCCAAAAAATTATAGTTTACATTTTAGGGGGAACACTGTTACATCAAATTAAAAACCACATCTTAGCACTAAACATAATACTGTGATACTCAAGTGTATGAATATTTTCTTACACCCTTAAAATGTGGGTATATTTCACCACTACTGTACTTTGACTGATCGCCAAAACAGACATCACCTACCATACTGCACAGTATAAATGCTCCATCTTCTTATTGAGCTTCCCTGCTTATACTAGAAATCTACAGTGTTCCAACATTTCTAACAGCATGGGGTAGATGTTTTGACACAGAGTTTTCAGAAGAAACATGGATTTCCAAGGGCTTCTGTGTCATGATGAGGCAATCGTCTGCTCAGAATTAATTTGTTCGACAGCCCTATTCCCAAAGAGGCCTTGGGCAAAACTCTCTGACTGACCGGAATGCACCATGTTCCCAGTGGAGCTGAATGCCATTGACATTGCATAGAGTAAACCTGAGGAAGGAAATGAAATGGATGGAAGACAAAGATTTGTTTCAACTTAAGTGAAACAGCAAATTTCAAATGCCTTCTGGCTACTGACTACTACAATTTTTAACAAAATGTATTCTTCACTGTTTTAAAATGTTACACAGTTTTAAGTAGAGAATCCATTCATCCACCCAACTGCTTATTGTGTTCAGGGTTGTGGGGGGGGGGGCACTAGTCTATGTCCGAGGCACAGGCATATATACAGAAGGGGGTGTCCTGAATAAGCTGCTCTGCCCATTAGTTTATCAGTTATCCCATGAATTTATGATCCCAATGTTAAAGACGCCATGTTTGTCGTTATGTTGAAAGCAATACAAAAGAAACTAAAAATGTGATCTAAAAGTTGTTTTCATTTGATATTGGCATTGTACATATCTTGTGGTTAAATGGCACTTGAATTTTTGAAACATAACACGTAAATTACACTTAAAAATGCAAAAGTAATATTTGCTTGTAGTGTAGCAAATGACATTAATATGATATTCGCAAACGATTGGTTTGTGGGGAAGAAGTCGCTTGCAGGAACTATACAGTCATATTCATTTCCCTGTAAAGATTAGTTCTTTTCGTTCTTCCACTTATCCTGAGAAATACGATGTGAATGCTGCTTCCCTCCTGCACTATGGCCAGTGAAGCCAATGAGGCAGCAGTAAGGCAGTGTTGTCAATTTTGGTCACCTGGCAGGAGTGAGATTTTCAATTTGAGACAAGTCTGCACACAAATTCACACACATTTACATGTATGACGTCCACATAGACATTATCCTCCGAAAGATGCAGCCTGTGAATTCAGATGCAGCCACAGTGTGTCTGAAACCATAGTGCACATCACTTAGTGCACAAAAAGTTCCTGGATGGCACCTCACATCTGGTCAAAACCTGAAGTGTGCAAACACTGTGGCTGTGTCTGAGTACAGGGGCTGCATCCTTCTAAAGGTGCATTTGAAGACGGAATGCTTTACAGCGATGTGACAAGGCTGTCCCATTTCGAAAGCTCCTTGACAGGTGTTCCACAAATGCGTCCTTCTTTTTCGCTCTAAGGAGGATGCATTCGATGGATCCTTCGCAGCTCAACATATCCCAAGATTCATTACATAGAGGTAAAGTGGGTGTGGCTAAAGTGGGTGTGTCCCGGCTAGGCCACAACAGTGGCGCTTCGTCACTCAAGGGTAAGGGTGGGAACAGCTGATGTTGCAAATCGGAAATTATCCATAGGCCAGACTGACCCAATTGACACTTTTTGTTTGACCTTCAAAGAACGCACCCTACAAATGCTACACCTTTGTAGACCACATCCTTTGAAGGAAACAGCCCCGGAATTCAGACACAGCCTGTACACTATTCACTATCCCACAATTCTAGATGCAACAACTGAGGAAGTCAGTAGTGAACCTGAACATGACGGGTAACGGTAATTGGGGTTTTAAATGTGAGTACAGTTCTTAAGATTAGAATATTTTAATTATATTTTTTATCATAATATCAGATTATCATAAAAAGTATGAAACACATATTGATAAACATATACGGCTTGTTTGGTATTTGTTTGCATGCAGGACATCCGTCATTATAGGTCAAAGTCCAGGACTTCAAAGGTAACGTAGTGCATCCTGGTAGTGTGCATACTGTAATTTTGTACTCTTGCGCTAAGGAATCACACTAAGTGACCATTGCCGTAGTGTGCACATTTTCTTCATTTAAGTGCATAGTGCGTAGCATGTGATTTCGGATGTAGCCCCAGAATCTCTCATTTAGTGATGGGAATTCTGGCTTTTTTTCATGAGCCAGGTCATTTGGCTCAGCTTAGAAATAAGAACCAGCTCCTTTCGGCTCCCAAATGACTCTCCATTTAATACCACTTCTGGCGTTTACCGTTCAGCCAAATTTAGCAATATTTTGACCTATGATTGGTATGTGTACACATATATCATTTAATTTATTCAATGCATGTATGCATTGTATTGTATGCATGCATGTGTTTATAGCATGAAACTGAATGGGTCCAGCTGCTAGCAGCAGCTTTTCGGAAAAGCACCCAAGAACAAGGATGAGAGACCCAAAGGAGTGAAGGAGTTGGTGAGTGAGTCGATGAACGAGAGAGTCTCTCCACTTCTTTGGGTCTCTTATTCAGAGAGAACGAGTTGGTGAGTCGATGAACAAAAGATTCAGATTCAGATTCAGCTACTGAATAAGACAGCCGTACCTGTCGTGACTGAAATACACCATCTACTGGTGTCGTATATAGCCTACATGCAGAGTGACTTTCCATCTGCTGCAATTGGATTTTAGAGATGCAACATTTTTATGATTTAAAATGATTTAAACCAAAGTGTGTTAGCGTTTGGATGTTAGCTGACTATGTGATCAGCTGTTATGTTTGCGTTTTTAACAAACATGAGTAGCTAAGGTACAATATTGAGATACTTAGACTATAATCTTGCTTACTCCTTAGCACTATTTAACCTACATAATAGGCATTTTTTTTTGTTTTGACTTTTTGATCTATTTTATGGAAACAGGAAATGCCACTGAACGAGTTGGTAAATGAATCAGAATGAGTCTTTTAGGTGAACAAAATCAAACGAACTTTCCAAAATAAAGAAAATCTTTTAGAAATGATGTGCTTTACACTAAACATTGTGTAAACATTGGCCATTGGTCAAAACCAAATGTAAAAATCTCTAACTCTTAACTCGTCAATTATCAATTTTTTTTTAAACATACACATGCAATTTCAACATGTCTTTTCTGAAGAGGAAATTTTGGCTATAGGCTGAAGACTGCGCTTTCCCATATCCATAATGTTTTGTCATTTTCTTATCTGTTTACTTTTTCTATGTAAGCACCTTTGAGATCTCGAAAAGCGCTATATGAATAATATGTATTATTATTATTTCTTTTTTTATGATTATTTTTTTAAATGGAAGGAGCTGCAAAGAAGGAATGTGTAGCTACAGTAGGCTATCAAGGTACTTCAATGGCTCACATTGTGTCTGTTGACTGGAAGATAAATGTTGGTGATGGTGGTGAACTTTTCATCGTACAGGAATGGTGAACACACTATTACTGCAAAAAACTGTGTCGGAAACATAGCCTAAAATGGTTGAAAACCAAATCATAATTATTACAATTATCTTTCTCTGGTATCTTGCTCTGTGTGTGTCTGATATTATCTACCGATAATATTGTCAAAATGCCCAGACCTAAAAGGAACATTAAAAAATGAAAACTCAACAGGCTTTTAAATTCAAATTGCTAATTACTCTTCCATGAGATGCTGAAGGCATCAGCACAACTAAACGTTGATATGCACTGACAAAACAATAAAGAAAATCTAAATGTTAAAAATTATGTAGGCCAATATATAAAATATAGTTGCTGTTACAACAAACATAAACAAACACTTGTGCAATTACCTTCCGAGGTATGTATATTCGTAATGAAAGCCTTTCAATCAATGTCTGGTAGAAATAATGTAGTAAATTTTAAAGTAAATTAAGTAAATTTTTAGAACGCTCCAGAAGCATACAAAAACATGTCTAGAATCAAGATGAACAATTAATCCGATGTAGAAAGTCAAACAAAGTCAGCTTTCAATATCAAGGCTCCGTCTGAGTGGAGACTACTGTCTGAGCGATGCATACCGTAACATGTTAAATTTAAAAGTTTTTTTCCCCTTTAAAATATCTGAAATCATGTTTATTACTATTACCAAATATTGGTGTCACTATAACATTTTCATCAGATCTCTTCATACAGGCAGATTTTGATTGTCATTATATTCGAGAAACAAAAGATGCAAAGGTAGTACTTATAACTAGGCTTTTCAAAAAGTCTTCAAGTTTTTAAAGGTTTGCTTTTTCAGTCCTCCCTCAGGATTCACACCTTTGTCCCGTCACACCCTTTCGGCGTGTTGCCTCACACTCTGCCGATGCACATTTCTCCTTCAACCTTGATCCTCACAGGCTACATGAAGTGCTGGTTTTGTTCCAGCTTGTCTCTTACATAAATAGAATAGATGCCACAATTTCAATGACATCAAACTGAATATACAAGTTTCACTATACGTTTTCGGTCATGCTATTCTGTGTGAAGCTCCAACCACAAGCAGTGAGGCACTCATCCATCCATTTTCCATCACTTATGCAATGCAGGGTGACGGTGAGTCTAACAGGGATGCCAGTTCAGAGCACACACACAATTTCGAGACAGAAATTCATCTTATTTACCAATCATTTCACCTCAAGCTTCCATGTTGCATCTGTAACAACATACAGGTTTGCCAGCTACGATCATCGGTCAAACTCATCGCTTAATTGTGCCATCAGAATCAAAATCAAGTTTATTGCTCTGGAAAAAATTAAGAAACCATCCAAAATTTTTTTAAGTGTGAATTTTTATTGTCATGGCAGCTGTTCCATATTCAGTGTTTGTTGAATTCCAGTGCCAACATACTTGATTCAACTGAATGAGGCACTGATTAGGAGATTAGCTGAAAGCTTTAAGAACCACTGCTATGGCCTTAATCATTTAATTTAAATAATACATATGCATGACATAAAAATAATTCGTAATAATATATTTCAAATATTTTTCATCAAGACACATGAGGTTTGCTATAACCATTGACCATGCCAAAAGTAAATGGACTGCAAAAGTAAAGATGTCAAAAGTTTTGCTGGTTCTGCTGGCAGAAGGCTACAGTATAGTGTGAGTGGTAGTGAGCAGCAGGTTGCATTCAAGCTTAAGATTTCTAAGACGGCAAGAACAAGGTGAAGCAGGAGAATGACCAAAAACCAGCCAGGCAAAGGACAGGAGCGACTTAATAATGTCGGAGAAGACCTCCAATTCATCTGACAGTGCCTCATCAATCGAAAGGTGACATCTAGTGACCTTCAGAAAGAATGGGATACCTTAAGTGATGTGGAGAACACAGCTAGGATGGGTAAAAACAGGCTTAGAGAAGCAGGACTGAAGTTGTACAAAGGAAGGCAGAAGCTCTTCAACAATAAGGAGCAGAGAAAAGCTAGGCTAGAATTTGCAAAAGACCATCTTTTTGATGAGTCCAATTTTTAGCTCTGGCCAGCATTTTTCCATCTCATGGTTAGATGGAGATCTCGAGATGCCTACAAGCCCCAGTGTCTAACGCCCGCTGTGAAATTTTGTGTAGGATTGCTGATCATCTGGGGGTGCTTCAGCAAGGCTGGAGTCATGCAACTTATGAATAAAGCAACATAATAAGGTTGTCGTGGAAGAATACTTGCTTCTCTCCACTCAAACCATGTTCTCCAATTCCGATGACTGGATTTTCCAGCAAGACAATGTTCTGTGCCATACAACCAGGTCAATCAAGGTGTGGATGGAGGACAACCAAATCAGCCCTTCAACACCCACTACAGTAGAACAGCATTTCCCAACCTGTGGGCTGCGCTCCCCTAGTGGGTCATCAGGGTATTGAAGGTGCCGCCAAATGTACGTCAATTAATGAGAGGCTTGATAGCACGCTAAAACCGCCAGAAACTGGATCAACGCCTTTTAACATTATCACATAAACCTAAAAAGACATATGAAATCAGTGAAAAAGAGCGACATCAAAACAGTGTAGGAGAAAATACTGCATGGGAGTGAGTAGCGTTTGGATTATAACACCAGCCCTCTTAATTGGTGAATGAGCATGTTTATAAAAAAAAAACAAAAAAAACAGTATTTTCAGAAAGTTGATATTTGCATACAGCTTTGATATGTCTGCGTGTTAGTGTGGTTCCATGGTTAGTGTGGGCCATAACTACTTTGTGAAATATGAAAGTGGGCCGTCAAATGAAACAGTTTGGGAAACCCTGCTCTAGAGCATTATCAAGCAGAAGGTGGACAGTCACAAGCTATCAAACAATGTTTAGTTGTTTGAATTGTTGCAGCAGAAATGGAATAAAAGTAGCCAACAATAATGTGAAGGACAGGTGTAGAGCATGTCGAGAGCCATGATAAAGAATCTGGGTAATTCCACCATAAATTAATTTCTGTACCCTTCCTGAGTAAACTCATAATTACTGAATTATTTAATAATTGCTATTAACTTGTTAAGTTTGCATTATTCAAAGCAGAACAACATTATATTATCGGTATTTTGAGCAGTTGTAATTTTCTACAAATAAATGACAATATTCTTTCGGAAATGTAATCAAATGTGGTCAGTCATTTGTAAAAGAATACTGAAATGTGTATTTCACACAGACATATACCCAAAACTGTAAAGCCAGTGAAACTGAAAATTTTGATGCGGTCTCTTAGACCATCTTAAATCAAAAGCTGCATTTGTGGTTACAATTTCTTACCATGCAGTTTTTATCTTTTGCAAATTCAATTTTAATCAGATGAACCCCTCCCTACATTTTAAAGCATGGGAAAGAAATTTCCAGAAATTTAGTTATGACTTGATCCGTTTCTACAAGATACAGTTGATCTGTGCTGTACACAATTATCAATATATATTACATATGTTTTAAAAAGGGAAAGCACTAGTAAATAATATAGTAAAAAAACTATATGGAAATATGGACCATATGATGCATAAGTATTCTGTGAAGTTAACATGCAGGTATCTAGAGAAAACATGTGTCTTGCGTGAATTGGCATGATTTGTTTTACAAACAGTAAAAATGACATCTCATAGAGGAAACTCCTTCTATATTTCTCATTAGCTGCAGCAGATGAATTAATGTCTCATAACCAGTGACATCTGGACATATGCACAACAAAACACAATAGGTCTGGATTTGCCAGATGCAACATTCAGTGGCAGAACATCTGCACTGGCTGATGAAAAAAAAACCTTATAAAACTTCCTCAAACTTCTTGGGCACTGTGGCTGACACACATAAAGAGAAGAACATGTTATACACATTAAATACTACAAAGTACTTTTCTATTACATTTATGTTACATTTAGCAACAATGAATCAGATTAGTATAGGTTATTTTGTTATATGAAAATAATTTAATTTACATTAAGTATGCTAGCTGCATGTTATTGTAACATCCTGCCCATCATGTCCGCCTGCCCTTTCTGTTTCCTCCCTAATGTGGCCCTGATGAGCTGCGCCTGTTGCTTGTTGCTCCTTGTGAGTCTTTGTATTTAAGTATCTATTTCTCTTGTGAGCCCTAGTCCGGTCATTGATGACTACCCTCCTGTTGCCTGTGCCCTTCCCTTCTAAACTTTAGAAATATTCAGATTTTGTTAATTTTTTATGTATTTAATGTATAATGTATTTTTTCTATTAATGTGTTATTTAAATCCACCCACATTTCCGTCAACATGGAGCCTATTACAGTCAGCAGAGGGTAGAAGGCATGGGACAGTGTGGATAGGATGAAAGCCCATGTTAGAACACACCGGCGCACACCATGGGTAATATATAGCGGTCAGTTCACCTAATGGCATTTTGAAGTGCTGAAGGAACCCAGAGCCCCCAGGGGAAGCTGCTAAGGGACATCATGCCATCTCTCAACACACACAGCTATTTACAGGTATTAACAGACGTCGACGAGATTTCAGCTCTACTGTTTATAAACCTTTTTAAAATTGCATTCAGTAATAATAACAATATCAAAGAAATAACATTATCATCAATGGCAACGACGACAACAATAATAATAACTGGTTGGCACAGTGGCTAGCATCCCGTCCAGGGTGTACCCTAGCCTTGTGCTCCATGCTGCCTTAGACTAGGCAACCCGGACCAAGGTAAGAAGTTAGAAGATGGACACAATAAACAAACAAACAAACAAATAAGTAAGAGCTCAATTTTCATTTTAATGACATATCCATCCACCCATCCATCTATCTTCCACTTACTGAAACAGTACAGGGTCATAAGGATTTATACCATTATTTTATATACTGTAGTATTTATCTTTGATCATTATACAATTTATTTACTGTAAGCTTATGTTAATGTGCGTTGAATATGTTATGCACAAATAATGTATCCTTGATTGTTTGTATATATGTGCAATTGAGCACATGATAATAAGAAAAAACATAATTAGCTTGCAAAAAAGATATTCCCTATAAATTACCTCAGTACAATTCATAGGTTTAATTATAAATGTTGCTTTTTGTTATTGTTTTGTTGTTTTTTGTTCTTGCTCTGGCACCCTTTAGTAATGTCGCAATGTGTCCTTTTCCTGATGTCTGCGTATTGAGTATTGCTGGCTGTCATTTTGACCCTGGTATTGGTGGGCACCGCATTCTCCTTTACTTAAATTCCTTTAATCTCTTTATTTGACTTCTTCCACTTCCTGCTTGTCCTTTCTGTTGGCATACTGTCAAGCGTAAATACCACAGATGCCACCGACACACTCTGAAGTCCAAATGAACCATCACCCCGTCACATTAAATCATATTTTTCTTCCTTTCTCCTCCTTCCAAATCGCACTCCTAGCCACGCCTTGCCGCCTGTAAGGTTGTCGTCTCCTTCTGATCCCCACGGTACTGCTCTTCCTAGCCAGCCTTTGTTTTCATTGTCCTTAATTTTCGTCGTTGTCCATTTTCATGCCCCATATCTTGCATGTCTCTTCAGGGAGATCTTGCCCATTAATGACGTTTACCTCATTTGACCTTCTCATTGGCCCAACCAAACAGACTCTCCTAATATGCATATCTGTGTTTCTGTTATGTTTCATTGTATCTTCTTGTTCTAGTGCATATTACACGGATGTTGCCAACGGTGGGCAACTTTCATATTTCTCTGGGTTTCTGAGAACTTCATAATTATCTTCTCTCCTTTTTGTGACTACCCATCTTTCATTCAGCATAAACATTTTTCAGCAGCTAATTTTGCTGCTAAGACATTTTAGGTAAGTTTAGGTAAGAGGTTTGGGGACACCTGCACTTCTAGTTATCATCAACAGGGAAACATCTGTTTTTAGAGGCCACACATTACCTAAACATGACCCTTATCCATAAAATTCAATGAAGTGTTATTGCTGGTGAGAGAAAAAGCAGTAAAGGTGTCTGCTAACATTCTAGCCATTATGGAGGGCATTGAAGTATCAGACCTTCTGGACCATGGTTGAATTTTTTCCATTGCAAGTGAAGGCTTTACAGTATCTCACGCAGCCCTGAGAAAATGTCTTATGAAAGCCTCATTTATCTTGGCCGACTCAGTGAGTAGACAGTGTCTGCACTTAATAGGAACCATGTCTGGACCATGACTTGTTTCAATATAAAAGTTGTGAGACGATCCCACCATCCTCACATCCTTGGCTGTGATCTTCTGATGACATGTCACATTGTCCTGGATACTAACAAGAGTCAGTATTCACTCACTTTAATGTCTAGGGCAGTGTTTTCCAATCTGGTCCTTGGAGACCTACAGGCAGTCCGCGTCTGTGCTCCCTCCTGGAAGGGAGCAAAAATGTGAACTGTCAGATAGGGAGCTCGGAGGGAGCAAAAACCCGAGGACTGGACTGGGAAACCCTGGTCTAGGGGACATGAAGTTGAAATGCAATGACATTATTGACTGAAATGCAATGACATTATTGCAGCTTGAATCTTGTTAAGTGCTTTCTTGGCAAAGATCATTTGTTTGGGGGGGGGGCGGCACATGGTGTCCCAGGATGGAATTCACCCTGACCAATCTAATTTTATAAAGTTTGAGAGACTCCAATCACAGTCCCACATTTCGCTGTCAGGCAAGATTCTGTTGTTGTCCATAAGCCAGGTACCAGCCGACTCATTCAGTTTTATAGTGATACGCAAGGAGCAGATCTTCACGAAACTGCCAGCGTTCATAGTGAACCTTCATCACAGATGCACAACTGTTCCCTTATTGGCAAAAGAAGAATCAACCAAAAATCCTAAAAGTGCTCTGGCAGAAATATCAAAGGTTTGCATTTGAAAATTGTTTGCTTTGTCAAAAGATTTTCCACCCTTCCTTGGATTCTGTGGTCCAACTGTTCAGTATGTCCAAATATAACTGCAGGAGATGTTTACTCTGCTTCATGGCAACCCAACGACAGGCTAATTATCAGCAAAAGGGCTTTACCACATGCTCAGCAGCTCCGCCTCTGCCCTTTCATGTCTCATGACATTATGCATGGCACCAGACCTAAATCTCATTTAATGCCTGACACAGACCTACCAGGGAGCTCTGATTGAGACTGAGAGGAAAACAGAGTCATTTCATAAGGTAGCAGCTGGCATCTTTGAGTTGTGCCAACAGATAAGCCGTAGTACAAGTTTACTTTTCCAAGTATGTTCACCTCAATGCAAAGCAATACCAGATAAGCGAACTACCAAATTTGCAAAACTTCCTCTTTTTCATCCCAGAATTTCTGCAGACCAGCCAAGTCAGATCTGATCAAACACTTTTGCTAGTTTGGAAATTTGCAAGACAAGCACCAGCCCATACCATACCAATGTGATGGGATGGTAGAATGGCTTAATAGAACACTGACTGACTAACTCGCCGAAATACTACTCCAGAAACGTGTACATGTTTTACATCATTCTTCCTTACTCAAGGTCAAGCAAGGGCATTAAGTACCAGCTAGCATGTTTCTCCCTATTGATAGTCTGCCTTCATCTTGTTCTCCAAGAGATCACATGTCCTGGCAATCTGCGTTTCGGACCACTGGACAGAACAAAGGGCATGCATACAAACAGTAGAAAAAGAATTATAATAAAAATCATATACTCCATAGCTTCCAGCAGACCTATTGTAGATCATTGACACTGCAAAGGCACATCAGAAACTTTCACCTTTCTGGGCCTTGGGTCTGAAGGTTGACCAGATACACATGACCTTGTAATGTTTGTTGCTTTGGACAAAAGCTTCTGCAGAAAAAATACGCACAATATTGGAACGAATTTCCACAGCTGGACCATTTAATGACCTTACAGAATACTGGACTGTCTTGGATCCAGTGATAAAGTACTTCATGGACCCACCAGCTGGATTGCAAATGGTCCGCAGCCATACAGCACCCCGGCACCAGAACACCCTGCCACAACAACTATCAAAACCAAATGGCAACTACTCATACCCTTGATGGCGTTATCATGTGTCTTACCATTTAAGTTCCCTGTGCTTTTGGGCCACACCCGCAATTGCTGGCCCAGATTATATGGGCATATGGGCATGTGCCCGGGGGGGCAGAACAACCCCGTCCCGTCCCATTCACAAATGTCTTTTAACAAATTAATGTAATTTCATATCTAATACATTTGATGGTTGTATTTTTTTAATGTGGCACTCACTGAAAAGCCTGTGTAATGTTTTCCTGACATCAGATGCATTTCAGAATTTTGTGAGCCGTCAGTGACCTCATGTGTTCTGTTGCCCAGGGGCACTTAATTCTCTTATTCTGACCCTGCATACCTGCTACACTCCTTGTCCACTTCATGCATTTATAAAGATTTGCATGAGCCATCAACTCCTTCTTAGGCTCTCACACCTGATAAGTTTCTCTGCAAACCTAAGCTATTGTTCAGTATAGATATATTGAGTAGTTATACTTTTTTCTATTGAAAAAAGGCACTATCTAGCTGTATTTTATGTTGGGTAAGTAAAGTCGTGTGTCTACAGTATATGTGTGAATAAGAGTAAATTATACTGTTTGACAGAGTGTTGTTCAGAATCTGCTATTTAGAATTCATTCTTCAGCTTATTCTGGATGAGTTTTAATTGAATACAAACATAAAAGGGGGAAACAAGGTGGGAAGAAGCGAATTAATTATTGTACTGTATTGAAAAAATGTTTGTCAGGTTCAATAAATTGTTGAGGTCGACATCAACGTCAATCCAGTGTTTAATAGGGGACCTTTAGGGGAACTCCAGCAACCTTACAAGTGTAACAAACATAATGGTTAATGGTTTGGTTAGGTTTCGAGTGGACTTTCAACACCTCTACCCAAGTCAGGAAGGCAGAACCGTGTCTCCACTTCCTGAGGCTGCTGAGGAATGCACGACTCCTACCCCCGTCCTCATCATGATCTAAGGGACACGATAGAGAGTATTCTGACCAGCTGCAAAAATGCCTAGTTTTGCAAATGAAAAGTTCCAGAACCACAGATGTCCCTGCAGTAGATCATGCATACAGTGGAAAAACATCACCAGGCCCACTTTTTCCCTGCATCAAGGACATTTTCCACAAACACAGCCCCCACAAAGACTGCAGCTTTGTGGAAGACCCCTCCTACACTTCCCATGGACTTTTTCCTGCTACTGTCTGGCAGAAGGTGAAGGAGCATCTGAGGCAGTTCTGCCAGCTTCAGCAATAGCTTCTCCCCTCAGGCGGTCAGGACATTCAACACTCAGCTACCCACCTCGCCACCTCCTCATTCCAAAGACTGGGGGGGGGGGGGGGCGCGCCCGGGCCGGGGGGGGGGGGGGGGGGGGGGGG
>JAODLD010000001.1:41780143-41794773 GCA_026781065.1 Mormyrops boulengeri
TGTAGATTTGGTGTAAATGAGGACTGCTATTACACTGTGTGGGTTTGGTGTAAATGAGGACTGCTATTACACTGTGTAGATTTGGTGTAAATGAGGACTGCTATTACACTGTGTAGATTTGGTGGGAGTACTCATGCGAGGTATTTTGTGCTTTTCTCTCTCTAGTGGGTTCACTCGCTTTTGCGAGCCTGCGCCATCATCAGTGTCATCTCTGTTTGCATGAACACGCCCAAGACCTTTGAGCACTACCCCCCACTCCAGTATGTCACCTTCACCCTGGACACCCTGCTTATGTTCCTCTACACTGCAGAGATGATCGCCAAGATGCATATAAGAGGCATTGTCAAGGTAACATCATCATGTTGACTCCATGCAACCATAAAAATGACATTCTTGCAGATTGTCGTCTCTTCTGTCTGGTTCTTCAAGTCTCGCAATGTCATGTTTATAGTAATAATGATTGAATCCATTTATCTCATTGCTGATCGTCCTGTTCTTCCACCTTCGGCTCTTCCAAGCATTGTTAATTTTTGCATAATTTTGGGGTTTAAAATAAACAGAAAATAATCTGATAAATCATTTGATTTGTATATTAAACCATTACATGGAAATGTTCAAATACAGTGGCATGCAAAAGTTTTGGCATTCTTGCTTAAAATAATAATAATAATAGTAATGCGAATAGTGAAGTGAGCAGACAAAGATCTGATCAGCAAAATGCATAAAGTTAAAGACGACACATTTCCTGACTATTTTAAGCAAGATTAATTTTTTTTTCCATCATTCACAGTTACAAAATACAAAAACAATGAAAAGGTCCTGAAGCAAAAGTTTGGGTAGCCCAAGATATTTGAGGTATAATGTTTACCAAGGTCTCAGACCTTCATTAGCTCATCAGGACTATGGCTTATTCACAATCAAAGAGCAAAGCTGGATAAATTCTCTGACTCCTCAAACTTTGTCCCAACAATCATCAGCAATGGGCTCCTCCAAGCAGCTGCCTAGCACTCTGAAATATAAAATAATTGATGCTTACAAAGCAGGCGAACGCAGCAAAGCATTTCCAGGTAGCTGTTTCCTCAATTTGTATTGTTAATAAAAAGTAACATTTAACAGAAACGGTGGAGCTGAAATTGAGGTCTGGAAGACCGTGAACACTTTCTGAAAGAACTGCTCGTTGTATTGCTACAAAGGCTAATAAAAGCCCCAGTTTGACTGCAAAAGACCTCCAGGAAGATTTAGCAGATGCTGGCATGGTGATGCACCGTTCGACTGTGGAGCAACATCTGAACAAATATGACCTTCATGGTAGAGTCAGCAGAAGAAAACCTTTCCTGCATCCTAGCCACAAAATTCAGCATCTGAGTTTGCAAATGAGCATCTAAACAAACCTGATGCATTTTGGAAACAAAGTCAAAATAGAATTTTATGGGCACAATCCGCAAAGGTATGTTTGGGGGGAAAAAAGGATGCCGAATTCCAGGAAAATCATACCTCCCCAACTATTAAGCATGGGGTAGGAAACTTGGAATGATCGTGCTTTGGGCTAGTTTTGCAGCCAGTGGCATAGGGAACATGTCATTGGTATAGGGAAGAATGGATTTGAATAAATACCAGCAAATTCTGACAGCAAACATCACACCATCTGTAAAAAAAGTTGAAGTTTAAAATAAGATGGGTCCAACAACAATATAATGATCCAAAACACACCTCAAGAACTACAATGCAATACTTCAAGAGACCCAAGCTGAAGTTTTTGCCATGGCCCTCACAGTCCCCCGACCTAAACATCATTGAAAATCTGTGGATCGATCTCAAAAGAGCAGTGCGTGCAAGACGGCCCAAGAATCTTGCAGAATTAGAAGCCTTTTGCAAGGACGAGTGGACGAAAATCCCCCATGTAAGAATTGAAAGACTCTTAGCTAAATACAAAAATTGTTCACAAGCTGTGATACCTGCCAAAGGGGGTGTTAATAAGTACTGACCGTGTCGGGTGCCCAGACTTTTGCTTCAGGCCTTTTGAATTTTTTTTTTTGCCATTTTGTACCTGTGATTGATGAAAATAAAAATGTAGTCTTGATAAAAATATTAAAGAAATGCGTCTTTAACTTTATGCCTTTTGGTGATCATTTCATCTTCTGCTGACTTAACTACTTACAGTAACAGCCATTTTAAGCAAGGGTGCCCAGACTTTTGCATGCCACTGTATTTATTGAAGCAGTTAAGCAATCGGGCCTGCTTTCTAGCACTTCTAGCGTACGGTTGTAATCCACTAATGGAGAAACCATTTCACCAAAAAATTAGGAATTTGCTGACCACAGTGCGCACTGCATTTCTGGCCTCATTGTCTTATCTGACCCTGGTTATCCAGCACACCTCTAGCAGACCCAGGAATCTCCATCTGTCTGCAATACATTCTCCTGCAGATAAATCCTTTCTCTTCTTCCAGGGTGATAACTCATACGTCAAGGACCGCTGGTGCATGTTTGATGGCTTCATGGTTTTTTTTCTGTGGGTTTCCATTGTACTTCAGGTAAATGAAGGAATAATATTTTCCCTGGTCTCTATTTAGATCATTTTGTTGAATTTTGTCTTGAATTTAGTCTCTGTTCTCAGGTCTTTGAAATAGCTGAAATAGTGGACCAGATGTCACCATGGGGAATGCTTCGAATACCGAGAGCTCTCATAATGATTCGTGCCTTCCGGATATACTTCAGATTTGAGCTGCCACGTTCTCGAATTACTAGCATTCTAAAGTAAGGGCTATATTACACAGTATGTGATATAGTTCATGCAAATACATGTGATCTACATGCGTTCAGTATTTATTTTCACAAGTGTGTCCTAAGAAGTGCACTGCTTATTTTCCCAGGCGATCTGGAGAGCAGATCTGGAGTGTGTCCATTTTCCTGCTTTTCTTTCTACTGCTCTACGGAATTCTGGGAGTTCAGATGTTTGGCACCTTTAATCATCATTGTGTCACCAACGGCACACAGAAAGAGTAAAAATTCGACTTACTTGGTTTTTCTATTAATGCACAATTACATCTTTACACTGGGGGGTTGAAGCTTTTTTCCAGATTTAGCTAATTTACACTTTTGTGGTTGAATCTATCTATATCGGTTTGAACTTTTAATACTTCTCTGTTTAAATATGTTGATTTTATGAAAGAGCATATATTAATTACATCATTGGTATATTTGCCTTTTTATATATAGATTATAACAATGAGGATTTTGGTGGATTTTATTATTTCGTCTTGTAAATTATCAGCACGCTATCATTTTTGGACAATTTAATGTTTTTTGGTAGTATACATATCTAATACCAGCTTAATACTGTACATAATCAGGGATTGACATAACTGGTACGCAAGTATGCATTCACGTTTAAAAGCGATACGTGCGGCAATCCATTATTGTAACACAGAGAATGTATGTATTTTATTTGCATTTGTGCCCATATGGCAACAAATTATGGTGCATTTTAATCTTTATATGCTAATTCGTACTTCATCAGAATCAGAATACATTGCTTACATCACTTACCTCACAAAATGAGCAAAATATCTTTTGAACAATTGGTACTAGTCACCATAATATTTTACATTTTTTTGATTCATTTACTTTTTATTATGTGTTCATCATTCGTCTCGATTTCCTTTCAGCAATGTAACCTGGAACAGCTTGGCCATTCCAGATACCCACTGTTCTCCAGATGGGGAGGGCTACCAGTGTCCCATCGGCTTCGAGTGCAAGAACCTGAAGGAGCTGGGCCTCAGCAGACAGGAATTAGGCTACAGCGGCTTCAATGAGCTTGGTTGGTCAACAACAAAAGCCATTTATTACTGTCAGGGTTTAATCTCTGAACACTCTGAGCTATGTTTGTATAGTGGTGAGCATGTTAATACATAGCTGTAATTAAATTTTATTTATGGTTTTGGTGAAATGGATTGCATTTATATAGCGCATTTTTGCTACTCTTCCGAGCACTTCGCAGTTATGCCTCACATTCACACACCAGTGGCGAAGGCTGCCGTGCAAGGCGCCAACCTGCGCACCGGGAGCAATTTGGGGTTCAGTGTCTTGCTCAAGGACACTTTGATGGGGTTAGGAGGAACCTGGGCTCAAACTTGCAACCCTCCGGTTGCCGAACGATAGCACTAGCTCCTGTGCTACCATCTTCCCCAGATGTGTGAGCCTACGTTTACGTTTTCCACCAGTGCTATAAGGCAAATAGTTTTTTTTTTTTTTCTTTTTTTTTTTTGTTTACCCCGGGAGACTGTTTCTACTTGGTCTCAAAAATTTTACAAAATTTTCCCTTTTTTATATTTTTTTTTTTTTTTTTTTTTTTTTTTTTTTTTTAAATGAACGTCCATATAGCTGGTGTCCAGCCAGATGTTTTGCCTGTCATCTGAAGCCCTGGTGGTTATTGCGCATTTGCGATATAATATCGATATGATATTGCCCAGCCCTACTTCACTGATAAAAGTCATGAATATGACCATGGGGACATAATTATTCATTATTAATGGAATACAAAGAATATATAAGCCCAGAACATTAATTTTATCGATATTATTAAACAGGAAGAACAGTCCAGTGTAAACTGTCAAAAAGACTAACTACTGAACTGTACAGGAACATTGCTGAGCTTAAATCCATTTTTATTCTGGAGAATGAAAGATCGATTGGCAGGCCAAATTTGATGAATTATAAGTGTGTCATGGGTCCTTATATAAGCACAGAATGATCTGGAAAAAAAATCTGTCGTCCCCCAGTACAGAATAGAGCATCTTCATTGTTTCAGTAGCTATGCTTTTAGCTTTGGTGCTGCTATCTTTGAATATTGATAAACCAAGACTGGCACTTTGGTTGAATGCCAATATGTTGCTTTTTAATTAATATGTCTTTTAACTGGCAGATACTGATATGTTAACTGATTTGTTGCACATATCTGTTGTCTAATTACTTTTTACTTAGCTAGCTAGTTAGCTACCTCAGAGTCTTGACCACTGGTACTGTGGCTAGCAAAAAGGATGAGTTTTTTTTGTGTTACAAACGAGTGGCATTTCCCAAAAGCAACATAGCGCAAAGATTACTGTAACCATTAGAGAGAATATTCTGTGCTACAAACTTGCATTCTGTGCAAGTTTCCCAAAAGTATCATATAGCGAAGATCATCAGGTAGCACTTCCTTTATGAATATTAATTGGCCTTCACTTGACATTCTGCATTTCATGAATTCATGTGCTGGCGCCGCACACGACCCGGAAGTAGGAATAACCATTTATAATCGTTACTAATGTTACAGATCGGTGCAGTTGAATCGACAGGTTAATGATTGATTCCCCATAGTGCATTAATGCATCTTTATACCCCTAATATATACATAATGCTTTCACAATATTATATTTATATTTTTGTTCTGTATGTATTTTTTTCTAAAGTTTCACAATTTTGAATGTGTAAAATCATCTGCCGATATCCAGTATGATGATGTCACAAGTAAATATGGGTGTAGAAGGTTGTAGAATAAGGCTATATATATATACATATATATATAATATTATATTGAATTTGAATAATCATGGGGTAGAACATGGGTTTCTTTGCATGCCTGGAAGAGTAGTGTCATAGTGTATCGCAAAATTCAAAGAGTTTGCTCCCAAATATGTGCAGGGTTAAGATAATATAGAACTATTGCTTCATAGTAAAATAAATTAGGATGCATTTTGAGTTTTTTTTTCTCTCTAAATTCAAAAAGGCACAAGCATATTCACAGTGTATGAAGCTGCATCTCAGGAGGGCTGGGTGTTCCTCATGTACAGAGCCATCGACAGCTTCCCTCGTTGGCGATCCTACTTCTACTTCATCACACTTATCTTCTTTCTTGCCTGGCTGGTCAAGGTATGGATCATGTTTCCTCCTATTCAGATTCTACTTATGACAAAAAAGGAGCCTATTTATTTTTCTTATAACATTATATATGTTATGATCGCATAAAATGTATTCAGACAGAAGGGATGCCCCATGGTTTTGGAACATTTCGTCTCGTCTGTGATTTATTTATGTATTTTTTTTGTTAATTTATTAGAATGTATGTCACCATTTTAAAATTATTTAAATAAAATAAAATCTTTAGTGTTAAGCTGTAATAAATGCATTAGCAGCCCAGTATTTATGTCGCACTTTCAGCAGCAGGAAACATGCAGAATAATGGAGAAGGGCGACGGTGTTCCCAAAACTGCTTAACTTCTGATGTGTCCTCCTCTCTCCCCTCAGAATGTGTTCATCGCTGTCATAATCGAGACGTTTGCAGAGATCCGGGTCCAGTTTCAGCAAATGTGGGGGTCCAGAAGCAGCACAACGTCAACAGCCACCACACAGGTATTTATCAACTGTACATTTGTGGTTAACTATAACAAAATCACCAAATATGGGGGCAGGGTATTGAAAATAGTGCAAAATGGAAATGAGATATTGTTGCTAATAAGAATATATTAATGAACTACCTTATGACAATGATAAGGTAATTATTAAACAAATCACACTATGGAAATCTAATAAATTGTGGGGAACTCCTAAATGTGTAATAACTGCTGGTTTTGTCGGTTTTTGTGTTTATTGGCTTTGCATTTGTCATTATTTCATAAACAGCAATAACTTCAGGTTTCAGACATTTCCGACAAAGCTCTTTCAGTCACTGGGTGATAATTAAAATGGTATCATTTGTTAATTTATTGCGTTGGCTCGTTGGTCTAGAGGTATGATTCTCGCTTTGGGTGCGAGAGGTCCCGGGTCCAAATCCTGGACGAGCCCACTGTTCGTGGGTAGTGGTGTCTTAATGGTTGGGGAAGTGCTCTTGTAATTGGAAGATTGCTGGTTCGAATCGCCGACCAGCAAGGCCCCAGTGAGGTACCCTGAGCAAGGTGCTGAATTAACTGCCCCCTGTTATGTCATTTGGGTTAAATGCAGAGGACACATTTTGTTGTTGTGTGCTGTGGTGTGTCAACAATGACCAAATGATCACCAAATTCTAATTCTAAATTCTATTATTTGTTGTTCTGTGGATTCCTTATCCAAAACGTCACATTTTTATCCCCAAAAATAAATTGAAATTGAAAATAATTATTTAATCACTGCAATGAGGTACATATTTTTATCGAGGATTAATCATAGTTGGTACAGTGGTTTTATGTGACTAGGTGACCTGTATGACCAGGCACTGTCTGCATAAGTAGGTTGACTACATCGATCTATATCCATCTTCTAACCACTTTATGCAGGTGATGGTCGCAAGACGATAACTCAAAAGTATTTGACAGATCTTTTTCTACTTTACAGAGGCACTCTATGGGTGACAGACTAAAACTGGTTAAATTTTGAGACCAATCACCCCAAAATTGAAACAGCTATGGATAGTGATAGCAAGGAAAAGGGCAGTTTTAACACCTGATACGGTTAAAGTGATAGCTATAAGAAGTATTTGAAAGATGTTTTTCAAACCTTTTAGTCACATTGTATAGGCGAGGAACTGTAGCTGATCAAATTCTGAGACAACTCGCCCTAAAACTGAAGGAATACCACTTAGTGGCTGCAAAGGGAATGGGTGAAAGCAGACAACATTTGACCTAGTGAATGTGATCAAAAAGTATTTGATGGATCATATTACTGCTTTGTTAAAACATGATATGGATGAATTTCTTCACCTGATTTCATTTGAAACGAGTTCCCCCAAAACTGAGGCAGGAGCATTGTGTGACAGCAACGGAAGGAAAAGGTGGCCGTAGAACACGTTCAGTCTTTTGAACAGAGTAACTCAAAAAGTATTTTAGTATGGATCTTTTTCAAACTTTGCAGACACATTATATGGGTCAGATCCTGGAAATGATTGAATTTTGAGACAGATCGCCACGTAGTGATAGCAAAGAGGGCAGCTCAACTCGAAATTATTTGTCAGCAATTTTGTAGTCGCATTACATCGGAGAAGATCTGGACCTGTTCATTTTGAACAAAATTTACACCAAAATTGAGGCAACTACACTTAGTGACAGTAAATGGAAGAACGACTTAAACAGGACACTTGACATTGTGAACTGAATAACTTTATTTGATATCATTTGATGATGGATCTTATTATAACTTCACAAAAACATTATATGGATAAAGTCTAAATCAACAACTGGTACAACTGTGACAAATCACCCCAAATTGAAACAGCTATGATAGGTGACAGCAGAGGGTATAATTCGAGGCTGGCAGACACCTTCTTGTGAACATCTTAAATCTTAAAGTAATCTTTTTCACACTCAGAAGATTCTCAAACCGTGGGCTCCAAGGTGATTTTCTGAATATTCTAAAATAAAGTTTAAAATAAAGTTATAATTTTTTTTTGTTGCCATCCCCACACAAATTTTATTAGTGAAAGTCCAGTAGCCAGTCGGCAAAATGTGTTGTATTTGGAGAGT
This sequence comes from Mormyrops boulengeri, assembly GCA_026781065.1. Taxonomy (NCBI): domain Eukaryota; kingdom Metazoa; phylum Chordata; class Actinopteri; order Osteoglossiformes; family Mormyridae; genus Mormyrops; species Mormyrops boulengeri. The sequence goes on from JAODLD010000001.1 coordinate 41,788,614, forward strand.
GTTTAGGGTTGGCTTTGGCAGTATTATGATAATATTTTTATTATACCGTGGTATTTTCATTCAGTGAAATTTATTGTGGGACGACAAACCCCCACCCTGGCTTGGCGAAATTTATCTTGGGGTAAGGCTTGGTTATACGGCAAAATATTTATCATGATATATTTTTTATATCGATTGATAACTCTAATTATCACGATATAATTTAGTAAAATGTCATTATTTCTTTACTTCAAGGCTTCATTCTTGCTTAATATTCCCTTAGAATTGCTCCTAAACAAACTCAGAACATTAAAAAAGACAACAAATCGAATGAACTTTAAACCGAAATCTATTTTTAAGAAATAATTCATACTAAAATATGTGCCAAGAAAGCCAACATAAGCCAAAAAAAGGTAGGTTTTTTCTCTGATTGCCTCACCACTTGTTCCAGAGGATGGGTTTGACCTGTCCCATAATGAAACATAAAATGCTGTGTCTCATATTTGACCAAGACAGGATGTGATTTCTTCAGAATGAAAGTGGAAACCCTAACTGCTGTTTTTATGTGACTGCAAGCACTTGCATTCTGTATGTTCTACTGGGTGGCAGTGCTTCAAGTGGTGAAATAAGTTCTCAGTATTTTCATTTGGCACCAGTCTACTGTTTGTCGGACTATAAACTGCTAAAAGTACTGCCAAAACCCACAATGTCTTTTTGCCTTGTTCATTCGCAATATCTCCTTTTTTGTGCTGCTGGAACAGCCATGATGCACCGAGGCATGGATTAAACAAGACCCCTGAAGGTGTCTTGTGGTATTTGGCACCAAGATATCAGCAGCAGATCCTTTAAGTCCCCTAAGATGTGAGCTGGAGCCGCTGCAGATCTGACTTTTTGTTCCAGCCCATCCCAGAGACGCTCAGAGATGATTCAGATCTGGAGAATTTGGCACCTTGAACTCTTTGTCATGTTATGCAAACCATTATTGAGCAATTCGCTCAGTTTGGCAGGGCGCATTATAATGTTGACAGATGCCACTGCGATTGAAGTATACTGTACTGTTACCATGAATGTGTGTACGTGGTCTGCAGTGATGTCACAATACTGTAGGTGTCATGTGTCAATGTATCCACCACATGAATGGCTGGGGCTAGGGTTTCCCAGCACAACATTGCGCAGAGGATCACAATCCCTCTACAGCCATTTCGTACCTGCCCTCCCACATGACGTAAAAGGAAATGGGATTCATTGGACCAGGCAAACTTCGTCCACTTGATCCACGGTCCACTTTGCCAGTGAAGAGGGGTAAGCATGGGCACGTTAACTAGTCTGGGCCGCACAGCCCCTTATGCTGCAGGGTCATTTTGTGCACAGCATTAAAATTTTCCATCAGTTGTGCTACAGTAGCCCATCTGTCGCTCCGTACCAGACAGGACAGCCTCTGTTGCCCCCGTGCGTCAGTGAGCCATGGGTGCCTGACATCTGTCGCCCATTCGTGGTTTTTCCGTCCTCCGACTGCTATCAGTAGATACTCATCACTCGGAGCATCCCACAAACCTTGCCATTTCGGAGATGCTCCGACCTAGTCATCTGGCCTAAAATTTGTCTCTTGTCGAAGTCATTCAGATCTCTGAGATAATCATCATTATTCACATCATCTCTGTGGAGTTACTTTTGGCTATATATATATATATATATATATATAAAAAATAAAATGTAAAATATAAAGTGTGTTTGTGTCTCACAAGGAGAGTGAGATGGGATATGTGAAAGTTGTACTTGTAGTTTGACTTTTAATAAAGATTTTTCTGGAGAGATGAGGAGAGTGTGTAGGGTGGGTTTGGCCGGTATTAAGGTAACATTTTAGGTTTTGCTTATTATATGACTGTCTTCATTACATGAACAAGTCAGCCGTCCACCACAATATCAACAGTCTTGTTGGTGATATAGTTCCATGTGGGTTGACCTTTATTTTACAAAATAAGGAGTAGTTATGTCACCGAGACTAACACTTCTGATTTGCTCGCGAGAACAGAAGGGTCCTGTCTTTTCAAATGATCCCTGAGGCTTACGTTGTCTGAAAATTGAAAACTCTTCTGACATTGTGTGCAAATAGCTTTTTTCCCCCATTCCCGGGCATAAAAATACTGGCATATTACAGAAGACATTTTATAGCCAGTATGCATTTACACTGCTAGTACTTACAAAGCAGGAATGCAGTTTTCTGATAAGGGATCACTGCACAGACAATTTATGGATGTTGCTTATTGAAACCCACAAGTGTTGTTGATTTCACTAGTGTTATTAATAAGTATTGATAAAACAATAATTTTCACATACTGTGTTGGTATTAATAGCCTAACAGTTTGCTAAAGATACTTAGATGATATACTTCATCACCCACAGTAAAGTGAAGTAAAAGTAGCAGTATTACCTAGTCATATTCTTCTTTATTATTTTATTATAATTCCATAATTTAAAATGGAATAATGTTTCATAACAAGAATCAGTATTTTTAACAAATTTTAACAGAACTGTGGTCCGAGTTGCAAGAAAATAAGCAGAGAAAATCCATCTATACCAAACCTTATGGAGAGGAACAAATTAATTCTGAGAAGTGATTTTTTGTAGTTTTTATTAGTACTGGGTTGTGTTACATTGCTGGAATGTTAAGGTAATTGGTTCCCAGGCCATGATATATTATTCTTCACTGATAACCGATAATGAATAATTATTGCAGTATGTGGCACATATTGTATACTGCTAAGACTAGTTTTAAATTAGAACTTTTTTTGGTTTATATAGTATAAAATAAATCAATATATAGTGTAATATTCTTGATCTTTGGTGTCCTGGTTAAAATGCCCTTTGGCACAGAGCCCTTTGTTTTTTTTCCATGTTGAAAATAATTAGCCTCTCTAATTAAAATCATATTGAATTGCCCAAGTCTTCTATTAAAAAAGTAATTAAGGCAGCATAAAAAGCTGTCAGTTATTTAGTGTGAAACAATAAGGCTTAAGTTCCTTGCTTTGATCTCATGTAATAAAAATGGATTTAAGGAAATCCAGAGGGATTGAGTTGATAAAATATTGGTGGAGTTTTCAAACCACACCACTAAGCAATCATGTTTTAATATGGAATTAATTTTCTGAGCCTGCTTAAGAAGATAACTGTATTAACAACAAAGTGACTAGTACAGTTCAGTGGAAGTGGTGCTTGTCTTTCTATTTTACCTTTTTATTAAACTTGCAATGTTGCCTTTCATTTTCCTGTTGTCTCTAACTAATTAGGGAACATGGGCTTCATGCATATATAACAGTGGACATGTTTTCTTCACATATGAATTATGCTATGAACTATGTCTCTCAAGTCCATCAGTGAGCAAGCCATGTGTTCTTGTGTGGGTGTGTTTGTTCTTCTACAAGGGACCAGAACTTGGCATACCTGTCAGACATGCATTGGTCTTGTGCATGCAAACATTATTTCCAGAAATATTTCTGGGAATATGTTATAAAAACAAATCATAATGAAGGTGGGAGAGCTGGAATCACCTCTGGTATCCGCCTGGTGTCACACTAGTGCCATCTTAATCTTAATAAATAATTCCACACCCACATTCCTTATTCCTATAAACTGTTATTTTTGAATTATTTCAATGTAAAGCAAATAAAGGAAACTGTTTAAAGACACACACGAGCTCACAATGTGAAGCAAAATTAAATATTAACACAATAAGGAACAGTCTCCTATTTAATACGCTGTTTTCTAGGGCTGAACGATTTGGGGAAAATATCTAGTCGCGATTTTTATTGCAATTTGATTTGCAATATAATTTTTTAAAAGTCAATCTTCAGTTCATTATCCAGTGTGTGATAGGTTTAAAACATATGACGCAGCATTACCACATGAGATTCCATCAAGATATTAACTGTTCTATATTTTAAAGCAAGGACATGAACTTAAAGATATGAATTTTATAACTTTTTTTTATTTATAACTTTTTCTATGTACCTCTGGTCTTTAGTGACCGACCATAAACATATTTAAATATCAAGCGACACGTAACCATAACTGCAAACTTTTATCGAATACAGTAGAGTCTCGCTTATCTGACCTTTGCTTATCCGACATTCCGTATTATCCGCCGGCCCACCGCAAAAAAAAAAACAACAAAAAAACGCATCAATCGGCAACAAGAACTGCAAGTTGCGAGCGTAGTCTATTTTTTGTTGCTCCCGACTCTACCGCAGCTAATTAGTTACCTTCTGCAGAGATGGCGAGACTTGGCAGCGAAGAAACGGCACTCGTCAGGAAAGCAGACTGTGATGAGAAGTTTCTTAAAAAGTTCAGTCCTGTGATGATTTAAAGTACATATTGTATTTAACTTCAGACAATTCTGTAACTGTCAGTTAATTTTTTCAGTTATTGTGGGCATTTCCACAGTCATCTTGGGCAACTTCTGTTTGGTGAGAATGACTGTCACACAAGGAGCGCAGCATCAATTTGTGTCAGTATACTCACGACAGTTATAAACCCTGGGTCAGACATGTCGCATAATGCATATTCTAAATCGCAGCATTTGTGATGTGATAATCGTGTTGTTTAAAATGCCAATTTCGACAAATCGACAAATTATTCACCCCTATTGTATACAAATGTAAATACACGGGCCCTCAATATACCTTGTTATGTTCCTAAAAAGCATGACTTATAGCAAAACAATATATATTGGGCATTGAACTAATGTGTTATGCGAGAGATACTTTTCCTACAATTGTTCCTCCTCAGAACGTGAGGTTGCTGCACCTGTAGCTGAAGTCTCTGCTTCTTCTGTGATTAAGTAATTGAGGTTGAGGTTCTCTGACTTTATTCTTGAAGAATTGGTCTAACTTGCACTGCTTGCTACCATGTATTTTTGCGTCATAAATGTCCGATATAGCAACTAGCTTATAGTCATTTATACAACCACCGCTGGCCAGGACTTGTACTGTTTTCCGGGTATAGCATGGACTGTGCTTTCCAGCTTGTGACTTCCGATAAGGTGATTTGCAGCCAATAGAAATTCATAAAAAAATTGACATAAACGTCCCTAATTAATCAATGATGTATGCAAATTGACTTATTGGCACAACATATATCAAGGACCCTCTGTAAGAAGTTATTACTTTTTTTGGCCTTGGTAAATACTATATTCTTATTGATTCAGAGATGTCATGTGGGTATTGATTATATTCGTGTAACTGTGCGGGTAGTTCTGGCAGCCTAGTAACAATTTTATATTACGGCATTTTAATGTTTTATTAAACATGTTGATATAAAAACCTGTATGACCTTTTTACTCATAAATAAGCAATCATTCTTACAGTATATGAATAATTCCTTGGTTTTCAAAATGCAAGCCCCTGTCTGTTGGTAACTGCTGCTTCCAGTGAGTAGCTGAACTCGACGTTCTATCCTTATAGGACAGGGGTGGGTAATCTTACCCACAAAGTGCCGGTGCGTATGCAGGTTTTCGCTGCAACTCCCTAATTAGATTACTAATTAGAGGACTGATTCCCTGAAGAGTCCTCACAGCTGGGATTGAACAGCTGACCTAAAGGTTACCCCAAAAGCCTGCATACACACTGGCCCTTTGCGGATACGACTGCCCACCCCTGTTACAGGGACTAAATTTTTAAGAGCACATTGGAACATTATTTTGTACTAATTCAAATAATCTCCTTTTGAAAAATGTGCTAGTTTTTTCTATTATTATTTTTTTACCAATTAACTGTGGTATAAGCGGGATAAACTAGTTTGTGGTGTGTGGTTATATCAAAATAATCAACTCCAACTTGGTTACTGGCCCTTATTACACCAAGTTGTTGATTATTTTCATGTAATACCAACTGCAGTCCAGACTAGGCAATCCGTCTGAAGCTAAGCAGGTTTTAACCTGGCCAGTACATGGATGGGAAACTAGAAAAGCTGAAGTGTCAGTGTGGCCAAAAGGTTAGCCCATCCTATGGTCTGGGTGGATCCCAATGCCCCAGAGCAGTGTCTGGGACACTGTGCTGTAAAAACGGTGCCATCCTTTGAATGAGATGTAATACTGAGGTCCTGACATTCTGAGGTCATACAAGATCACTGGGCATCTTTTGAAAGAGTTGGGGTGGTACCCTGTTGTCCTGGCTAAATTGCCCAC
>JAODLD010000001.1:41814538-41864980 GCA_026781065.1 Mormyrops boulengeri
AAATAATAATTTTGTTTCTTGGCTGTGACTGAAAAAAAAGAGCCGGCCTTAAAGACAGAACCCCCCCCCCCCCCCGAAAATACATACCCTCCCTGTGTCAGTAGCGGATACTTGCAGTGGAGACGATGGCAAAGACAATATTTCAATATTTCGAGCAACGGTAAGCCATTACCATACATTACCCAGAAAGCTATGTGGACACACCAGAACAAATGTTGATGTACATTTAGAAGACAGGCCTTTCCTGTCAGAAAGCACTCAGCTTGCTACTGTGAAAGAGCTAAGGAATCCTCTGAATAGGATTTCTGCATATGATTTGTTTGGATCAAGGTCATTTGGATACCTAACTGCTGATGCGGCCGTGTGGAAAGAAAATCCAAATGCAAAGAATCATGAAATATATGGAACATGAACCATGGAAAGTGGGATGTGGAGAAGATGAACGTGGATCACTTAAATATCTTATCTTAAAAATAGACTGGCTAGGACACTGAATGGATCACATCCCAATAGAAATATTACAGGTGATGGAAGAAGAATTGATGAAACTGCTGAACAAATTATGCCAAAAAATATGAAAAACAACACTATAGCCTACGGTTTATATCACAAACCAATGACAGGATACCTGACAGAATATGTAAAGAAATCATACAGTTTTTCCCATATCACATATCAGATTATACTACACATTACTCAACACAGAGCAGAGCCCTGATAGAATGAGAATTCCCTGATGTGAAGGCTGGATTCAAAGACTATAGATCAGGAACAAGAAACCTTCGGTTATGTTGACCATGCCAAAACATGGTGCTCCAGGGAATCTTACTGACCGTATAAAGAATCTCTGCAGTCAAGACAGGAGATGAAAGAACTGACTACTTCTGGATGCATACAATTACCATATCTATTCAACGTGTACACAGAACATAATGAGAAATGTTGGGAGAACAGGAAAAAGATAAGAAACTGCTCCAAAGCCTGTGGGCTGTGCTTCATTTTGTATAATAAAAGGAAGAGAAAACTTGGGTGACATTAATAGTTCTATACAGAGAACCTAATGAATGACACAGATCTATGAAGGAACATGCTGGCTCTTAACAATTCTGAATAGAGTGGTGATAGAATTTTATTAACCATATGCCTCACCTGTTTTTTTGGATTCACTCCACCCTAACGGAACAAACCCAGATATTGCACCTCCCTCCTACCTGCATACAGATAGGCTGCAGCATAGCAATCGTGAAAAGGAGCACGTGCACACTATCAATTACTGAAATGTTGCAGGTGCCTTCTGTAAACCACCAGCAAAATTGTGAAGTTGAGTTAATCTGAACAGTGTAGAATAGGCAGATTTTTTTTCCTCGGACTCAGGTTGGTATCTAGCCACCAAACTTGCACCATGAAATGGAGAAAAGCACATGCTGAAACTCCTGGTAAATCAGGTTAAATTTAGCTGGGTACCACAAGGGATTGGAATAAAATTCGTCGCTTTAGAAGTCCCAGTCCCAGGTCTTCGCTGACCGATTCTGGTAGCATGAATAACACAGGTGCTACTTCTTTGCAAGGTGAATGGGGTAAACCAGGGGCAAGTATTCCTTGGGTGGAGCCAGGGGTGGGCTGGCAACGAGAAGCAGCCCAAGAATTTGGCATTTACCCGGGGGACAGGGGAGCTGGTAGGTTCCCTTGGTATGTTACTGATGACGATCAGCTGGTTGGCCGCCAATGAAATGAAGCATTATCCATTAATCATCTCCTGCGGTTGACCAGGAAACACTGAGATCGAATTCTTTAATTTCTAACGTTTTGTAAAGTTATCTCCATGTAACAATAAACCTGCAGTTAACAGTTTGTCATTGTTTTGGCATTCATGGGGGAGAAGATTTTATGCTTAGATACTGTGTATATGAATCATTTCCAGGTTTCACATTATGCTCCAGAATACCTCAAAGCAATGTTTTCTTGCTGCGTAGTCTGGAAACCTGAATAAATCCCTGTTTTCTCTAAAGGGTTCTCTGTCAGTGGAAAAACCTTTTCAGATAGCTTTTCAAGTAGGTTTTCTTCAAGTGTCTAACCAGTGGGTTATGATGAGTCACCTAAAATATTTTATTAAAACCTTTTATGTAGCAGAAAGGGACTGCTCGGCAATATAGCATATTTAATAAAGACAAATCAGGGATGCCTTCCTGTGTGAGATATGTCATGACAGCTATCAGCTTTTGACTCTTCTAGAGGAAAATCATCTATAAGAACTAGGATGGATTTAGTTGGTTCCTACAGCAACAAATCCCTAGCCTCTGCTTCCTTAAGGCATGGGAAGGATTTGAAGATTCAGATTATGGGACCCCTTGCAGAAATGTTAGAACCCAAATGCCATTCAGGTGTAAGAACAGGAGAGTATAGCTACACTCCTGACTTACAGACATCCTTCCATTGTCAGGGCAAGGAATTTTCCATATGTTCTTAATTTAACAGGGAAGGCATTGACTAACTGCAGCTGCCATGATATTTTTTGCTTCATGTAAATAAAATAGACTAATTGGATCTAGTATAATCATTGTGGACCAATTCCATAGTGATTTATTCATTCCATAGTCATATCTTCAGCCTTGTCTCAAATCAGGTTTTGGTCCTTGTGGGACTATTCACATACACAATTCAACAAAACCCTGTCTATGAGGTCTTGTCATTTTACCATTATCTCTTTGGCCACTATTTGAGCTTCTCCATCTGAAAGGGGTAACAGGTGGAAGACCCATTGCATTGGTGGCCATTGAGACTGACAGTGAACACATCTATCATAGACACATGAAGAGTGAACGAGCAGCTCTGGAACAGCAGATCTATCTTCCAATTAGGACTTCTCAGAAGCACGAGTCTTTTACTGGTATTTCTGAAAGTGATTATAGACTGCTGTTTCTCCTTCTGCATGATTGACGTATTTGAGGACCCTGGCCAGTAGAAAACACTCCATGTTTTTTGCTCCGTACGGTTTATCCCAGGTTTTTGGCACCAGTTGTGAAACAGTTTCTGTACAGTATGTGATAAATGAACAGGGAAGTGGGTCTTTATATAGGGAAAAGAAATTCAAACTTTTTTTGGGTTAAAAGAGACTTTTAGGAGACTTTAAGGTCAAAATGGGCAGAGCACAGGAGGAATAAAAAGGAAAACAAAAAGGTGAAAAAGGACATGGGAGCTGTGTGAATCGGGTTATGATGGGACTTCATTTAGGTTGCTAGAGGCGCAGAAAAGCAGAATGTCTTAATTTACACATATGGTGGAGAACGAGGAACAGATGGAACTAATCATCAGGCAAACCATAGTCATCTGACTCCCTCTGGAGAAATGCCTCGCCTCTCACAGAACTGTATGGCAGGCAGTGGATGAAGGTTTTCGGAAAATAAATGCCTGAGTCTGGAGCCTTCCTCAAGAAGAAGCACAAGGCAGGGGAACACCACGGACAGGATGTTCATCATAGGGCATACACACTCATTTGTGGATGCTATACTGTCATATTGCATTTCCACTTTAGCACCCCGAATTACATATCATTGATTATATATTGTTATGTATTGTTGCTGATGTAATAAAGACTAATCACAAAATTCTCATGTGTGCATCATCCTTCAGATACAGCATGTTGGGATGGTCCTGTATGGCTCTGTAGGTTAGGTCTCTGTGCTCCAGGGGTAGTGGATGCTGGCTGACCCAGTGCTTAGACCCCCAAACTTGTTTGCACCTGTTTATATGTCTTTGTGTCGCCTGGAGTGCATGATGGGATAGGCAAAAACATAGTAGGCATAAAAATTGGTGGCTCAGACCCAAGCTAATCCAGACACTGTTCCAAGTCCAGATGCCATATGAAGTAGCGCCCTGAGACTTCATTTTACTGCATTTCCAAATATCTGGATTCCTTGTTAATTTTTTTTGTGCTAATTTAGTTTGAAGCGTGGTCACTTTAAATGTTGAGGATTACCAGAGTTTTTAAGCTACATCACGGATTTTGACAAATTCAAGAAACAAGCGTTATCCCCTGTCTTCTTGGCCTTGAAAGCTATATGAATGGAGGTTCTTTGATTCAAGCAATTTTTTAAGAGTAGATTTATAGACTCAGCAGTTGCCTGCATGTTTTACTCCTTATTTTATTGAAATTTCCAGCTGTTGAACAGCTCTGTTTGTAGAAGCGGTACCTGGAAATTAAATCATTGGGAGCAGTTGTTACTGCTCCATCTCCATAAACTTCATTGTACAGTAGGTAGCAATGTGTAATTTGGGTTATTTCCTCATTTATTGGGTTTCAGTAGGTTTGTATTGGATGGAAGAGTAAGTAAATTCTGCTCTCACTATGCTACACTCTACATTAGCATAATTTTCATGTTCTCTCCATGTTTGCCTGGATTTACCCCAAGTACAATGTTTCCATCTGCAGTCCAGTGCAGTTAGGTGAGTTGGTGTCTTTGAAGCTTGGCTTTAAAATAGCTGATCTACTTGCCCTCCATCGGACTGGCATCCTGCCCCTGGTGTTCCCTGCTTTGAGCCTCAAACTTCCTGGGATAGACTCTAGGCTCATGGAAGGCTTATACTGTACCAGCAAAGCAGTAACTGAAGAATGATGCACCATGGCATCCATCCAGGACCAGTACTTTTTACTTGGACAGATTATTAATTGTGAATATGTGAGAATAACATATTTTCTGTCCCCTTTAACAGGTACTAAGAGTGGTGCGGCTTATTAAGATTTCCCCAGCGCTGGAAGACTTTGTGTACAAAATCTTTGGGCCAGGAAAAAAGCTGGGAAGCCTCGTCGTTTTCACAGCAAGTCTCCTCATTGTCATGTCTGCTATCAGTCTACAGATGTTCTGCTTTGTGGAGGAGCTGGATCGCTTCACTACATTTCCACGGGTGAGCTTATATACCCCGGTACTAACAACTTGTGGCTGCATAAAAGATGAAGGCAACTTTCTTGGTTAGAGCCAAATGTATCTGATCTTGCTGCAGTTAACTTTCCATATGAATTCATGTTGAACATTTTTGATCAGTGCACAGTCAACCCGGCCTGAAAAGTGAAGTGATAATTCTTGACTTTTTTTGTATCAAAGCAGTAAATAAAATGTTAAACTCTGTAGTCTACAGGGTAAGGCACAAGGGGATATAAACTTGAATGCAAAGAGGATGATATTTAATGTGTTAGCAGATGTTCCTCCCTCTGCCAAGTTCTTTGATATTAAGTGCTTAAGAGACGCTTTCTCATTAACCAAATCTTTTTATCCCCTTTCTACTAGGAATCCACTGATCCTAGTACTGGGGGACTTTAAAGGACCGCTATAAACAGATGCCTCTCATTTGCCAGATTACTCATTCAGGGTGGCTTGATAACTATTGAGCATAATGATGTTTACCCATTTCCCGTGATGAAAAGACCTGTTGAGAAATAATCTGTATCTCCAGATAGAGAAAGTGTGACGGAGCTGAAAATATGTCAAAGAGTGAGAAGGTTAAGCTTTGCAAGACCTTCATATGACTTCTGCAGGGCTGCTGATTTCATGTTTGTGGTGGTGTACATATTGCATCCTGTAAAATGATTTGAAGTTCACAGAGCTAAAACACAAAATCAGAAATGCCATCTAGTGACTTTTGACAGTTGAAGAGAACATAGTCCTGTACTACACTGTCATTTTGTTCATTGTGCCATGTATTTTACTTAAACCAAAAAAAACAAATAACTAGAATATAACACAGTTTAACAACAAATAAAAACTCAAAAATAGACCTGAGTTCTACTAGAAATAACATCAAAACGCAGCATTCTATTTATTCCTGTAGGAAGACAATTACTTGACATTTTCACAATATTTATTCACGAAAGTCTGTATATGTATGCTTAATGTTGAGCTCCGTCAAAACAGTTGAAATGGAATGTGCCCATCATGTAATTGGAACACCACAAATCTTGGTTTATTGTTTGAGGCTAAAATGCTGACTAAAACTTTCCTTCGCAAATATCACCGTGTATAAAAAATCGTGGAAAAAAAAATAGCGATGAACATTCAGCATTACAGTCTAACACTGTTTGTTATGTCTGTGTTTATTCAGTGGATCATGAACTAAACAACGCTTTTCTATTTCAGATTCCTTCGCAAAAATCATCGTGTATAAAAAATCGTGAAAAAACAATAGCGATGAACATTCAGCATTAGAGTCTAACACTGTTTGTTATGTCTGTGTTTATTCAGTGGATCATGAACTAAACAACGCTTTTCTATTTCAGTTTCTTTCAGATGCTATAAAGTAAAAAATTTAAAGTATAAAACTATGCATTGCTGCCTATCAGATAACTTCAAAAAGGGAACAAAATGTAAAACCAAAGATATTCATTTCCACCTGGCACTAACCATGCGGTATCCCTTCACAATAGTAAGCCATAGAAAGGTCCCCAATGAAACCCCTGCATTCTCACATCATCGAGACTCTATTCTCAACATTTATAAGATTATATGTGTAGTGCCTGCAAATTTTAAAAAATTTCAATAGGCGCAAATGGTGTTTTCTCATAAGAAGGATAATATCAAGACCATGTCAATATTTACATATCAAATTATGATCTGAGTACCCCAGAATGTCCCGAAAACAGAACCATAAAGCATGTGTGGCTCCTTCATCTACATACAATGTAATGAGCCTAAAATCAAAGGGATTGAAAAACGCTCAGAATGTATAGCGTTCAAAGGGTAGACACGGTACTGTGATTGGATGTAAAATGTCCTGCTTCAAAGTTCAAATGCAACTAATAAGGTGTGTCTCATTTGGAAAAGTGTCATTTGTACAGAATCATTTATACTGAAATTTTAAGAAAAACGTCCATGGTTCAAATTACACTGTGGCACAAGTTTTAGGCCATACTGCCTAGCGCCAAGATGGTGCCTACGCTCCACATTTTATAGTGTGTTGTAGACTCAAATGTAGACTCGGGATGTAGACTAAAACATGGTCTAGACCTGCCTTGGTCTTTACAAAATAAGCGATTGTAGGAGTCAGAACTGTAACAGTAGGACCTGTGTTTTCTCAACTCATTCCCTTTTTTCTGTTACAGGCATTCATGTCCATGTTCCAAATTCTCACACAAGAAGGATGGGTGGATGTCATGGACCAAACTCTGGTTGCTGTTGGACACATGTGGGCTCCAGTAGTGGCTATTTACTTTATATTGTACCATCTTTTCGCCACTTTGGTAATTATACACTGCAAATGGATATTGATTATCACAGTCTCTTTAGCTTCCTATAGGGACATTTACTGGCAGTCATTTTCTCTTTATTGTCTTCCAGATTTTGCTAAGTCTTTTTGTAGCAGTAATATTAGACAACCTGGAGCTTGATGAGGACTTAAAGAAACTGAAGCAGGTAGGCAATTGTTTTGCCATCTAATAAAAAAAAAACCTCTATAGTATAATTCTTGGCTCAGATTTTGTGTGGTAAGTGTGGACCACCATCTCACGTATGTTCCTCTTTCATATATTTTCTAACCTCACAGTCTTTTGGGTTTTTAATTAATATTATATTTAATTTGCTACAGTGTGATGTGCTGTCCTTCTTGCCTTGGCTGTCACACTTTATCTTATTCGAGATCTGTTATTTCCTAGTCTCTGTAACACAAAATCGTCTACTTTTCAGGTACTTCAGGCTTAGTCGAGAGCCTGCTGTAAACAGACTGTGACTGCTTTCCATGAGTAGATGGAACATGCCCAAATGTGCCAGGAACTATTACTATTACAACAACTGTTAAACTTAATTGTATGTTTTTTATTCAATGATTGTTGCTTGCAGTGGCATGGTGGCTATGCAGGTGACACTGATGGCTGACACCCCCATGGTGAATGTCACCTGTGTTCTGTGGGGAGGGGTTGCATGTTTCTAAACTGCCTGGATTTTGTGCAGATATGTGCCTCTTGATGGATTGGTATCCTGTCTGGGGTGAATCCAAGCCTTCGGCCAGCAATAGGCATTTCGGCCAGTCAGATTGAATTTCATATATTTCATATATTATGTGTCTAATTGCTTTCTAACTGATTTGTAAAAGCATACAGACGCTTCTCCACTTACGAATGAGTTACATTCCGAACGGCCGTTCCTAACTTGAAATGTACGTAAGTCGTTATTCAACATCATTTTAAGGGCATACGCAAGTACAAAGACTTAGGATGCTGGGAGTACGCACTTTATGCTGCTGCATGGTGGGAGTAGCGGCCAGAAGCTGTACTGAGCGGAACTGGCGCGCAGAAAAAAAAAATTGTTGTTGCAGACAGGAAACGGGAGCCCAAGGAACACAATTTGGACTTGCAGTCCTCTTCGTTCGTATGTCTAAAAGTTTGTAAGTTGAAAGTTCATAAGTAGTGTCTATATATATACACTGCATCCTATAGTAAAGGTCCACATCCCATAGTATTTGATTAAAAATACAGAATTACATAATATAAAATATAGATTTTATTCACACAACAATAGTATAATTTATGGTCATAAAATTTTTCACTTTATATTAGGGGTGAGTAGTGTTTAGCTGGATGCCTAGTGAGCAGAAGGATAAAATAATTACCATATCAAAGTTAATATAAGATTACTCAACTGTAAATGAGGTCTGATGAATAATCCATCTAAAAACTTTGTGAGATGAGATATATATTTAATGAGATATATGGGGCAAAATGGAAGTCCGACTCACCTGTGTGACTAATTACACTGTGTGTGTAATTTCAAAAAACTTGAGTCACATGACACAGGGCAGTTTGTTTCATAACGGAATTTAATGAAATAAAACAATGCATCCGAAGACGCACTAAGTGGTGTGCTACGATGGGTGTCGCAATGACCACAGAAAATAGTAAAACTTTAAAAGTACAGTCCCATTTTTTTTTTATTGATAAGAAATATTTTTTTTTTTTATTGTTTCCTGGGAATCATAGTACTAACGATACTTCATTTGTATGCAGAACAACTAAAATAAATAATACATAAATACTCCCATAAACTCATGCAAATGCATAAATATGCAACCAGGAGCCAAAGCACACTACTGCAATATCAGGCTCCTGTTTCGGACATTAAGTATATTCTCTCCACCTTCAATAACTGCTTATTCAGTACATGGTGTTGGTAAACCAGGAATCTCCCCTAGCAGTACAATGGGTACAAAGCAGGGAAACCCGGGATGGGATGCCAGCTGTCCAGAGGACACGCTCTTGCACTAAGAGCAATTACAGGCACAAATCTGCCTGAACGCACGTTTCTGGATTGTGGAAGGAAACTCACACAGAGCCCGGGTGACATTTGAGCAGAAAAACCCTGGAGGTGTAAGGCTCTGTGCTTAGTCACAATGCAATGCTGGCCAAACCATATAAATAAGACATTATTTTTAATTAGTGGATCCTTTGTCCAAAGCAACATGAATGAGGCAAATTACATATTACAAACGTAAAGCTGTCAAGGAGCTAACTAGGTATAAGTTGCAGCTAGTGTAATGTATGCAGTATTGTAGCAAACGCTAAGCCAACACCTTTCAAGCATATCAAGAACGCAGAAAAACAACTATTCTACTAGACAGGCAAAGTATTATGCTAAGAACATTCAGGATGAAACTAGTAGAGGTGTTCCTGGAGCTGATGGATCTTGAGTTGTTTCTTGAAGGTTGAGAGGGAATCTAATGCAAGGGTTTGTGTTGATAATGTAACTCCAACCCATGCGTGCAGAGCACAGTGGATTAGCAGTGGGCTGACACTATGTTGCAGAGCAATCACAAGTAGTCCCTGGGTGAAGAACGTCCAACTTACCAACAACTCGGACTTACGAATGGACGGCCATAAAGCCTATTATATTCAAAATTCAAGTTAAATACGATGGTTCATAATTATGAAGGCATGCACTGCTTTTTGATGGTTGTGAAAACATTGTGGCTTCAGCAGTTTGGCGGCTCAAGGTACAGTACAGTACCGTATGTAGTTACTTTATTATTACCGTATTATTATTATTATTAGCAGTCATAGTATTGTGTACTGTATTATAATTTTTCTGACATATCTACAAATTTGGCTTAAAGGCAGACTTAAGGAACGGATCATGTTCGCAACCTGGGTCTGACTGTGCAGAATAAAATGACTGTGGATATTGTTTTATTCCTGTCATTTACAGTTCCTATCCCTTTGATTTGTATATAGTATTACAATTAGGGAATGCATATTCTTTTTTGTGTCTCTGGATTGTAGATTTTCAGTTGTGATGGTGCCACACTTTGCGATATAGCAGTCCAGATTGTTCTTGCTTCATGTGTCAAATATGTAACCTTGTAAAGTTGAATGTCACTCTTTTTATTGCAGTGCGTGCTGCTGTCAGGGAGGTCTGTTTCTGTGAATAATACATGCATGTTGACAGGATTGGCCAGAGCTGGTGAGGATCTGTCCAATCCCGAACAGCGGCAGCCTTTTTATCGCTTCGATTGGTTGGTAGAATTCAATGAGCTGATGCTTCCATCAGCATATTGAGCATTTCTTTCAGGAAACACAGGAGTTATCTGCTCTGCTCAGACTGTTTGCAACATTCTTATTGAAAATGTTATCAGTAGAGGTGGGGTTGGTGTGAATGACATTTAAGAGATTTTATTTTTGGGAAGGCATTCTGTATTAATATGTTATATCATAATCATATATTATTAGGCTCTTCATTTTCAATAATGATGATGTGCTGCCAAGTACATTTCTTACCTGAAAAATGTTTCAGTGCCATTAAATTTTGCTTCACATTTTCCTGGACAGCCCCATCCTGGGTTGTTCCCTGCCTTGTGCCTGTAGCCTACGGGATTGGCTCCTCACCCCCCACGACCCTGAATAGGATGAAGTGGTTTCAGAAAATTGATGGATGGATGGATGGATGGATGGATGGATGGATTGATTTTCCTGAACAATACCTTAAACATACAAGGGCCTCTGGTTAAAAAATAACAATTTATATTCTGGAAAATTGTTCATACAAAAATAAGACTATCCAAATAGGGTAAAGTCCAACAATGCAGAAAGAGAGCTAGGGGAAGGGGCCGGAGAGAGAGACACTACGCGAACAAATTAGACATACCAAAATAAACAGAGATAAATTGAAGGTAAACGCACAAGGTGGTGAGTAGTCACAGCATGTTAAATAACTGTCAGTCATTATTTCTGATCATTCACCACCAGTGAATCATTACATCCTGGATAGGGAAACGAAATTTGTTCTGAAACATACTGTCACCGGCAGGGTTGCTGTGTGAGGTGTAACTGCTGTAACTTCCTCATTTTGATTGCATTTGTATGATAAATCGCCTTGGTGACGGCAGGAGTAATCAGACAGACAGATAGAGAAAGACAGACAGACATACAATCCTAATAATAATTCTAGTCCTGTCCACGGGTTTCTACCAATAATGTCTGCTTCATAGAGCAGTATTAATACTGTCCATGCTTCTATTTTTTGAAAAGACTGTGCTGAAAGCACCTTGTCTTGATGTGTCACTGTGCCATATTACTACAAAAAAGGATATAAGTATCTGTCAGACTCAGTTTGACCTGTTAGATTTGTGAAAGGCTGCGTTTAGAGCACCATGTTTACTTTCCATAAAACATTTATTTTGAGTTATTAATCTCCCTTATTCTTACTGCCTTTTTTGTAATTTGTAATTTTCTGATTAACTGGTGCACCTGTAGCTCGATGAATAGAATATTGTAGTAGCAATGCAAGGGTTGTGGGTTCAAAGGGAACATGCATGATTTATGAATTGTGACCCTTCCCTCTTCTATAAGTTGCATTAGATAAGAGCCTAGGGTAAATGTAGTTATTCTAAAGATTGGATTTAAGTTTTAAGGACCTAAAATAAAGAACAATGAATTATCAGGCAGTGACCAAGAAGACATTCTACCCTGGGTGCTTTCCTGCTTTCAGCCTTACACAGTCCAATGCAGAAAGGGTATCGGAAGATGAACATAACCCCAGGGCCGTGCAGAGACTTTTAGGGGCAGGTATTCAAAGGTTGGAAAAGAGGTACACACACACTCACACACACACATGTCTGTTTAGCATTATTCTAAATGGCCTTTGGCACAATGTCTAATTTGTGAAAGATCAATGCATGGATCAGGCAAGACTGAAAAAGATACTGGGGTAATTATAGTCCAAAACCTGACTGGTTTAAGTGAAAGGAGGAGGTCCCTGTGAAAACTGTGAGGTATATAGGTTACTCTGGATTATTTTGTTTCTTCACACTGGGATGCGACCCAGCCAACTGTTTTTCCACTACAAGGGTGAATTTTTTGTGTATTATCTCCTTGGTTACAGGGTGGTCCTGGCCTGGGGCCACAGCAGTTTTGTAGTGGCAGGGTCCAGAGGCTAAGAAATGTGAGTTCTAGGCAATATTTTATTATCCCCTTATTGAAAAGTGCTAGTCTTCGCTTGCTGTGTCAGGGAGAACGTTGTAATCCCCAGTATGCAGTGGAGTTTCAGACTTTGGCCACAGAGAGTGGGTGGAATGTGGTTTCTCTGATCACCACCTACCGGCAGGGGATATCTGACTCACTGGATGAGAGAATTAGCCTGCTGGGATGAAGGGAATACCCTTCTGGCCTTGAGTTCTCTCTCGATTGGGTTAGATAACTTTATGCAGAACTCTCAGACTAAGCAGGACGTCGGCTGTTTCCATGAGTATGGATCTGGATGGGAGTGTGCAGAGCCAATGGCTAGTTCAAGCTATACAATAGGGCCAGGCACAGTTATTTAACCAGGAATAGGTGATAGAGTGGACTGTGCCTGTACCGCAGTCTGCCCAGTCACTGGTGCCCTGAATGTCCAGTCTGGTCAAGAAATGGAAGACTCACAAAGGAAGGGGAGACCCTAATCAGTATTCCCCATCACAATAATGTCAATACTGCTTTTAACTGAAGTCTCCTGGGGGAGTTCAGAAGATTTCACTGTCAGCACTATTGGACAGTATTCTAGCAATTTTATAGACAAGCAAACTGCAGAATGGCGGGCCCTGTCTGTATGACCTTATCTTCCACTCTCAATGGCCCTTCTATGTTAGGCACACATAGCTAGTAGTAGGTAAGACATAATTTTGCCTCCAAGCCTTTGAGGGGGGATGACCTGTGCATTCAGAGAAGCTGTTTTACACACCACTGAGTTATTTATCGTAATTTTCAACCACAGAAGTGCCATTAGCTGATGGCTATTGCTTATCACACCATTTTCTGTAAACTACAGACACCGTTGTATGTTAAAATCCCAGAAGGATCCCAGAAGGTTTCTGAGATTCTGGCTCCACTACACGTGATGCCAACAATCACATCACATTCAATACCTTAGCTGTCTTAGCTGTTCGAATGCTTAATTAAGCAGTGCTATATGTACTCAGTTGCA
Organism: Mormyrops boulengeri; assembly: GCA_026781065.1. Classification (NCBI taxonomy): domain Eukaryota; kingdom Metazoa; phylum Chordata; class Actinopteri; order Osteoglossiformes; family Mormyridae; genus Mormyrops; species Mormyrops boulengeri. The sequence continues at coordinate 41,827,969 of JAODLD010000001.1, forward strand.
AACACATGACTTGCTGTTTGGAAGGGCAAACTGCATTCGCAAGCAGGTATACCAAATAAACTGGCCTCCAGTGTAGAGAGTGCGTCTCCAGAATGCACTGTTTTCTGTATGTGGTATAGTATGTGGTAATACAAACAAGTTAGAAGTGTTTTTTAATTATTATTATTATTAATGAGTCACTACCATTTTTAAATGGCAATAGGAAGCCTTATTGAAAAGCGGCACCATTAACTTTTACATGAGTTTTTATTAATCTCTTTCTAAGACTAGCTTGTTAATGTATGGTTCTATTTAAAGAATGAAAAAAAAAGATTTAAAAAAGATTCTGAGAAAGTTGACCTTATTACATTTTACAGTCATATGGCTCATGTTTACTGTTGGACTGAGTGTAAGAAAAGTCCTGTAATTCTTATTATGAAAATGAAGCCTTTAAACCAAGTGATAAAACAAAAACCAGTTCTCATTATTAGGCCATCTGTGCCCAGTTGCTCTGCAATGTTTAGGTCGGCAAATGAGGCAGACTGGCGATATGAGGCTGTGAATTCGTAAAGCCTGTTTATGTGGATTCTTCCAAGTACATACAGTATGTTTCTAGTCAATAGATCAACAGAAGCGTGTGAAAGGCTACCAGCGTTCTTGAAAGAGGCAACTATGTGGTGGTCTGTCTGTAAGAAATGTAGCCCCTGTGCCTGCAGTCTGTCGTGCTCAGCTGTGAGCCGTGATGATCACGTCCTGCCTCTGGATGCACAGTTGGTCTTCACAGAAAGGCTCGGTGCGGTTTGGCTGAAAGACCGCCTCTCCCACGCCATTGATCTGTCATCTGCAAAACAGCAACAAAACAGAATCAAATCTAGATTTAAAATCTAATGCCAATACCATTTCCTTCAGCTCAATATCATTTTCAGTTAGTGTCAGATTCACGTTTTAATTAAATGTAATTATGTAACCTTCCAATTATCAACCAATATGATTATTGAAAAAATCTGCTGTTGTTCTGCATCCTATAGAGTTGAATTTCTATTAATTGTATTCAGTTAACCACATTCTTTTAGAATGCGTTTGTTCCTCGTCCTCAGTGTCCTTTAAAATGCTGCTACTTTCTTGCTTTGAAGTACAGAAACCTCAGTAGGAAGCAGGCAGTGCCGTGTCTCTCGGCTCTGGCCAGACATCGCTCCGCTCCTGTGAGGCAGAGGTGCCGCGCTAAGTGCCATGGTTTTTCCTCAGTCTGTGTAGATCATTAAAATGCCATATTACATGGAAACAATTGCATTCCCATACTCTAACATTTCAAGCATCGTATAATTTAATGAGGCTGTTTTTTTTTTTGCAGTATTGAAGTCTTTGTCTGATGTTTGTTTAATTGTATTTCCTGTTTCTCATAGTCAATGTGAAATCAAAAGCTGTCAAAGCATATGAAATGCTGAAGAGGACAGCAGTATTGGTTTTCTATAAGACCATAACCATATCCTCATCAACCTTCATGAAGCAACTTCTGCATCACATCTGTCCGGGGGGGCGGGGGGGTTGCTGGGTTTCAGTCATCCCCAGGAATTCCAGGCCTCCTCTCAGTACCTCCAGGAAGGATAAGCCTCTGCACTGTTGTGATGAGGCTGATGGCAACAGATGTTTGATAGAAGGAACTGTTACATGTGCTTGGTAGAAGCAATACATCCAAGTAAATTAGAAATAATGGCTGCCGTACACTTTAAATTCTAGATTTGTTAGTGACTTGAACGTTCGAAATTTGAATCCAGTTCCATTGCCACCACACAAGGGTGTCGGAGGGGCATGGAAACCCAGGCGGATGTAGGGGATCAATCACTTGACAGGCACCCTTGAATACCTTAAATTATATGTGAAATTGGGGAGGGGTGTCCAAGGTGACATTTTATCAGGGGGCCCAGAATTTCTAGGTAATCCCCAGCTACTACTGTACCTGCTACCTTTGTTGGAGATGGATAAGGTATGTTTATAAACCACTTCTAAACGCATTGTTTTACGCCAGCATGAGAACTGCCACGTCTGCCGACATTTTAGATAAGTCATAATGCTCTGTAATGGATGACCAAGTGCGGGGTTTGCAGGGTCAAAGACCACAAATATTGAATTGTTGATGTTTTTGAAGTGTGCTTGCTATTAATGGGCTACTGTGTGAAGTCCATTAAAAAGTAATTTAGCTAGGTGTGCAGGCTGCAGAGGGCAGTGGTGAGGCCGCTGTGCTGTCTGTAGAGATAATTTGGAGTGATGTGGTGTTTCGGTCTTCAGCTGGATTATCCGTGTGCCTATTTGTCAAGTGGACATTGTCTGTGTGAGTGTTCAGCATTCTTTGTGAATATTAATGGCTTAGTCACTGTCCTTCAAGGCTTTTTGAATGACCTTCCCATTATGAGGACAGATGCTGCTCACAAGCCCTTGACTTGGCCATGCAAATAGGAGTTTTTTTTTCTTGCATTTTTTATTTTATTACTTGCCCGCCATGCAAGTGATGTGGTCATTTGTTTGTGGTTTTGGTTGCGGTCGGAGCCACAGGTGGCTGACAGGAGTTAAAGGAGTCAGGGGGAGGCTGGCGCGTTAGAAAGTGCACTTGATTGCTGTTCGAAGGATAATTACCTTTCTTCAGACAGCGCCGTTTCCTCCATAATCTTTTTCCATTGTCAGCAGCACCGCACCCCTTCATGTATCTCTTCCTGATTTTTTTGGGAAAATCATTGCCTAAATCAATCAAGCAAAACATATTAATATTGTCGCAACCACAGCTGAACATCAGTATTGTTAATGATAAGCCATTGTAGCGTAAAATGTGCTAGTACGCTGAAGGAAAATCTGATGTTTCAGACACCTTAAATGACTTTCAAAGTTTTGAGAGAGGGATGAAAATTTAAAATAATCCCTAAAAAAGATTTGCCGTACCTGCACAACAATGTGCCTTTTTAATGTGTTTTTTGGGGTGTATCTAAAAAGAAGTATAGAAAAGAGGTGAATCAGGCACCCTTATGTGGCTGTAGACCAGTGCATTAGTCTTAGCTGTAGTGATACATGTGCTCTGATCTGTGTTAAACAGTAACCTCACCTGAATTGTGGAGGGAGAGGCACCTGTAAGGGTCTTGCTATAACACATCTTCTCCATGGCACAAGGTTTAGTTTGTCAGGCCTATGACCATTTTGGTTACTGTTTAATACTCTTATGCATGGTTATTAAGATACACAGACCAGTTAAGATTCTGGACATACCTGCTTTCAGTGCCATTGTCTCTGTTTTTGTTGTTGTTTACCTTGTAGTAAAAGGCTTTGAGGCAGTGAAGTAATCCGTATAAAATGTTGCAATGACCAACATCTTAAAGTGTTCAGCATCTCAAATTTCTCCCAAACTGCAGATTCTTCAAAATGCCTCCTTTTTTGCTTTGAAGATAGCATTGTGGACTCTTGGCATTCTTTCAGCCAGCTTCCAGATGTAGCCACGTGGAATGCTTCTCCAGCAGTCCTGAAGGAGTTTCCACAAGTTCTCGGCAGAAGTTGGCTACCTTGCTTATAATCTTAAATGCAACTCATCCTAAAACCAGCTCAATACAGTTTAGGTCAGTTAATTGTGGGGACCAGGTCATCTGTCGCAGAACTCCATCTCACTCCTTATTCTAAGATAAAACTGCATAACCTTGCGGTCTGCTTAGGGTCGTCATCTTGTTGAAAAACAAATGATTTTCCGTGTTTAGGATACATACATACATACATACATGTAATATGAATGTAATATAAATGAATACGAGCTGCTGTCTTTGACAGCCTGGTGGATTCTTTGTGTATACCCTTGACAAGTATAGCAGTGATTATGCTGTTGATTCTGCTGTGTGCACAGTTCTTGTTAAGACAGTCAGTGCTTATCAGACAGCGGGTGCAGTTCATTCATTGATTGAGGCCTTGGGGATCTGGGAACAATGGTCTGCTCTCACAGGAACAGTAAATGACTTTAGAGGTAATCAGGATGCAGCCAAGGTGACTGCTGCAGCTCTGGGATCGCTCCACGGGCCCCGGAGACGCAGTCAGAGGTTAGGCCGTGCTGCATTGGATGTGGAAAATCCCGTTTACAGTTTATATGCTTCAATATGCATGTGAGGCAGTGGAAAGTCATGCTGGGAATTTTCCATATTTGCTTTGAGTTTTAACTTTTCAGAAGAAAGGCTTCATGTGAAGTCCACATATTCAGTATCTCCTAGCAGACTTGCACAGACATACTGAATATAGACCCCAGGCTGTATTGATTTTGATGATTCTGAACCCACGTTGTTGTTGGGGGGTGAGGCCATTGTTACTCTTTTGCAGGCTTTTCACAGGACAAATTGTTTCTGCTCCTTTTAATTCAAGAGCCGTTTCTGTCCCTCTGAAAACCTCATTGGCATACTTTGTGTGTATGTGTGTGTGTGTGTGTATGTATGTATGTGTGTGTGTGTGTATGTATGTATGTGTGTGTGTGTGTGAATGAGTGAGTGAGTGAGTGAGTACGTGTGTGTGTGTGTGAGTGAGTGTGTGTGTGAGTTTGTGTGTGTGTGTGAGTGAGTGTGAGTTTGTGTGTGTGTGTGAGTGAGTGTTTGTGTGTGTGTGTGTGAGTGAGTGTGAGTTTGTGTGTGTGTGTGAGTGAGTGTGTGTGTGTGTGTGTGTGTGTGTGTGTGTGTAGTTTGCTTTGTACTGGATTTCCACTAGACTACAAGAAAAAACAATGTGGACTCACAAATGACTAATGTAATGTATTCTATCGCTTTATGGTTTGACCCACATTTTTGAATAAAAAATACAAAGAAATAATCGCGAGGGCAGTGAAACATCAATTTGGCTATGCTGCCCGCCAGTCACCCATCTCACAGCAGAGCGCAGAAGGAAGACGGAAGCATTTTCTCCTTTTCATACATCTCCCCGGCTCCACTCTGACTTTAGCTCAAACCCCTTTAATGCTTGCAAGGGCCTCAAGCATTCATAAGTAGACAGATATAGCTGCCTACTGCCTGTGTACATGTTGCTAATGAGAAAGCCCAATTTATGTAGCTTTTTACCTAATCAAAGATCCATCAGATTTATCTTCATGCTTCCAGACAGTATTTTTAAGCACAGAATTTCAATAATCTACTTTCACAGTCTGTATAATTTAATGGCTATAATTAGCCCCATTATGCGAATGGTATTTTACTCATGCAAATTTTGGTGTCCTGGCTGTATTTAAGGAAAATATTTATTAGCTGCTACTTCTCGTGAAGCATATTCCAAGGATTTAATATTTCCTCCCTCTCCCCAGTTGGCTTTTCCTGGAGCTCCTTTTTATAAAATATAAATGATGGCTGTGGGAGTTGTGGGAACGTGTTAGCCATCTGTGTGCTGCTGCCATCTACAGGCAGCTTCACTTTATAGCAGCTTATTTTTGTTATTTGCTCATAAATAGCTTGGGATCATGTTTCCAGTAAAGGAGCATCTGCCTAGCAACTCTATATTCATAACCCGCCTGACCTAATCCCATCATGCTATTAAGATATAATTTCTATTTTTGTAAAATTTTATATGAAAATTAATTATGTCAGAGTTGTGTTCCGTTTAACATTTATCAGTATTTGTTTTGGCACATAAATGAGAGTGATTATGACTCAAGGGTTTTTCCTTGAAGCTATATGAGGTCACTTGTCTTACTCTGCGGCAACCCAACTTATATTTTCAGCATAATTGGGGCAAAATTTGTAAAGCTGTCTAAGATGATTTTGAGTCTCTACTACTAGTAATAGACTGTGCCAAGGTAATCAGTTGAGATCACATGACAAAATCATGGCCAGATTAAGGGGTCTGTTGTACTAGCCCTTAGAGTCCCTTGAGAGCAAATTAATTCCAAACAACCCAAAGCATGCCAAATCACATGACCTTGGACTGTCAGTGCACCCAGAGTGTTCATTATGCACTATTCCTCCCGTCTGAATTCTGCCTCTTTTTTGGATTTGTGCCCATGTTCAGAAGCTTGTATGTTTGAATCCCATGGCTGGCAGTGTAATAATCTCACCAAAGTGCACTTAAACATGGCCCTTAACTCCATTTGCTCAAGGATACTACTAAATGTGAATCAGAGACTCATATGCATTTACATATGTCAGGGACATATCTCACTCAGTTGTGTCCCTACTGTCATCCCATCTCCGTTTTGCATAATTAGTTACCTGTGTGTGTCAAACCTTTTCCTGCAGTTGAAGCAGAGTGAGGCCAATGCGGACACCAAGGAGAAACTCCCACTGCGCTTGCGGATCTTTGAGAAGTTCCCCAACCGGCCGCAGATGGTTAAGATCTCCAAACTGCCGTCAGATTTCACCGTTCCTAGGATCAGGTAGTGTGGCTTCCCTCAGACATACAAGGATGACATTTACGTGCCTCACTGCTTGTTTGAAATTGTCCCAGTATAATCATTTGCAACTGAGAGTTTACATTTAATGTATTTACATTTACATTTACAGCATTTAGCAGACGCTCTTTTCCAGCGCGACTTACAACAGTGCTTTGTAGTCCATACTTAGCTGATGCGTTTGTCCAAAGCGACATACACGTGCGGTGAAAATAATTGCTCTTTATGTCCATCACTTCTATCCAAAGCGACTTACATTACAAGGAAGGGTTACAATTTATGTGTGCTTCCTGGGATTTGAACCCACATCCTTCGCATTGGCTGTGTTACCAATGCAAAAGATTTCGGTTCAAATGCTAGGATGCTCTCTTGATGAGCAACAGGAGCTCCAATGTGTTTAATTTTTTTGAAAGAATAGAATATCTGTATATTTTATGTTTCAAACTAATGTAAAATGTATTTGTGTGTGTGTGTGTGTGTGTGTGTGTGTGTGTGTGTGTGATAGAGAGAGCTTTATGAAGCAGTTCATCGATCGACAGCAGCAGGACGCCGGTTGTCTGTTCCGAAGGCTCCCATCTGCTTCATCTTCCTCTTGTGACCACTCCAAGAGGTCCGCTATCGAAGACAACAAATACATCGATCAGAAGGTTAAACCCCACACCCTTCCTACCCCCTGGGTTTGCCTGTTTCGGTTTCACATAGTTTTTCAAGCCCCCCCCAGAAAAAAAAAAAAAACTAATACTAATCCTTCAGACAATATTTTAATTTATTCATATTTTCATTATAAATGTTAGACCTATTCATTATCAGTTGAGGACGTGTCTATTTAATAACAGACATATAAAAATGTACAGAGCTCCATGCAGTGTGTTCTGGAGGCTTAAAGTATTCACTGCACTACCAAGACACCTTTGGATTATTATTATTATTATTATTATTTTTATTATTATTACTAGATTAAAATTCTGCTTTACACTGCTTTACACTCCTCATGAACTTTCGCATCTCCCGATCGACTGCAGAAGAAATATCCAGAGAGCCTTACAGTAACTGTTGCTCCCCCATGGTGACAGCAGTTATGACAGAATGAAGGTCCAGAGGTTCTATCAGGCCAATAAGTTGGGCTTCACATTATTTCTAAAAGAGTGGAAAGCAGCACTGTACTATACAAGCATTTCCTCTGTTGTGAAGTTTGTGTTATGTATGGTGTTAACAGCTTTATTTGTATATTCATAACAAAAGGTTGTTCTGTGTGCACTTGATAAATCAACGTTTCCCTCTGCGGAATCAGCTTTCCTGTGATCTTTACTTTTGTTCTAAAAGCTGCGAAGATCCATTTTCAGTGTCCGTGCCCGAAATCTCCTAGAAAAGGAAACAACTGTCAACAAAATCCTAAGGTAAGGCTTGTTCATTTTAAGGGGCACATAGATCAGTGTTTCCCAATCCAGTCCTCAGGGACCCCCAGACAGTCCACATTTTTGCTCCCTCCCAGCTCCCAGCAAAAATGTAGACTGTCTGGCAGGGAGCTGGGAGGGAACAAAAACGTGGACCGGCTGGGGTCTCCGAGGACTGGTTCCTTACTGGAATTCTGCTGTGGGTCAGTGCTGTCAGGTTACCAAGCATGTCTTCAACAACGGCGCCCCAGGTTGCTAGACAGTGAATCGGCACTCAGCGCACGTCTCGCCTCGCCTCTGTCCCCATGTCGGACTTCACACAGCCAGCACTGTGCCAAAGAACCACTAATCGAATGAGAGCTTCCATAAACAATGGAAGCTCATGCTCTTATTATCAGTATTATCAATAGGCCTGTTCTGCTACATGACTTGACAATTACTGTGCACATACAGCGTGACGCTGGCACCACTATAACTGATTGAATAATTATCTGCGTGCAGCAGGGCGTCCTTTTGAGAGCGCCTACAGGCTGAGCTTCAGGTACATTTGCCCATTCTCAGGGCAGCAGGAAAGGGCTGGCCACACCTGGCTTTGGACATGCCTGCAAGGGCTTCATCGTCCAGCCAGGGAAGGCAGGAAGGAATTATCTGCAGTGTGCATCCATCAGATGGTTTTTAACAGCTTGCTCACACAACGTTCATAAAGACTTGTGATCCAAGGGAGCGTGGACAACATGATCACGGACCTCTTGAAGCATGCATTGTTTTTGAGACACTGTATGGCAGACGAGCCCGGTGGGTCTTACTACTCCCGTCTGTCGTTACAGGGCTTGCACCCGGCAGCGGATGTTGAGCGGTTCCTTCGAGGGGCAGCCTGCCAAAGAACGTTCCATCCTGAGCGTGCAGCACCACATCCGCCAGGAGCGCAGGTCGCCTTTTCCGCACACGCTGCACCAAACGCCACCTACTTCAACTACTCTACTGTACCCAGAATGCAATAGCTTTATGTAAACACTGGATGTTTCTCAATATGCATACTTAACCGTATTTGTGTTCTCATGTACCCGTTTTACGTCATCTTCCATTGCCGAAGATCAGTTCCAATGCTCACGAACAGAAGTATAGAGGACAGTAAAAATCCCCAGATATTGTTCTTACCCCGCCCCAAATAGAAAGGATGCATCAGTAGTATCCTCGCTGAACGAGACCAATCCTATTATTCATTGCGGCCCAAATTCGTTCTTGGAAGGCAAGTTAGCAAGACCAATCTTAACAAGGGCACAAGTACAGTCTTTGCGTTCTTGGTATTAAAAAACACGCACTGTCTAATAGACAGCACATGACGCTTACTAACGTAGCATGGTGACATGCATGTGTAGCCTGTGTGTGTAGTGTGTATACTGTCTCTCTCTCTTTGTCTAGGTCACTGAGACACGGGTCCACCAGTCAGAGAATCAGTCGAGGGAAATCACTAGAGACGTTGACACAGGATGTGAGAGCACCTCTGTTATTTTTCTTTCTAATAATATCCATCCTTGGTGAATATTATGCTTTTGACTATTTACCAAAACAAAATGCTAATGGAATGTAAGGCTTTTCTACCTGTCCTACTCCTTAAGCATGATAATGGCTATAACGTTATTATTATTGTTAATATGATCCATCTTTCTGTCTTCCAGTCATTTGGTCAGGGTCACAGGGGGGGCTGGAGCCTAGGGTTTGGGGTTAGGGTTAGGAAGGTACCGGTCCATGGCCAGTATTCCAGCAGTAATGGAATGCTGGAGTTTTTTCGGAGGTGTTTCTTAATTGCTGAAAATAAATGATATATCTGTGCGGCACGGTGGCGCAGTGGTTAGCGCTGCTGCCTCACAGCAAGGTTCTGGATTCGGTCCCGGGTCCTTTCTGTGTGGAGTTTGCACGCTCTCCCCGTGTTCACGTGGGTTTTCGCCGGCGGCTCCGGTTTCCTCCCACAGTCCAAAAGTGTGCAGGATAGGTTGATAGGTGAGTCTAAATTGTCCCTGTAGTTGTATGAGTGTGTGTGAGAGTGTGCACCCTGCGGTGTGTTGGCGACTGCCCAGGGTTGGTTCCTGCCTGCGGCCATTGCTCCCGGGATAGGCTCTGGTACCCCCCGACCCCAGTTGGGATTAAACGGTTTAAAAAAATGGATGGATGGATGGATGGATAGAAATGATATATCTTCAATTTTTTTTTCAATGGAGGGGTGGGACAGCTGTACCTCTAACATCTGCTCTTGTTCTTCTTTAGCACTCCAGCACGGTACGGTACCGAAATGCCCAGAGAGAGGACAGCGAGATCAAGATGATCCAAGAGAAGAAGGAGCAGGCAGAAATGAAGCGGTACAAGCACCAACTTACATTTATTTTTTTGGCAGACCTTTTTGTCCAAAGCAATGTATTTGTGGGTATCAGGATCAGATGATGGAGCGATTGGGTTTAAGGGCCTTGCTCAAGAACCCAACAGAGGTGTTACTCTACCAGCACATGATTTGAACTAGTGACCTTCTTATCACAGGTCCAGTGACACAACTCGCTGAGCTATATACCACTTCTCACAGTCTCTCATGCTCTTTATGGTTGACCAAGGAACTAAACATGACTGAGACACCCTGCCACTCCCGATGACACCTGTGGCCCTTTGTTTACATTTATCATCCTGTCTCATCTGTTTCTTTTTATAATTCTTAACATCTGTCTGCTTCTAGCAAGTGGGCGGTGAAATGTTTTTGTTTCCACATAGATTGATGTTAATCATCTGCTGCCCTCTAGTGGTTGATGTAGATTGACAGTCACAAAAAAAACTATTTGAATGTTTACAATAACAACACTACCATCCGATATCTCAGTCTCTTATTTTTTAGATTTGACTGTTTATTTTATTTTTTTTACTAGCTCGATACATTTTTTCCTGACAATAAAAACATGCTACATCATGGTACCTTTGAATTCTCAAATCTGAAGGATATTTTTCTGCATATTTATATAGTAGTGCCGGCTGCAGTAAATCAATGCACGGCTACAATCTTAAATTCTAAGTAACATAAAAAGTATAAACTGCAAAATCAAAGGAATTGCAACAAATCATTTAGACAGCAAAGGGCCAGGACCTATGATGCCATTGGAAGGATTTATAGAATGAACGGTTATTTTCAAAGTGTTATCATGAAACTGAGTATTATGTTAAGGATAGCATTTGGTTTTCAATTTAATATTTTGTTTGTTTTAAGGGCTGATGTTGTAACTTAATCGACGGCACTGTTGCCTTACACCTGCATGATTGAGGGGTCACACCCCACTTCCTCCTACGAGATGTGCAGTTAAACTAATCTTTAAATTGCCACCTGGTATTCTGTCCCGCTTATGGCTGCCTGGGAATTGGCTCTGTATGACCCTCATCAGCATATGGAGACAGATCGATATTTTCTCTCTAAATTCTAAATCAGTTTTATTTAAATAGGCCTTGAATAGTTGCAGGTTACTGCATGTTGCTCTTATTTAACCTAATACACGCCGGTAGTAATACATTTTTTGGGATATTGCATATCCTACCATTTGTACATTAGTAATATTATAAAGCTTCAGAGTTATTATTATTATTATTATTATCATGTTTTATTCTATAATATTGTGTTTTTGTGTTTTTAAAAGTAAAGTACAAGAGGAGGAACTACGAGAGAATCACCCCTACTTTGACAAACCACTGTTCATTGTTGGCCGAGAGCATCGCTTTAGAAATTTTTGCAGAGTTATCGTACGGGCCCGTTTCAATGCGTAAGTACTTAGAAAGCGTTATTACTTTACAAGAAAAAAATTGTTATCAGCAATAAAAAAAGATGTAGCATTTAATTTGTTCAATCAGGGTCAATGTGGTAGGATAATTGGGTGAAGGGGAAGTAGTTAGAACTGATTAAAGTAAGATTTATAATTACATCCAGATCCAAGACGGACCCAATAACAGGCGCTGTGAAAAATACGAAGTATCATCAGCTATAGTAAGTGATGAAATCTTTATTCCGATTATTTGATTTCCTTCTGTTGAGTTTTTTTTTTTTTAATGTAAGGTGTGATTCAGGACTGCAGGAAATCCTGATGTTAATCTCAGCAAAAAAACAAAAACTAACTTTGCTCCATTTTCAGTCCTGGCTGTGTTAAAATGAGATTTTTTCCCTGCAGTGATCTCCTGGGCCTGGTTACCTACCTGGACTGGGTGATGATTGTGGTCACCATCTGCTCCTGTATTTCCATGATGTTCGAGTCTCCATTTACTAGAGTTATGAACGTCCCCACGCTCCAGGTACATAAGGACAGTGCAGTCTTACGACACATAATTTATATAAAAGGTAGATTTCTATGAAATATCAGAATGATGAACACGGAAACTGTAATACTAATAGGTTTCATATAGTCTTATGTCTATGATGTTTTATGTTTTTGACGCTTTTATGACCTTCCTCTGACAGATTGGCGAGTACGTGTTTGTCATCTTTATGAGCATTGAACTCAACCTGAAGATCATGGCCGATGGACTTTTCTTCACCCCAACGGCAGTTATCAGAGATTTTGGTGGAGTTATGGACATCTTCATCTATTTAGTAAGATGTTTTATGAAATGTTTTTTTCCCGGTTATGATGGGGTTACGTTCCGATAAACCCCATCATAAGGTGAAAATATCGTAAGGCAAAAATGCATTTTGATACAGTACACCTAACCTAACAAACATCATAGCGTAGCCTAGCCTACCTTAAACATGCTTAGAACACTTATACTAGCCTAGAGTTGGGCATAACCATTACCACAAAGCCTGTTTTATAAGAAAGTACTGAATACCTTATACAATTAACTGAATAATCATATCCATCGTAAAGATGTAATATCGTAACCCGGACCATCGTAACCCGGGGAGCGTCTGTATTGTTAAATGCCACGTTACCTATTTAACAGGGTTGAGATCTAGTGCATCCTAATATACCTCCTGGCCTTTTCCCATGTGCTGCTTTCCCCCAGGTGAGCCTGATCTTCCTTTGCTGGCTCCCCACGAACGTCCCACCGGAATCAGGCGCTCAGCTTCTCATGATGCTGCGCTGCCTGCGCCCTTTACGCATCTTCAAGCTGGTGCCCCAGATGAGAAAGGTAGTGCGCGAGGTCCTTAAGGGATTCAAGGAGATATTTCTGGTGAGTGTCCCAGCTTTTTGTTGAAGGTGGAGGAAACTTGACAGGGAAACATGCATTCAGACAGATTCAGTGGCTAGGAGGCTGCCCCTTGTTTTAAATACTGACAGTTTATCAAGGATGGTGTAAAAAGATTAAAGTAGCTATTCCCTGTTGTGTAAGACAGTGTCACCCACACTACTCATTACCCAATTACTGTATTCAGTATTCAAGCCATTTACAGGTACATTTATGTCGCTTTTAGTCACTATTCTCCAGAAGCCATATTTGCTAAAGAGAACAGGAAAAAAGACAAACACATACAGAGACACACATATACATATATGCAAATATATATATTTTTTTGCTTATTTTCAGATTTCTTCCAAGTAATTTCATACCGCCAGTTCAGTCCAGGGTTGCAATGTGAGAAACTTTAATTTATTCATTGATCTTCCTCTGTAGGTCTCCATACTTCTCCTTACACTCATGCTGGTGTTTGCCAGCTTTGGCGTTCAGTTGTTTGCCGGGAAATTAGCCAAGTGCAATGATCCTCATATCAGCAGGCGGGTAGGATTAAGACTCGTTTAATTTTGCGAGTAGGCATGCACTGTTATTGACATACACTGGCTGTGACCTTTTTCTCACCGGACCTTGTGGGATTTTGCTGCTGGTTTTGGTGCAGGAGGATTGCCATGGGATTTTTCGGATCAATGTCAGTGTTTCTAAAAATTTAAATCTGAAATTACGGGCTGGAGAAAAGAAACCAGGATTTTGGGTGCCACGAGTATGGTAAGTTTCTAATATATTATGTTGAATTAGGTGAAGCACATGTGAATGTCTTTGTAGTTAATTTAATTTCATATTTCAGATTTATACACGCAGGGGCCACTTTAGGTATACCTGTTCATTAATTCAAGCAGTCTGCTCTTGCAAACAGCCAATCATGTGGCTCCATCAGAATACATACAAGATGCAGACACAGTCAAGAGGTCCATTTACTGTGTAGCAAAGCATTAGAACCACTAAAACACGTGATATTACTGACTTTAAATGTGGTGTGATTGTCGGTGGCAGACATTGGTTCCAGTACCTCAGGAATACTCGTTCTCCTGGGATTTTCATGTACTTCAGATAAACAAAAAGTATCAAATCAACAGCAGGAAGGCCATAAATTTAAAATTAGGAGCTCACTACAGTCCTTAAATTAAGGTCAAAAGTCTCATGTTTGTTTGGTTACTTATGGTTAAGGTTAGGGCTGGGTAGGGGTTAAGGTTGTCATGTTGGGATTAGAGTTTTCCCCATAGAAATGAATGGAGAGTCCATACATAGAGATAATTAAAAGCCTGTGTGTGTGTGTGTGTGGTACAGCTGGTTTTGTTAAATGATACGTAAAGTATCAGAATTGTTTCTGAATGTTTTGGCCTTCGAGTTGCATATCTGGTATTTTTCCTTATGTAAGGTCACCCAAGACCCAAAGAGGATCTACTGTCAGCCATAATAGCAAACTGGCAACTTTGGACATAAATATGCAAATATTGTATGCATTTGAGAATATTGTCACACATAATGACTCAGATATGTTTGTTTCTGTCAGACTGATTTATAACCTGCTTATTTAAAGGCCTGTAATTTTTTAATCAATACATTAGTTTATAGGCAAGAGAAAGGGTTCCCTGTACAGCTGTGAAGTTGTAGCGCAAAAATAATGAGCTCTATAGTTGTCAGCAGGGAGCCAACATGTCAATATGCTTCCTTCTCTTCCATGGACAGCTTGACAGGGATTCTGACACATTTGTTATTACTCAGATTGTACATTGTGAGCCCTTACAAATTATTTTTGCACACCTTGTGAATAAAGAGGCACAACAAAGTAGAGACTCTGGAGGCGTGGATGTGGTTCTCTGCCTGAGCCATATATGACCTTCATCATCTCTCCATGTCTGAAAGCAGACACACAAAGCTATAGGGAGAACATGTCAACACATGATCAGACTGTCTAATGCTTTTTATTAGTTCCTAAATCCTACTAAAAGTAGAATAGTTCATGAACCTGAAAATTATTTGAATGCCTTGTGTGACTGTCAACACTGCTTACATTTTTTTGTAGTTCAGGCTGGGTTGTTGGGTGAATGCACTTCGCTGAGGTATCAAAGCGTTTGCCTTCTTGATGTTCCCAGGGCAAACCCCCGCAACTTCAACTTTGACAATGTGGGCAATGCAATGCTGGCGTTATTTGAAGTGCTGTCATTGAAGGGTTGGGTGGAAGTCCGCGATGTCATCATCCATCGCGTGGGACCGGTAATCCTTTGCATCGCAGTCCACTTTATTACATTTTTGTTCTAGAATGTTTCTTTTTAACTTTTCGGTGGACCAATCCGAAATCCAGACTGTAGCAGTATTCTGCACGCATCCTGAATTGCCTTTGTCACTACAGATACATGGGATCTACATCCACGTGTTTGTGTTCTTGGGCTGTATGATTGGACTGACCCTGTTCGTCGGAGTGGTCATTGCAAATTTTAATGAAAATAAGGTAAGAAGAGCAGGCAAGTCAGGATAAGATTTTAAGTTAAATTTACCTTGTGGTTCTTGCAAAGCCATTTATAGTTATTAGTGTTACACCAAGCACAACTTTTACCTCACTGGAAATTACATTGCAATAATGCTGACCATCAATTCTGCCACTTTTGTGGTGGTTCCTCTTGTGAAAGGGAAATATATGAGTGAATCTCAAAGGTCACTGTGTAGTTTTTTATTTCTTTTTTTTTTAATTATCCAAAATGTCCAAGGATGGAACTCTGCGTCATATATTTGTCATATATTTGTTTTTCCTCAGGGCACTGCCCTGCTAACAGTTGATCAGCGAAGGTGGGAGGACCTGAAGAGCCGCCTGAAAATCGCCCAACCGCTGCACCTACCTCCACGTCCAGGTTATTAGTCATTAGAAAAAGAAGATCCAGGAAAACTGCTATTGAAGTACTGCCTCAAAGAAAGCAGGGTCTGTGGATACTGCGTGGAAGTCCTTGGCCAGATTCAATTGCAGCTGAAAAATATAGAAGATGATATGAGAAAATATCAGAATTATGGACGCCAATATGACATTCATTTTGGTCAATTACATTTATGTTTACATTAATTTATTTAGCAGACATTTCTGTTATACAAGCAGGGAAGATGATACATCATAAGGCTGCAGTAGACAAAGAGCTGACTAGCATAAGTGCAGTTAGCCTGAGCATCTAATAAATCGCCTGTAACAAATACAAGTTACCATAGGAGCACGAGCTATATAATCCATCACAAAGTGAAGCAATTCAAATCAGAAACACCATAAGTGCTTTGTTACTATGAGACTAGTGCAATGTGCAAGAGCATCCAGTGTTGCCAAGAGACTATGGCCTCGAATTCCACAGATCAAGACAGGGCAGTGTGTGTTTTTGCGAATACAAGTATATCTGCAATCTGTCTCATGAGTGTAGCTCTTGATCATTTTTCGTCACTATAGCATTGTGTCATATTAAATGAATGTCTTAGAAAGTTATAATAAACCAAACCTTATTTAACAAAGTATTATTTTAGTTTTTGGGCCAAGAACTGTCACGTTCTTGTATAATTTGGTCTGCACATCGTCGTTCACTGAAATTAAAGTTACATTTTCTGGGTTCGTTTGTTTCTGCAGAGAATGGCGGTTTCCGTGCTAAGATGTATGACATCACACAGCACCCTTTCTTTAAAAGGGGCATCGCAGTGTTGGTCCTTGCGCAGTCTGTACTGCTGTCAGTTAAGGTAAGGATGACTGTTTGACAGTACATGCATACGCATATTACACAAGGGCTTCTTGTCACACTTAGCTCATTATCCACGCAATTTTTATACACAGTGCTCACAGAAAGTCTTGGGACACTTGGTTAATTCTGTAAAAATGTTTCGGATATGTTGGTCTCATAATAAAAGTCAGCTTTCAAGATATTTAACATATCTGTACATATCTTCCGCACAGACATTTTCGTTTTATTAAGTGTCTTTTTTCGGCTGGCTCGTCCAGCTACGTTCTTGCCATTTTGCAATTAATTGCAATTGTAGTTACTAGATACTGCTAAATACAAATGTTTGGTGTCACTAATTAAAACGCACCAAATGAGACTGCTTGTCAGTGAACTCTTTGCAGCTTTTAGAAGTATAGTATTACCAGTTGAAATGAATATTTTTCTTAAAAATATTGGTTGTTTCCAATGTGATATATATATAGTACATAAATGAATAAAGTGATTTTTATTATAAAACTGATATTACCAATATTTTTACTAAATTCAGCAAGCAGCCCAAGACGTTCTCTGAACATTATGCATTGACGGTGTAAATGGTTTGTTTTTATCTGTGTCTGTTTCAGTGGGACGTGGACGACGATCCAGTCACTGTTCCGCTGGCCACCATGTCCGTCGTCTTCAACTTCATCTTTGTGTTAGAGGTGAGACTGAGGCTGCTCCTATCGTAGCTGTTCCCCTTGAAGAAGAAAAGCAAGAGAGTCACTCTGAAAACTCGTCCTTGAACATCACCATGCATCTGCTTGTATAAACTTGCAGAGTATTTCAGTATTTTTGACGCGTGTTAATAGCTATTTCATTAATTAGCAGTGACGTGGGAGGCCTCGATAATGAATATTTCTAGATGCAGTATATCATATGAAAATTAAACGTTGTGGTTCCTTTTGGTGTCACAGGTAACGATGAAATTGGTTGCTATGTCACCAGCTGGTTATTGGCAGAGCAGGAGGAATCGATATGACCTGCTGGTAACCTCACTAGGAGTAATATGGATCGTTCTTCATTTTGCTTTACAGGCAAGTCTTCATTGTCAATACATTTTTAACAAAGGCTTGATGAGGTTTTTTTTTATGTGATGGATCCTAAAATGGATTAGCATAAACCATACAATTGTCTTTACCGATGTTAATTGATGATGTACATTTTTCTCAACAGAATGCCTACACCTATATGATGGGCACTTGTGTCATAGTTTTCAGATTTTTTACTATTTGCGGGAAGCATGTGAGTACGAGGCTACCGACACACTTTTCTGCCATTTACCACAACTTAAAATTTGCTTGTATTTGCAACATTGCAGATAGAATTATTCAACTTACAAAGTAATTCACACATTTTTTTTAGTTCTTTTTTAGATTTTATCTAATAAATTATGTCAAGTTAAGCTGACTTAAAGTCGAACCTGTGGCCTAGTCGTAGAGCACGTTTTAAATCATAACAATATATGAAGCTTTGTTATTTTAATCTTATTTTAGAGATGTAGATGACATTCTTCAGTTGTACGCGTATAACCAGTGAACCTGAGAGTGCCACAGAAAAGGAGACGTGTTCACATTTATAGTAGGGGTGCTATAGAAATACCTTAATGTTTATGATAAATTAGGTACTTTGGCATGTTTTAGAAATATTTTCTAATCTAACACATAATCATCAGGAATTTGTGTGGCAGGTGCTGGCATTAGGGTGAGAAGTATTAATTTATTAATCACAGGTTCTATTCAGATGCTGTTAGTGAACACACGGGGAGGGGGGGCTGTGTGTGTGGCTCGAAGCTTTGTCTCTAAGCTCTGACAAAGCATCAGTTAATGTGCCCCTCCCGCCACATCAGGTGACTCTGAAGATGCTGCTGCTCACCGTGGTGGTCAGCATGTACAAGAGCTTCTTCATCATCGTCGGCATGTTCCTGCTGCTGCTATGTTACGCCTTCGCAGGGGTCGTACTCTTCGGAACTGTCAAGTACGGGGAGAACATTAACAGGTTGGTACTTCCTGCTTACCACCCTACTGACGGGGAGAACTTCCCTCCTCCTTGTAGGGAGTGCGACTGGGAGATCTGGGCTGCAGAGTGTGAGATACGTAGCACCGTATTTGCCTCCTGCAGTTTCATCAAAGCGACAGGAGTCTGTTACATTTCCCAGCTACAAAAATGTGTCACGTGAAGAACAGAAGTGTCATTGTGAAATTGCTACAATTAAGCTGCCTGCTATTATTCTCAGATTTTTTTTTCTATAATTTGAAAATACAATGTTATGCTTTTCTGCAAATGACGGTGTTGTTTGAACAATTGTATGTTTTAATAACAGGCATGCAAACTTCGCTACTGCGGGCAAAGCAATCACGGTACTGTTTCGCATCGTCACGGGAGAAGACTGGAATAAAATCATGCATGATTGCATGGTAAGGAGAAGACGTGTCTGTTACATATCCACGGAGAGCATTCCTACACACATGCCTACAGGATGCCTTACATTGGACATTAAGCTCTTGACTTGGACACATTCAGACTACCTTGATATGCATGTGCTACTTCATATGGTGTTTACAATTCTGATTTTTAGTGTCAGAGAGATATGCAATGCATTATGTTAAATGTACAATTGTGAATAATTAAAAGGAGGTAATTGCTGAATCATTGGACCTGATTCTCAAAAACATTCTACTTATCTCCTTGTGCTCTGTCTACAGGTACAACCGCCGTTCTGCACCCCAGACGAGCATCGTTATTGGGAAACTGACTGTGGGAATTATGCTGGTGCCCTCATCTACTTCTGTTCCTTCTACGTCATCATTGCTTACATCATGCTCAACCTGCTCGTAGGTAAGAAAAGTCCAGTTCTCGCCATCAAGTGCAGTGAAATACAGTATATATTCTTTCACTGTACAAACTGCCATTGCAAGATGACGAATCTTACTTTTCCATTCATTTATGGGGGCACTCCATTGTAGAAACTGATCTTTTTAATTTCAAGCCGTTATTGTTTTTTTATTGAAGTTCACTTCATATCATTTGGTTGTTCCAGTATACCTGGCAACAATACTTTCTAAATGAGAATACTATATGACGTGGGACTGCAACAACTAATTGATAATGTTGATAATAATCAGTAAAAAATATTGTCACAATCAGTTTTGTCATCAATTTGTTGCATTTTTGTGATTTCCTGCCTGAATTGCGTATAATGACATCAGCACTTTCAGCATTTGTAGAGTTGTGCGTGGACTCTCATGTACACACTGTATTTATCTGTGGCTGCAGACGGGTGCAGTCAGCGCTTGTGTACAGCAATGATATTTTGCCAGACCAGCAGAGGGCAGATGTATTGCAACAAACACAAATACAAGCAGTGTAGCGAATGGGTTAATTTTCATGAACAATTTTAAAGTTGTTGCTAGGCTTGGGCAGTATGACGGTAATACGTTATACAGCGGTATTTTGTGTAAGTTTTGGTGACAAAATAAGCGCCCTCCTCCCACTTGTCAAATTTCATCAAAATCGAAAAATCGACTAAAAATGCCAGAATAGCATTGCTTTAGAAAATACAGTCAAAATACCGCGTGCCACAGTATAAAGTACCATCGTTAGAAAGCAGATTGTTATTTCTACTCCACTTTGTCACTTTAAATAGAGATTCTCCACACTTTGTAAAGGTTTCATTACAGCTTTGACTTAAAAAAAAAATGCCTCTTGATGTTTTTTTTTTTTTCAATTAAGCATTTGCACTTTTCTTTAAAACCTGTTTTGACCCAGGTGATCAGTTTATCATTTGATCACATGATTGATCAATTATCAAAATAATCATGATTTGCATCATAATAGCCCTAATATGATATGAAGGTGGAAATACATCTAATATTGCTTATCAGTTATATCAAATGTGTTCAGTCTTAGTAAAAGGTTTCTCTTCGTTTTTGTAGCTATCATCGTAGAAAACTTCTCTTTATTTTATTCGACTGAAGAAGACCAGTTGCTCAGCTATAATGACCTGCGTCATTTCCAAATCATCTGGAATATGGTTGATGACAAGAGAGAGGTGAGGGGGCTTGACAGTAGTGTCCATCTGTAATTTGCGAATGAGCGTTATGCTCCAGGGTGTGTCTGATGAGTGAAAGCCCGAGTGCTGGTTTTCATTCATCAACCGTAAATCAACTTAATGACAGAAGCAGCTTTCAGGACAGGTTTTGCTGTTAGCTCAAACTCAAGTGGCGCCCTGCTGTCCTCCAGGCTCCGTCTTAAAACTATTTATTTATTAATCGTGCGGCATCAGTTGTTAGTAAGCAAGGCTGAATTAGTGACATCATGCACAGGGGCATGGCCGGATGAACATATCTCTGCCAGCTGCCAGCTTCAATTTGCAGGTATGCCTTCTACTGCAGAGAGCTCTTGAAATAACCATCTGCAGTGACATTATCACTTCCTGCATCATCAGGATCATTATTTCTTGTCAGATGTGAGTGGTAGGGAGATGTCATCTTCATTAAGTCTTAGCAGCCGGAGCCACACCTGCCCGGTTCCGCGATGTGCAAAGAACCTCGGGTGAGATTTCGTGGGCTCCACTCCGCAGGGTGTCATCCCCACCTCACGAGTCAAGTTCCTGCTGCGGTTGCTGAGAGGGAGGCTGGAGGTGGACCTGGACAAGGACAAGCTGCTCTTCAAGCACATGTGCTACGAGATGGAGCGATTGCACAACGGAGGGGACGTCACCTTTCATGACGTGCTGAAGTGAGAATGGACCCTCTCTTCTAAGCCTATTGCTGTACTGATTAGCTTCCAGAGGGGTAAATGCAGTCACAAAACCATCACTAACCGCACTTCAGTGCCAATCAAATCATTCCACCCATTATGCAGATATTTTAGGAACAGCACTCATCAATTTTGATTACAGCTATGTGTAAGATGTGAAGGCTTTAAGCTAATGATAAATTTCACACATTTGTAGCATCCACTTACAAACATCGAATTAATAGGATTCCGGAAAGTGATTTCCATCTTTGAATTTGTAGTGTTGCTGCAGTCAGGAGCAGTAAAGGCATATGAGCAAATTTTGATGGGAACACTACTGTAATTTGAATTTTTCAATTTAAGTTTTTTTTTGTCAGCTATACAGGTGGCATTTGCACTTTCTTTATTTATGTCCGATGTCCCCCATCCAGCATGCTGTCCTACCGCTCAGTAGACATCAGGAAGAGCTTGCAACTGGAGGAGCTACTCGCTCGAGAGCAACTGGAGTACACCATCGAGGAGGAGGTGGCCAAGCAGACCATCCGCATGTGGCTAAAGAAGTGCCTGAAGCGAATCCGTGCTGTAAGTCTGTCTCTATATGCCACTCATGTGGTCAACAGTATGTGGTTATATTGGTATAGTTTGTGACACCTCTTGTCCAAATTGCATTTTTACTTATACTTATATTTGTACAAAAGAGTCGACTAAATAAATTAATGCACTTTTGATTATTGACGGTAATTCACAGCATGCGTTAAAGCCAACGCAAACACACTCAATAGACATTACTTAGTGCTATATTGTGTGTATGCAGCGCTACAGTGCTCGTGTTAGTGACCAGTGTTTTGAACAATGTTTTAAAGATCAGAACAGGGATTTATTTTTGGTGGTCACAGTGAAATCATACAGTGTCTTGTGGGACCAGGGAATCTTGTTACAGGAGTCAAGCTGAGAAATGACCGCAGCCTGAACCAGCAGTTAGGTAGACAGGATTTTACAGGTGGGGGCCAGTCTTCGAAATGTTATGAAGAAGGTATTAACTGCATTGGGACACCACTGCTATATTCTGGACCAGGCAGATATTGTCATTAAGGATGTTGCCAAGGTTCTTGGCATTCTTAATGATATCCGAATTTCGCCAGGGTGATTCTGTATTGCCGCAAGCGTGGAAGTAGAATTTTTCCATTCTAAAGAAGGTGAAATCATTTGAAGAACCAGCTACTGTGGGACTACAGTGAATAAGGTTTTTGATTCTGAGAAAGTACTTAAGGCCTGAAAGGTAGGGTAGTCAAGTATCAATAATTTTAAGCACAGTAGTTGTTAGTTTTTGTACATCCATCATATTTATTAGCTAGGAATAGTAGTTGGAAAATTGTTCTTCATTCAAGAATGAATAAGAGATGGTGAAAAATGAATGCAGTTTAACTTAATACAGGAAAAGCTGGGCTAATATACCTGTGAGGTAGATATCTTTATTTTGTATATTACTTCCTAAATTGATGTAGAACATAAGAGAAATTCAGGTTTGTATTCTTCATTTCAACACTGGTTGCATTGATTGGCTCAGATTGTCTCCATGCCACATGTTGCTGAATTATTTCCACAGAAACAGCAGCAGTCTTGTAGCATCATCCACAGCTTAAGGGAGAGTCAGCAACAGGAGCTCAGCCGCTTCCTCAACCCTCCTAGTATCGAGACCACGCTGCCCAGTGAAGATGCCAACACCACCAACCAGGACAACCCCTCCCAACCAGAGGTGAGCCATTTTCACACGGACACATTGTGATCTCTACGCAAACAGTTTGAAGGTCATCAGTATGGAGCTTAAACCTGTCGATTTTGCATGTTGCACACCAGTACTTTCACATGAAGGTAATGTGGCTGCCAATACATTGGACTTATACAGTGTTCTACACAGATGACTAGATAACAGATCTATTTCACAGCTAGTGCTACTTATTTGTTATGTTCCAGTTGTTCCAATGCCTTATGTTGATTGGCTCGTATTGCCCACATAAATACAGAAACAAAACTAAATTAGGTATACAAAAAACAAACTCATTTTACCTAGGAATGCTGCTCAGGTCATTTACATGGAAAAATAAAATAGAGTGGTCTCTTAATTTTTTCCAGAGCTGTATTAGTTTTTTATAACAAGATAATCAGAAAACCATACAATGTTTTTTTTCTTTCTTTGTGATCCACGTAGATGAGTGGCTTGCAGCAGCTTTTGAGTCCCACGCTGTCAGACCGAGGCTTCCACCGACAGGACTCTTCAGACACAGGCAAGCCACAAAGAAAGCTGGGTCAGTGGCGACTGCCAGCAGGTGAGGGCCTTTCCTCTGAGGCCATTTTTTTCCAGAACACACCAATAGCAGCTGTATATGAACCGCAGTTACAGTAGATATTCTGTCAGATGCTTTTACATGAAGAATACCACTATTAGGTAGAACTTATCCATCATCAGAGGTAGAACATTGACTTTATTTTGACTAAATTAGTTTTGGTTATTGGTCTAAAGCTATAAAATAATAGATGATGTATGTAGATTTGTTAAAATGCAACTGTTTCCTTATCAATGAACAGTAACTTTGCCATTTTACTGCACAAAATTTTACAAGTTTTGCTCAGAACTCCAAAATCACTTAAGCATTTGTCTTAGTTCCTAAACAGACCCCTTGCATGGCAATGACCTTTCCGCCGCGTGCTGTTGGGTTTTGAGCCCGGATGAATGGCGGAGAGATGCTGTCTATTGAATGTCGTGCTTAATCATCAGGGTTGGCTCTCGGCTTTCACCTCCGACCGTCTCTATTTAAACTTTCTTGTCGATGACTTTTCAGCACCTAAACCTATTAGTCATTCTGTTTCTTCTGTCAACTTGCGCTTTGGAGGTCGGACTAGCGTGAAGTCGGTGGTGTGCAAGATGAATCCGGTCAGCGACGAGATATCTTCCGGTTCGGAGATCAAGAAGTGGTGGACGCGGCAGCTGACTGTGGAAAGTGACGAAAGTGGCGATGATCTAATTGACATTTGAAGGAACACAGCCACATTCACTATTACTTGTGCAAGAAACCACATTCAGGAAGATGGTTTTGAATACTTTCCTCTGTTTCATGCTCAATACCAAGGCACAAGTATTTTTCGCGTAGTCGACTGAATATTCTGGACCATTCCACTGTCCCTGTGAAAATGTTTGCTATTCAAGTATACCCTTTAAATACTTGTAGCTTCTGATTTTAAGTACTTGAAATGTGTTACACATTCAAGGGAGATGGTGACTGTAAATTCTGCTAATTAAGTGTGGGATTTGTGCAATCACACAGTTTTATCCAGGATAATTGAGAATTTACTTTTGCTGCGTGACATAGATGTTTTTACCTTTTTATATTCTGTGAAGAGACAAATTATAAAAGCCAAGGTAAAATACCTCTATAGATAAAATAAACGGTAAAATATCTCTATCGATGTATCTGTGATTGTTAGTTGTGCCAGTGTGTTTTCTCCTTGTCACATTCTGAGGATTGTACATGTTACTGACTTAGCCTTAGTTTGCTTTTTTGCTGCAGCGGAACATCATTCAGAATGCAGATTTTTAACTTTTTTTTTTTATTGCTGAAGGGAAAAATAATAGTTTGCAATATGTAAAATTTGAGCTATATGTGACATAAAATATATATTTTTAACATATTTCTACTATTTAATTTCACAATAGTATTACAGTAAGAAATTCCACCTGTTGATGCAGCACATGAAATTTAAATTATTTATTTGATTATTTATTTACATATTTGTTTTTTTCCGAGCAAAGTGGAGGCAGGGGAGATTACTGACAAGCCATTTCGTATTTATTACAAATTAATGAGGTTTATGAATTTATCATGCATAATTATTCTGATTAAGTGTCACAAGAAACTCATATGTTTACATTGTGTATTTAGGTCAGTATAACAAATATTAACTGAATGTAAATTAAAATAAAAACTATGTTAATTTCAGCAGCCACTAGTTGTCAGTGTCTTAACAGATGTACTCTTTATGTTTGTCTTTTATGAAAGATCTTTATAACTTTGATAAATTTTAATGATTAATTACAGAACTTACTTAATGAACGTATTTTATATGTGTTTCATGAGATTGTTGTGAATGAATGTACGATGTTATGGATTTATTCTTGGTGTCAGATTTCAGGTATGACAAATTCTGTAATAGATAATAGCATAAGGTGGGGGTTTGCGGTGCATATAAAATGATGCGATATAAATAACATACATCATAAGAAAAGTTAAAATGACATTTTTTTGCCAATGCTGTACACAATAAAACACCAGCATATTCAATATTTACTTGCCTCTTTGTATACCTTGCACTCATTTTGAAACATTGTTTCTATTTTGTCAGTAATTGGATTAGTAACATGTTATCAAGGGCTTATGGGAAACTAAAAGTTTTAAATATAGATTTCATGGTACATAAAAGTTGGTCCAAAAGCAGACATATACTGATCAACATCTGTATTTTTTATATATGAACACCCATATATATGATGATTTGCAGATCATACATGTACAAGATGCCAACACTTGTTGTCTCTAAAATAATATTTTGATACAGTCAGTCCTGCTACAGTGGACTAATGCGTATTCACTGAAATTGCGTACTGAAATATGCATATCCAATGGGAAAAGTAGGGTTAGAGGAATGTGACTCCAAAACTTCGTAACTTACACAAAACATAATGAATTAAATAATAATAACAGTGATACCAGTGGCCAATAATGTAATTATATGCATTTAAAATAAGAAATAATAATATTACATTAATAAATTATGTCATAAGTGTCCCATATGAGTCTTATGAGTCTCACAAGAATTCACTACTAACTGCTTCAACCGAATGGATTGTGGTACGCAGTGGTGCACTGAAAGGCAATACGACTACAGTCTATGAAAAGCAAATGTAAGTGAATTAAAATAGGTTGCTGTGTGTTTTTGTATAATAATTTGTCAATTTTTTTCAGATTTTTAGAATTTAAGACTTTGACCTGTGTAATGTCTGGATATACAAAAAGTTTAATTCTTTTAGATTAGAAAACTGGTTTGCAAATGGTGGAAAGTTCAGGTTCAGGAAGTACAAATCCAGTTCAAGATTTTGTTTCGACCATGCAGTTGAGCATAAAGAGTCACATTCACAGAACACTCAACTGGTTGGTTGAAACAAAATCTTGATCTGGATTTGTGGACCTGAACTGTCCACCTCTGCTGGTTTGACGGAGTCACTGAAAAGAGCTAGTAAGTGCTTTTCTCTCTGACTGAAAATTGTTTCCAACTTGGATACTAATGAATTAATTACATTAGAACAGATTTGGTATGTGATATCACACATTGTAGCCGGATTGACTGTACTATATTAGTTTGGTAATTAAACTTATTTTAAACAACAGAGTGTTTTTAGCATAGCTTGAAAGAATACACTCAATTGTGTCCTTGTGTAGACTGCAACCTAATGGAAAAAGTGTCACATTTTGTGTACTTCTTATAGGTCAGTTACACTAGTTCTGCATGCATAGCCAGTACTCAGTTATAAGTAGCTGATCCCTGTGAATCATCACACTAGACCTATGTGAATCAGTACTGCAATAGCTACCTTGCTGCAAAGCGAATGCTGTTCGGTAATTAACAATTACTCAGTCAAATGGGGTATTTCAGATGTCTCTGTTAAAGCAAGGTGGGCTTTTACGATTTTTGATGCAGTTCATTACATTGATTTTGTTTCATTTGTGTAATTAATCTTGATGTAGGGCATTAAGAATGTTATTTAATGCATAGAGGATGTGTTCTCTCAATTATGGAATCTCAGCCACGGAATATTAACATTTGCATAGATTAACATCCTAGTCCATCATTTTATTCTACTACCAAGATTTACCTTACAAATCATTTGTGTATTTAATTTGTTATTTATTAGTCTGAGCCTAGACCTTTTTGTTTCATTTCTGCCTTTTTAGTTTTTAATTAGAGTATATTTGCCATCACAGAATGCCATAATGTGGTGATTATCTGTACTTTATAGCACCCAGTGGTTTACATAGATTTGCACAGAAGAGAGATCTTCCCCAAATATCAGAAGGTATTTGAATTTTATATGCATTATCCATAACCTTATAGAGTAACTTAGCATACAGTTATCCTACTACCTACTGACCTACTGTGCCAACCAACCAACAAACAAACAAACAAACAAACAAATGAACAAACAAACACTGAGAACTACACATGAGACACATTGAGATTTTAAAAGGTTGACCCAGGTGAGGCAAATTTTAGGTAACAACCTGGGAGAAGCCAAGTTAAGGAGAAAACACACAAATAATCCAGACCAACCATTGGATCATAACAACTGAAACTAGTTTACTGTGACCTGGGCACTGTACACTGCAGTTTGCAGAAATAGCTGAAGGTCGGTCTAACACATGAGAGCTGCATCGTGAGGAAGCACGTCTGGGATATTCTGTGGGATTCGGAAAGACCTAAAAAAAACTCTGGTACTTGTTTCAAGCACCTGTCAGAATTCTGACCTCAGGGACGTCTGCTATTGCATATCTGTTAGCAATGGATAGACCATCTATTGCTAACAGATAAGTAAAAATGGCAGTAGAATATTTTGATCGGCATCTAAGTTTAAAATCGCAGTAGCATATTTGGTCAGATAGCAATAGCTGCACTCTTGCAATAAGGGGTGGATAGTTGGGATGGTATGTTATGGTTCAGCATGGTACGGAGAGGTGTGGTATATGGAGATATGGGATTTTTGAGAGAGTTAAACCTGCAAGCTTTTCAGTGAAGCTTTCCTTGACTGTATTGCTTAAATTATGTTGAGAACATTTTCAGACCAACTTATGCGTAACAATCAGAGAACATGGTTAATAATCCACCAGATTTACTCCACATACATTTATTGTAGAACTAATGTTCTCCCTGGAGTTTCTCAGTTCATAATGTACATTTTTGCAGGGTCTCAGAGGGGGAAGAAAAGCACCTTGGAGTTAAACAAAAGTAGCATATGTGTGGTGTGTATATAATTTTTTTTACTTAACCAGCTCATTAAAATAGTACAGTGATTGCAGATGAGAACACTTCTCTCAGATTAATGTCAACTCCATTATACCAACAAAATCATTTGCATTAAGGGATAGAAGACATGTTAAAGATGACAGCATTGGACTGTTTACTAAAATTCGGCATTTGGTTACATTTAATCAATATCATTAGTCAAACCGTCTACAAAGCTGATTTTCTAAATTGCTAGTGTCTGTGTTGTGCAGATAGTTGATATATAATCACACAATGAAGACTGAAGTCTGTAAATGTTCTATGGAATATTTTATAATCTTTTCTTCTTCTGCTCGTTTCAATAAAACTATACATTGATGTTCATGACATCAATAAAATTGAATCTGAATCATGTTAGAAAACAAGTCATGAAAGATCTTTAATTCTTTCCAATCCAGGGCCTTTGTGTATTTTTTATTTTTGTACTTGGCCTTGTAAAAATGTATTTATGCCATTTTCTCCGCTCATTAATAAAGTAAATTAGCAGACTGTATTCCATGACAACATTCACCACAGGAAATACAGTAATCTGGTTTCCATGTTTTTAAACAGATGGTAACTAGTACAATAAAAGCATTGAATTATTTTAGCAGCAGGCAGCTCAGGCAATTAACAACTGGCATTACGTGTTGATTAAAATCCATTCGATGCTGATGAAGAGAAGACTGGTCCCAATTTTGTGCACAATCTGTTGGCAGACATCCGAGGAATGCTCTCAGATTATTTTGACCTTGATCTAGAACCACAATGGCTATTTCATGTTTTTAATTTAATTTTTCGTTTTATTGTAATAGTCCCACGTCATTTAGACCTTTAGGCTTTATTTTAAAATAAAGGTCACAGTATTGTTCCATTGTTTAAAAGGGCGAATGCTGCTTTGTAACCCTGATCAGTTTTTAATTGTTGCTAATGGCTGTCGGAACCCTTATCGGTTCCCTGTTTGAGACATGTGGAATAAGAACAATTGTCATATCACTTTGTGCCAATAATATCATTTCCTACAACAGATTATCAGAGGCATCTTCAAGGCCCCCAGTGGGACTGGCATGACAGCCTGCTGTTCCACAGGGCTCTTTGATGATCACAGCTAGTTTAGCTTTCAGTGTCCGGTCCACAGTATTTTCTGTTTCCAGTTCATATTCCCATCACCCGAGACTCATCTCTACTCACCTCAAAGGAACGGCTGGACAAAAGGATATATTATATTAAAGTACACAGTGCTAATTTATTGTTTTGAAGTTTTCCTAGCTACAGTGTTACTATTAAATGACATCAAAACTTGGCACAGGACTCATTTCTCTGTATTTACTATGGTGTGTTTTATTATAGAATATTGGCATTAAAAGCATTTGAAATTATTTTTAGACTTTAGACCCTCACATTCTTTTCTGACACCTTATATAGCATTTATTTATAAAATGTCTTTGTGGAGACTGTTGGAAGGACTTCCTACAGAAATTGGACTACCACGGGTTTGATTTACGGTCTAATGTTGGTCAGGGGCATCTACCTGAGACACATTGTACAAGCTTCTCTTAAGGCTTTTCGAATTGCCATTTTTTGGCCACATTTATGAATTTTGGCCTTTGCATTGAAGTTTAATGACTGATTGAATTCTTTTCACTTTCAAAGAAGTGCCTTAGGGATGATGAACGTAGAAAATGACTAAACCTTGCTCCTTAATCAACAGTGGTCAATTGCAACCCAAGAAATAAGTGAGATTACATTTTGTCTTTGAGCCAGGGGATCTCATTTCCACAAAACACCTAATCAGGACCATTCATCTGGCTTTTGTTTCCTGTCGTCCACACCTGCTTTTTTTCTATTTTAATTATTCCAAAAAAGGGTCCGGCCACAGCCAGGACTGAAATATGACTGGCATATTTCAATAGAAATTATGCGGGCTCAAACCAATTCAATTACAGAACAATCAAAGTAAAAAGGCCTCTAATTACTTTAAAAGGGACCTGAGAGAGACAGCTCCACCAATGAATGGTGGAAGCATTCAGAACAGGACACAATGTGTAACTGCAGGGGGTGCTAAGCTCACAGTAATACATAGCGGCTAGAGCAGCGAGAACAAACATTTTATGCAATTAAAATCAGCCGCAGTACTTCAAATATATTTGATTTGACAAATTATACACGTTCTGTTCACTTTCTATAAACATGTTAATGACTGGAAAAGAAAGTACAAGGCAGTTTAGGTCTAAGGTTATGCTGCTTCTGTAGACATGCAATCGTGTCTATGCACATTTGAAGAACCTTCCCCTAAATAATTTTTGCCTTGCTTTGCCCTGAAAGAAAGTCCCAGTGTCATGCTTTGGTAAGACAGAAGCTTTCTGCTGATTAATAAAGTCGAAAACAAGAAAACAGGATTTCAATCTGATCGGTTTCTGATCCATTTCAGAATATTGTCTGAAATTGCTAAAGCAATATTAAACTGATACAAATACGGCACCAATTCCTATAGCTGTCATCAAAGAATTACTTTAATCTCTGTCTTTCAGATTCTGCAGATATTCAGTGTGCTTGAAACAGTGGAGTATCTTAATGTATGTATCTATCAAACATCCTCTCTTCCTGCTGTACCCTACCTAGTCATTACGGTAAGTGTGTCAGACATTGAGCGTTTTGAAAGCAAAATGCATAAACGCAGACTTCTCCTTCTTGGATTGAGTAGAATTAAGCAGTGAACTGGAAGTAACCAATACTGATATTATGCGATAGCGTAGAACATACAATACTAACTCTTCATTTTTTTCCTCATGTCAATTTTTTTCTCATACCAAAATAATTATTATTATAAATTATATCATTTCACTACTGTGAAAAATCCTTAATAAATGCTTGCCTTTAATACTTCTTTGAAATTTTCAATTCTTTTATGATTAAATTTGTCAAATTAAGTTGTCCTTATCTTTTATCCATCTTCCTAACTTGTATTATTTTCAGTTTTGTTTCTAATATATGTAAATTTTATTACATCAGGCATGCTGTAAAATCCACCCAGCATCATTCAATAATGAATTTTAATATTGTATCAGTTTTTTTTTCTTATTATTATTATTTTTGTTATGATGCCACCACGTTTTCCGTATTCTTTTAAAAGCATTTGTTAAACCTGTGTCATCTGGATATCACAGCAGCTTGCAGGAATACGATTAAGACAGAGTATTCGCAGAGTGATTTAGCATTGCTGATTAAAATTGCACTTACATTCCTTCAGCTGCCGGAGGCATGTGGTTCTACGAGGCGATGATAAGCACTACGAAGCACAGAAGGAGCAGAGGGACACGGACGGGCTCCACTTCTGCCCGTTTTTTGTAAGGGGACATCATGAATCCTTGGCTTTTTCTGGGAATCTAGACACAAAATCAGAGGTCATGTCCTAGCAACTGATATTATTGATATTGATACCATTACTATTTTCATGCTTTCTGAGTATTTTAAGTGATTTACCTACCATACAATTTTACGCTTAGTTACATTTGAACTACTGACGTGTATTATATTCGTTCTTAATTGGAGTAGCCATTTATAACTGGCCTGTAACAATCAAATGCATCCTTTTTCTGCTGGTACACTGACTAGCCTCTGGCTTATGGGGTGGCTTGGATAGTGGCAATGTTGACCCCCTCCCCCATCGTTGCATGTTCAAATTCACTCTCTACCTTGTCTGTAAACAGGTTGTCTGTCCACCCTGTGTTTTTTGCGTGGGTTTCCACTTGTCGTCTGAAGAAATTCAACTCATGTAAAATGCGTGTCCTGCAATGGACTAACGTCCTGTCATGGGTGAACCCCTACCTTGTACCCTATGCTTCCTAAAATAAGCTCCAGGCCCCCCCACGAACCTGTCAACCCCCCCCCCCCTCCCCCAAAGGTGGCCTAACCTGTAAACTCATGAGTGAGTAACACACTTTATTTACTGGTGTACATGAAGCACGAACATGAGATACATAGAAACCATATAATGAGTTATATAATTAATTTAATTTATTATTAAATCGAACTCATTGTAATGGCTTCATATAAATAGATGTTTGAAAACCAAAACATATATAATTATTTCCCATTTCTTTAAAGTTTTCTGACCGGAACCCAGAAGTTAATGGTTCTTTGAGGATTTTCATAGCCCATGCTTGACAAATGGCAAATGTCACTACAATATTCTCCTGCTAGGCATAATTTTATTAAGTGCAAATATCACTGTGCACCTTAGGAGACATCCGAAAGGTTATTCCAGCAGCTGTAACAGTTCCGTGTATATTAGCCCAGATTTTACAGTTGAGGAGCCCCAAGTTGATAGATACAGCCAGTCAAGCATAGGAAAATAATCACTAAGTAGATGCAATAAGAAGCCTCACTGAAAAATAAAATCATGTTTATTTAAAAGCCTTAAAGATATTTAATAACAAAATGGCAGGTATGCAGCAGACATTCTGTACATATAGGGTGAATCACTGCCCACGTTTAGCGGCTCCAGTAATTTGTTGACTCACTCATCCATGCAGGACCTGTATGTTTAATGCAGTTCTCAAGGGGGATCAAAAACACCAGTGAGGCTGAGCAATGTGTCTCAGCGTGAGTGGAGCGGAATTATCATCTGCAAGCCCTCGGAGGGAGCCGCAGATACTCTGTAATTGCTGTTTTATTTCTGCTTTAGAAAAAAAAAAAAACTAATGACCCAGCTAAATACACCAGCCACAAAACTGGGCCGAAGAATAGTAAAATGGAGATTCAGTCCATGTACAGACGCTTGTTTCCGCAGGCTCTGGAAGTGTGAGTATGCGGTTTAGTAATATTCAACAAACCTTATAGCAAACTTCATAACAAATGCATTGTTAATTTAACACGAGGCTGTCTCACACAAAGTATTATGTGATTAGAAATAATGATTTTTTTTTCCCTGTGCCCTTACATTCTGTTTTTGTATAAACTTGGTGCACCCGACTTTTTAGAATAGTTTCTATTAAAAATGTTTTGATTATGAGTATTTTGTTATTTTTCCATCCATCCGACCACTCATTGCGTACAGGGTCACAGCCCAGTGCATACCTAGGAAACACAGGACGTGAAGCTGAGAACACCAATCCATCACAAGACTATGTATAGCATGCACTGTGTAAGTATGGTAATACATTACTGATGTGATGCTGTCAGGTTTGGCTATTATCCAGGAAATTCTGGAAATTACGAAGCTGTTCTGATGTTCAGACACATCAGCATGTTGCAGGCAATAGCACATTAATACCTTTTTTTGTTTCTTTTACATAAAATACTTTATGTTATTTTGAATTACGTGAAGTGTTTCAGTATACTTCATTATAATTTACAGAAACTGCTCTAAAAGCAATTTCGGGAACTTGAATGAAAGAAATGATATGAAAAACAATTAAATAGTTCACTGTAAATGACAATGCACACAGCTCTTATGCATGCTCACAACAGAGTCATAATAAAGTAACCAGTTTTACTGCATTTTAGCAGGAAATAAACATGTATTTACCTGGTCAGCCACTTTGTTTAGCTATAGGCCTATGCATAATGAAACAAAGTATGTTTTCATAAATCTCTTTTACCTAGAGCTAGAGGCTTGGGAGTTTTTTTATATTATTGTAAATATTGTCAGTTATAGTAATGCTTTATTAGCTATTTTGCATGATTATGTATGAATCTATGTCCTGCACATTACTAGGTCCGAGCTTTTCTTTGTTTAATTTATTTTGATGTATCTACTATATTTGTTGTCTAAAAGAATAATTTTCAAGCGACACAAGTGATTGCAAAGTGGGTTGAGCTGGACAAGAGTGACGAGGAGGAAGACATGGAAAGCGTCTGTTAACAGTGAGAACTCTGATGGTGAACATACAGAAACGGACAATGCTACTACTCTCACTGATGAGTCTGACACCACATCTGACAGCTTGAGTTCTGCAAATGATGAAGAGGTTCAGCCACCCACTCAGGTGGTCCAGACACCTCCCCAGTGCAGCACCAGTGTAGTATATACTGGCAAAAATAGACACATCTGCTTTGCAGATCGTCAGCCACCTCGTCTGCGACAAAAGGCACACTGGAGAGAGTCCACTGGATAAAGCTGTCCAGCACAAATGTCCAGTGGGTGGTTGCTACTGTAGTTGACCTGGCTAAAATCATGAGCATTACTGGTCTACTCGATTAGTTGGGAGTCTGTCAATCGCAGCATGAATGTCTCCGTCCACTTTAGCCAACCTCTGTTCTCTTTGCCACAACTACTTTGAACAAGTTTTCGGCGTTCCTACACTTTGACGACAATGACTGTCATATCGAACAGCAGCAGACTAACAAATTTGCAGCACTTTGCCAGCTCTGGGATCAATTTACGAAGAATTGTGTTACGACCTTGTTGGGAGGTTTGCTGCTATACTTGACAGTTTCTCGTTGCTATACCTTTTCTCTCTGTCTTGTTCTCACCCTTCAGCGGTGCTGCAATCTATGGGAATACCGAAAATTACTCCACTCTAATGGGTAGCAAAAGAGGGAAAGAATGAGGAGGAAAGCAGGTTGACCAACAGCAGAAGGGGCTACTTCTTTCGCAACTGTCTTCCTAGGAATTGTTACATTTCTCTTCTGTGTAGTTTCATGTGTTGCAAGTTCCCTTGTGTCTGGAAGTTGTAGGGCATGGTGGCCATATCCTTTGGGCACATGTTTTTGGATGTATTTATGGATAGATAAGGCTACATAGTTAGAACTGTATCCCCAATGATTGGCTTCTTCCATCTGGCAATAAAACACTTACTCCTTTTTTTTTTTAATTTGAGGGTTGAAAAGCATACAACAAGGTGAGAGCAAATTGTTGAAAATCTTATTATGTGGTATATATGCAGTATGTGTTGACTGTTGAGGTAGCATCCTTTCCCCTTAATGGTGGGCATATGTTGTGTGTGAGCGCGTGTGTGTGTCTGTGTCTTTTTTATAGATGGAAGAGAGGAAAGGGAGGAGTAAAAGGAAGATTGATTAGGGGAAGGCTGTTGTTTGGTCAACCGAGGCAGGCCAGGCCCTCCGAGCACAGCAAGGTGGCCTGAGGGAGAGGCGTGGCAGCCCCCAGGACAATGCCCCACCCACTTTTTATTACAATAAATCATTGGGGTCGGATTGGGTTTGGTTGGGACAGGGCCCTTGGCTATACTCTATGATAGTCTATGCATTAATCAGTCATTGCTGTCAACCTGTACTGGGAAACCTCTGAAACGGCTCAAGCCACATCCAGATACTACACCTCCCAAAGGCTGCCAGACTTACTCTGAAGTCATGTTATTTTGATGTCCCATCAAAAGCTATTGACTCAGTGTCATCTGGTGACGAGAGAAGAAAGTGACACCGTATCTCATGTCCAGTATCACTGCAGTGCAAAACTACTGATCAGGCAACAGTGTTCAACCCTGTTGCATTGACCACAGAAGTGTGACTGTACAGTGTCCATTTGCTGGACTTCCTCTGTTGGCCCCAAGATATTGGGCTCCCTCTTTGAGTCTGGTTCCTCGCAAGCTTTCTTCCTACCGAGTTTTTCCTTACTACTGTCGCCTCTGGCTTACTCTCTGGGGGCATTGATCAGAGTCAATATAAAGTGCTTTGAAATAATGCAATATTGTGAAAATGTGCTATATAGATAAATTTGAATTGAATTCATTGAATATTGTGTCAGAGCATGGGAAATAGTTTCGTTGTCATTGTTGTCATCATAACACTCCAGTCCAACCTTGACATAACATGTTCGATATGTCAATACTTCTTCTCTGTTCATGAAGTTACATTGGTGAAGTTTAGTCAATAAAAAAACATTTTGCATTATTCAGTGCTGGGACTTCTAGGCTATTTGAGTTGTCAGGGGTCCCCCGACTACTTTGGCGACATTATTAACTTCAAGTGGTGGATTGGCTATGATAAAAGTGGGGCCCCTCTTTGGGGGGCCCCTTTATTAGTGGAGGCCCTTGGTAAGCCCGCACATTCAAGCGGGTATAGCTGCAGGTCGCTGCCAGCTCACAAAAACAACGCGGCAATTTAAAGGTTACCTGGCTTTACTTTTAAGAACAGCTATTCCATAATTAGACAGCATGGTGGTACAGAACATAACAGCGCTATATTCAAGGGAATGACTGCTATAGCCCAGTGTGTGTGGAGCTGGCATCCTTAAATTGACTGTAGACAGAGCTGGCTGGCTTGCTAAGTCGCTGCCCCCTCAGAAGATGGTGCTGTAGGCAGCCGTCTGTGTTGTCTAATGGGTTGACCGGCTCAGCCCATAGTGTTTGTATGAGAATAATATGCTGAAATACCATGCAGAGTGCCTCCCTACTCCAGCTACTATGTTGGCTGAAATAAATACTAGAACTCGTGGCCATAAGTGGAAATTAGTGGGAGAACATTTTAAAATGAACTTGAGGAAGCACTTCTTC
>JAODLD010000001.1:41875377-41886973 GCA_026781065.1 Mormyrops boulengeri
TATTGCCTCCTTGCCTTTACCAAGTAAATATTGCAATAACTCATTGATTATTATATGTCCTACAACCATTTCTAAAAGGACAATTTCCAGTTTGGTATTAAGACACTGTATGGCACAGCACACTTTTTAAAACTTTTGTTCTTTGACTATTTATTTTATTTATTATATTCTTTATATTTGTGTTCTAATCTCTTTGTCCTTCCCTGCACAGTATCGCAAAACAATTTTGGGTTTAAAATTTGAAATTTGAATTGTGCCAGGGAACAAAAAAGTACTTTCACTGAACTTTGCCAAGCAACTAGTACTATTCACTCTAAAAATCAAGAGATCTGTTTAATTTTCTTTTTAACATAGTTCGCACTTATAATCTTAAAAAGATGTATTTAACTTAGCCAAGGAACTCTGGGACCTTCAAAAATGTTTAAATGTAGACTATGCACTCATGTGATCGTAATACAAATGTACTACACACATATCTGTGAGTGATTTAAGGTATCTCCAGTGTCCCCAGCAAATTCACCTACAGACATAAGCCAAGACCAGAAGGCCTCAAAAACTTGGTGGAATGAGGCATTAATTACGCTCAGCGCTGCCAGGAACAACCAAATACTTGATTTAACGAGTATAATTCCTAGTGACTTCATAAGAGTTTGTTGAGAGACAGACAGCCATGTCATTAAAATGATCTTGGTTGTATAATGACTTAAACTTAATGTGACAGAATAGTCATCAGTTCATTTTCCTCTCATAGACATAGAATAATGAGAATCAGCATCACATGGTACATGTGACCTTATTGCACGTGTCTCTACCACAGGTATGGGCTGACTGATGTGTGGCAAGCTGATTTGGTAGTGAACATTCATGTAAGTTTAATAAGTGTTAGTAGCTCATTAGTGTTGCCCTTCAAACAAATCCTCCTGAGAGTGGGGCGTAGCACATGGATGAAACCTCTCCCTCTTTAATTTGCTCTCAGCTCCAAGTTTAGCCGCAGCCCTCATTTGTGTGTCAGAGGTGTGAACCTCCATAACCGAGATGCGGCGCGTCGGGTGCAGTCTGTCACATAAGTTCCTGCAGCATAATTAATCATTCCTGTTTCCCAATTAACCCTTTTTCATGAATCGATCTACTTTTGTATTTATGTTGAATATATGGGCCACCAACACTACTTAGAAGCCTACACAGAAAATAACAAAACTGGCTACCTTTGCAAGTCTCCGTTATGCGGCCTATTATTTCCAGAACTAATTAATGCAATTCTTAGATATACATCATCACATAAAGAAAGACAGCTAATTCAGAAGCCAAATACTATTCGTTTTGTTGAGTTTTCCGAAGTCTCAGAACTATATTATTATTTTCAGAAGGAAGGTATATTTTGGAATCGAAGGCAAGTCATTAATAGTTCAAATGTACTGTCATGATTACGATATTACAATAAAAAGCCTGATCCTGATCCTGATCCTAGTATAGAGCTAGTTTTGCTGCAGGGGGATTTTAAGATGTTTTATTACACATGGGTGGGAGGTGAGACTGACCAGCCATGAGCTGCGGTCAATGACCTGTGCTACAGAAAGCCTGTAGTCCACTAAATTAGAAACCAATGCGTCAGATCAGGAATTTATGGCCAGACTTTGTGGTCAAACAGTGCTGACACCTAAATCAATAAACCAGAAGCCCTTGAGTTGAACTCTAATTAGGAAACTAAACCACTCATCCCGGTAAAGAAAAACAAGATCTTTTCCAGAGACTGCTGGCGAAAAGCTATGCTGCACCATTTTTCAGTTCTACCTGCCGATTCTTCAGAGGACACAAATTTCTCTTTGTGTACATTCTAATCGTGGGAAGTCATTTGGATGTAGGATTGTAGATTTGCTTCCAGAAAATTCAAACAACACAACATGATCAAAAGCGAAGCAACGTAGGTCTTATCCTCCTTAAATGTGATGCTGGATAGGTATACAAGTAGCCTGTTAGCCAGCTGGATCATGACTTATATGCAGGCGTGTCAGAAATAGAGGGAACGGGGGGCATCCACTCTGATATCAACAGACGCCATCCAGAAGGAAGGTCCTTACCTTTTGTTATGAGTCCATGCGTTACTGAGCTGAATTTGCAGCACATATAGAGCGTGATTAAGTAACACATAACTAACAAAGATTGTAGTCCTGTATCAGACAGACTAATTTTATAATATGGATCAGATAGTTATTGTGTTTTTCGCGATGCTGTACCCTAACAAGTATTAGTCCTATTACAAATGATGAGATCTTTATTATTCTAAAATTATTTGAAGATCAGTCTTACATTGCATCCGTTTGCAATGTGACAATTCCATGTGTGCCCACTTTGATTTCATGATATACATTGCATACCCATCCATGTTGGAGCAAATCCGGTCTGCCCCCCCCCGAAAATAAACATCAGAATCACTCCATTTTCCATATATTTCTATATATATATGTAATGTTAGACGGCAGGCTAACGAGTAGCAACACCAACCACGAACAGTGATGACAGAGATACTTTGGAAACTACAGTCAAAAATTGAATGCAATAGAAAATTCTATTTACAAAACCATACTTGTGAGATAAAATCTGAGTGTGGACTAAATACAACAGGTACCATAAAGTTTAAAGCTGTGGTTTTGTAGTTTGTAGTTAAATGCTTAAAAATATAATTTTGGAAAAGAACACTGCTTAAGCAACGGGTAGCAACTAACCATGTAAAAAGATACCTGGCCCAGTGTGTTAGTCTAGCCCTTAACAGGACATGCTATTTAATACCCTTATAATAGCCAATAACATTCAATCATCTATTCCCCATACCCACGTGTCCCAGGATGGGGCGCCAACCCATCACAGGGCGCTCACACCATTCACACACACATTCACACCTACAGACAATTTGTTAGCCAATACCAATGGGGCATGAAATCATAATCTATAACACAGAGTGTGCAAGCTGCCTGACCATATAGGGTTTCAGCAATAATTATTGGAAGTGCACATGCAGGAAAACTGGTCAAATTCTAAAATGGATACATCAAACATGATGACTTGTATATTATACATTGAAAATGTTTAACTTAATGTTTTAATTTTTGCTTTGTAGTACAATGTTTTAAGGACATTGCAGCATATACTTATAACAACAATAACAACACGATTTTAATTGATATAGCGCCTTTCATGCAACCCTTCATGGAGGAAATAACAATCAAAAGGTAATAATTACAGATAGATGATGGAAGAGATAATCACAAATAATATGAGAAAGACAGCAGACTAACTCAAACTGTAGTAACAGCGCATGGAGAAGATGGCAGTCAATGATCAGGAAAGGATGGGTGGCAGAAAGAGAGGAGATGGGACTGGAGTTGAGTTCTGAATTTGGGGAGAGTAGCAGTTTCACAAAGGCTCTGGGGGAGGGAATTCTACAGCTTGGGGGCTGCGACCGTAAATGTCTGAGCACCCATGGTGGAAAGTTTAAATCTCCGGACAGACAACAGACCAGAAGATATGATCAAAGACTGCGAATAGGAGAACAGGGCTGAAGAAATTGTGTAAGATAGTAAGGAGTGTAGCCATGCAGCTCTTTAAATGTAAATAGAAGTATTTTATATTGAATGTGATAAAGTACTTGAAGCCAGTGGAGCTCATGAAGCGTGGGGGTGATGTGTGCTGAGCGTTTAGTCTGGGAAAGCGAAGTTTCGAATGTACTGGAGGCAAGCGATGGATTTAGCTGGGAGAGCGATGAACAGAGCATTGCAATAATCTGGACGAGGTGTAGAAAGGGCATGAATGAGCATTTCAGCATGTTTTGTACTGAGTGCAGGACGAAGGCGTGAAATGTTGCAGAGGTAGAAAAAATAACAGAGAGTTTCTATGATCTTCAAAGGTGAGAGCAGAATCAAAAATAAGATTATGCACAGTGGGTGAAGATTTAGTATTAGTATCACCAATGACCAGGTTAAAACTTTTCTAGGAAGAAGCTACGGATTTTGAACCAATTAATAGAAGGTCAGTTTTATCAGGATTAAGTTTCCAAATTAACTTCCACCTGCAGCTTTTTTTGCAGTTTGGATGCAACTGGAGAGGGAGGCGGGTAGCAGATATAGCAGGCCTACAACCAATGTAAATCTGTATATCATATTTCTGTGTGTCTATCTTACCCTGCAGGCTGTATGGAATACATTCAGTACCGAAAATGTAAATGTCAATTCTCTCGCCTTTCTTCTCTACTTTAAGTTTTCACAGCTGCGCATTTGCTATAGGTGTTTATAAAACTGAAATTACAAGCTCTGCTTTGGTTCTTCTTGGTATCTTCTGCAGGTACTCTTCAGATTCCATGCAGCAAGCTAAACACAGACGTTTTTTATTTTATTTTACGTAACTTTGCCGGAGACTTGTATCTAACG
Source organism: Mormyrops boulengeri (assembly GCA_026781065.1). NCBI lineage: Eukaryota > Metazoa > Chordata > Actinopteri > Osteoglossiformes > Mormyridae > Mormyrops > Mormyrops boulengeri. Next base: position 41,879,799 of record JAODLD010000001.1, read on the forward strand.
CTCGTATCAGTAACAACAAGGGCTTGCGTGCATAAACAATACCACAGTTTCTGTATTTTAAATAAATTAGTTAATTAATAAAACACAGCACAGTAAGCTTGTCTTTAATTTCACTGTTTATTTTCACAAATGTAGTTTCGGTGAGAAGGGCCACTATCCCCAGATCATATCCCTTTCATTCCTTCAAAGTGTCTGTGGTTAATACAAGAAAGGTGTTTGCAAGAGAACTTCTGAAGCATTCGCAGAAAAGAAGGGGGTCACCCAAAGCAGGAAGCCCATGTCCGTGGAAGCAAAGCGAGCAGCATGCTTCAGAATGAAGGCATCAAAGAGCGACAGGATGCAGTCCCCTGAGTCATCTCACACACGCTGGCTCCTCTTGAAAGTCGCCGCTGAGTGAGGGGTGACCCCAGGACAAACTTCAGTCAACAAGTCCGGTCTCAGGTTTAAAGTTCAGTCCATTTCTATTTTTTCACCTGCTTCCTACAGATACCAGGAAACTTCAGAAGAACTGGCCTGAAACTGTATATCGCAGTAAGGGCTTGGGATTGTTTACACCTACAGTACAATGCACAATCGATACAGGCTAGGAAATAAGGTGTGCATGCATGTAATGTGCCAGTATGCCAATTAAGTATGCACTATAGGGTCTCACATGAGTGACTGACAGAAATAAAAGACCATCTAAAATCTATACATGGTCATTGTGTACATTTAATAGTTTTTTGACTGTTTTTAAACATCTAATTCTGACTTTCAACTACATTACTACCCAAGGCTTATACTGTATGGAAAAAAATTTACGCATGGATAATCATAATGTTTCTGCGAGCTGAAAGAAATAGTTCTTAAGAAGTAAGTTCAACAGCTACATTTTGCAGTGATTATGGTGACCTTATGTGCAGAATGTGCAGAAATTGTAGAATGTTAGAACTGAACAGGAGGTACGTAAAAGTGTTGAAACCTTCTTTAAAATAACAGGTTGAGTTATATTGTAACATCCAGTATCCAAAGAAACCATAATCTTGATCTAATTCATACGTTGAATAAATTGTGGGGTTTTCACATGCTCCACGGCCAAACTGGTTCAGCAAAACAAACCTGAAAAGCATTTATGAATTTTTTAAAATTGCTATATTATTAGAAAGAGATTTTTCTCAAGTATTCCTTTGACTATCAGGTAAACATATAGATGGAGGTGGTTTATGTCCAACAGATTACTAACAAATTTAAAATTGACTTGAATCAAAGAAAGAACGATGGGGGAAAGGAAAAATATTTACAAAATAGAATTCCCGCAATGACAGCCTGGACACAGGAGGAGTCTTGAAGATTGCAGATTGCAGAGTCGGCTGTTTTTCTCGAGGGGACCATATTCCTTTGGTGTGTGCAGCAGGCCGCTATATACGCTTTACCGATCCCCCAGAGCCAGTGTCATATATTTTGGTGTAGTTTGGTGGGGGTGGTGTGGGTATCAAGGTAACAGAGGCTGGTAGGTTGAGCAAACTTTTGAGAAAAACTAGCTCAGTCAAACTAGCTGGTCTGGCAGCTTTGGGAAAAGAGTGGCAGAAGGAAGAGTGAGGTTCAAATAATAAATAAGGCCCATACTCTCAACTGAGAGCTGGGAAGATGGGGGGAACACCGGCAGCCAGTGGCATGTCGAATGGAGGTGCAAGGCTGAGTGCTTCCTGTGCTGCTCTCTACATGCTGTCACTTCTTTATTTAATCTCTCTCCTTTCGATGTCTTTAACTCCACCCAAGTCAGAGAACAGCAACTCAACTCTTTGATGCATCATGGACCTATCGCTTGTGCTAAATTACTCACGGTCATATTTACAAGCCATGTTTATAATGCTGCTGGGAAAAAAAAAAATCCCCAAATGATACAAAGAAATCTTACTAAATAAAATTGTTTCTCCAAATTTCTCACATTCTACCACAGTGTATGGTTTTAGGAATAAAGGAATAAAGCTAATTTATAGGAATAAAGTAAATTGTAAAACCTAATACTGAAACTGCAAAACATAATAGACTGCTGTCCGTAAACCTATAAAGCAAGCTAGGTTTTCAGCTATACTCGTTTTTACTCATTGTTAGGCTCCGCTGATTAGTAACATTGATGCGTGACTACAGCCTGACCCTTCACTGTGGAACACAGGCACAAAGCAGCGCGTGTGTGTGTGCATGTGCACGTGTGTGCGGTAGGAGGGAGGGCATTCTCAAAAATTACCCTGGATATGAACCACGTCCTGCACTACTCAATGATCCGTGGAGCATTCAACACAAGAGCGGTAATTCCCTAATGGAATTAATTGCAAGTTTCAACTGTGAACTCTGCCCCTCTTTCTCCGTTGGCTGGGTTTTAGTTTTAGTTACTCACAGGGGAGGATTTCTTTAAGAGTGGAGCAAGAAGGCGACAGCGTGCTGATTATTTCCATACAGGTAGACATATGTAAGGCCCCTTGAAAATATAATCATGAAATATAGGCATTAGACACTGAGAACACCTTTAAAGAAATGGTATTTAGTTGGAACGGCAATAGGAAAAAAACAGAAGCTGGATATCATTTACAGAAAAAAATTGTAGACACATTCTGTTAAAGCTTTGTCCCTTAAGACCACTTTTCTCAACCACTGGGCCCAGCCAACTGATGGGCCGCGAATTTAAAATCGAGACTGGCCATTGGTCCGTATAGGGCCGCCAGCACCACGCTTAAATCTAACCATGATGCATTGCGTCAGGACCAGAATGCATTGCTTTAAGCCAGCGCTGTAAGCGGCTGCATAAAGTCGAACGCTCCCATTGTTACGATGGAGAAGTTTCTGAAGCGCAAAGAAAAAGTTGATGCTGTGGTAAACAAGAAGCCCAAATTTTTCTGTAAATACAACCCCAGAATACATGAAATATGGATTTGCTAGGGGACCAAGCACAGTGTGTGGATTAACACTTTCAAACGAGAAAGCTTTCACCATCGCTGAAGAATTGGTGTTGCCAGCCGCCGTCGATATGTGCCGCGAGATGATCGGAGAAGCGGCTGCAAGAAAGCTATTACAAGTACGGCTTTGGAATGATACTGTAAGTAGGTGGATAATTGAAATGGGCTCTGATATACGTAGTCAGCTTCTACAGAGAATTAAAGATATATTGCACTACAAATGGATGAATTCACTGATATTGCCAACGCATCGCTACTCTTAGTTTTTGTGAGATACCGTTGGGACACTTGTTTTCATGAAGATATGCTATTTTGCGGTTAACTTCCAACCAGAACAACTGCACAGGAATGTTTTCGTTGCCTGGATTATTATTTCCAGGAGAATGAGCTAGAGTGGAAAAACTGTGTTGGAATATGCAGTAATGGCGCCGCATCGATGACGGGAAGACACGCAGGTGTTGTTAAGCAAATTCTCGACGGGGCATCAGATGCGAAATGGACACCGTTTTCTACATCGTGAAAGTTTAGCATCGAAAAAGATGTCGCCACAGTTACACGAGGTGATGAATGTGGTTGTGAAAACAGTAAACTACATCAAGAAGAGTGCCAAAGCCAGGAACAGACTTTGGGGCCTATCTAAGAGTCATTCTCTCATCCATCCCACCAGGACTGGATCTACTGGTCTCTCAGAGGCAAACTCAAGCATCACACTGACTCTGAAAGTAAGAAAGTACTATTATATTAAGAATTTTGATTACAGTTACAAAATTGTGCTTTGAAACTCACTAAATCAGAATATTAATATAATATTCAGAATATTAAACACCGAAGGCTGCTGAAGGCTCATTTAGTAATTTAGCAATTTTGAGACTGTTCTTGTTAGCTTTTGAGTTATGTATAAAATAAAACTTTTATATATCTGCAGTACCCTGTATGTTGGTATCTTTTTCTGAAATGTAAATGTTTTTGTGCCAAAGGAATTAAACTTTTTATTAAATATTTTTTTTTTAAAAAACTTATTAAATATCATCTTTCATGGCCCAGTGGGCCTTGGAAACATGCTGTGACAGATAGGTGGGCCTTAATGTTGAAAAGGTTGAGAACCACTGCCTTAAGATATAGGTGTGCAATATGATTCTACCAAAAGTACTGATCGTATAAGAAACTCACTGCGTTGTGGACGACACACTGGAAAGGGCATTATACAATAATTCTTCTGAACTTCTGATAATTCTAAAGCTGTAATTTCACATCCAAATTGAAATATTATGATTTAAACTCATCTGTTGAAACCAACCTTGTTGATTAACAGCCTTGTGCAGCTTGAAATAATGGATGCATCCACTGCAGAAGGAAACCCTGCAACCCTGATGCCTTCAACTGTATTAACTACAAATCAAATTTATCATTAATTTATCTAAACTCTTAAAGCATTTCTGTAAGTCCCCATGACCCTATTCAGGATAAATAATTCAAAGTTGGTTGGCTGGATGGATGCATGCATACATGGATGGATGGATGGAAGGGCGGATGAATGAACTTCTGGATGCTCACAAGTATGTTTTTAAATTCATTCCACATTCGAATTTGGGTTCCTACAATAAAATGCATAAATATGTGTAGAAAAATGTAGAAAAGCAAAATCAATCTACCACCATGCACAAATGCGAGTGATATAATGCATTTTTAAACTTGTTTTTTCAGGGGTTTGCCAGTATATTAAGTCTCCCCTCTCCCTCCTTTTCCCCCAAACGCTATGCAACATAGCCCTACTGTTTTTGAAGCACTTGGTTTTGTCTTAAAATCCCTGCAAATATGTCAGAGTTGCATTTCTCTCGCAAAACACTCACATAGCTCTTCTGTAACAACCGGGTTGAAGGAAATGTTAGTCAAGTCAAAACCCACATTCACCCCTGGTGCTTTGCTGCACAAAGTACAGATGTTTTTTAGACAACTTACATCTCTGTGCAATGTGGTCAGTGCAACCAGTTCAGCACGGCTGATTGGCGTCATGGGAAGGTGGAGATTTCTGATAGCAAACTCAGTCTAGACATTCCCCTCTGGTGACTGCAGTCCACTACAACAAGAAATCCCAATCTTCCACCTCAAGGTGATACCTAGACTTCCTTAAAGCTGCTCTCATGCACTTTACCTTGTTTTTACCCACAATGAAGTGAGTGTCTGGGTAGAAACACATCACAACTGGCCAGAGTGTATTGCAGAGCCCACTGAGTGCAGCAACACTGCTTATCATCCCTAGTGGCTAACAACCACTTGCCACAATAATTACTGCCACCCCAGGGATCCTGTACTAGTTTACAATTACTCTGAATAGGCAGACTAAAGCACAGCCTGTTGTTAATCTTAAAAACGCATTCCGCTTATAAAAAAAATCTTAGGGATGGTGTTAGACCAATGGTTTGATATTTCGAATCAATTAATAATCTAATAGAATTAAAAACATGCTACAAAGTGATAAATTATATAAAGCAAACTAGACAGATACACCTCAATACTAATGCAACTTCTACATTTTCTTCTTCTCGGTTATATGCAACGTGCAATTTTCATTGTGCTACGCAGAAAATGCTTCGTAGCATACTTTTCTCTGTGGGAACTTCTGAGACACACAGAACACATACATTTTAATTATAATCCCTTTTATGAAAACTTTTTATGAACTGCATCTTAGATTTGTTATAATACTTTGTATTCATACAGTACTTTGATAATCACATTGATTTTTTTAAATCCTCCCTTTCTGAAGCAATGATAATGATAATTTGTGAATTATACATAGTTAATTAAACTACGAATTCATATATAATGAGGACAGTTTCGGTGAGAAGAACCCTGTACAACCAACGTGTAGAGTACTGCTGTGTACGGTGCAGGGTCGTAATGGCTGCGTACTTCCAGCTTACATTTCCCACGTGAAGAGTGACGGACACACACTGCAGTTTGGTGCTTTTAACAAAAATAAATGATGCTACGGAATGGTTTCCACAGCTATGACAAAGTCCAATTCTTTATTTATTCCAAGTCAGAGAAACATACTCATCCAACAGAGAAGACAAATAAAAACACTTATTCCAGCTCCACAAGAAGATCGCCTTCCCCAACAGTGTCCCCTGGCTTACAGTGCACACTTTTAACCTGCATGATCAGAAAAAGAAACGGCATTTTCAGTAACAAATTCCAATTATGGCTGTATGGAAATGAAAGTAACGGGTGTAATCATTGTGAACAGGGATAATCTACTAATCATGAAATTATAGCAATAAAACGATTATCTGCATGTGGGAATGATAGAGCAGTGTGTTCTCACCTTGGCTGTTTTGGCAGCAGTCATGCTGTTCTGCATCTTCATGGCTTCTATGACACAGATCTCCTGGCCCACAGCCACCTAGAGAAACAGCAGAAATAAAGCAAAACAAAAGATTGCGATGAATTACCACTTTGGCCAAAGAATGACAACAGAACCAAGATTATGTAAAGAGACAGTATGCTCTGGAAGTCAGAAATCTGAGCGCACTCGTTGTTTTAAACTTTGGGAGCACATAAGGTTATCTGTGCTACATTATACCAGCCATATAATTCCTGCTTAAACAAAATGCCGACAAAAGTCACAAAAAAGGACAACTGATTTATGTGGTCTGGTCAGGAAACACTGTAAACACCATTCAAAGGACAACTGAGTAACTTACTACTGTAATACTGTCCACTTTCCAGAGTCCCCTGACAAATAATCCACTTGACAGGAGGCCATAAGTGTCGATTTAAAGAAAGCAGAGGTGTGAGGAGCTTCCCCAACTCCCTTTGTCTTTGACAGAGTGTTTTTGTAGTTTTAAGGGGGAATCTTTACTTGTGCTTCCATATACAGTCACGGCCAAAAGTTTTGAGAAGTATTGGCTTTCGCAAGATTGCTGCTTCAGTGTTTGTAGATCTTTCTGTCAGATGTGTCTGTGGTATACTGAAGTATAATTACAAGCATTTAAGTGTCAAATTACATGAGGTTTATGCAAAGAGTCAATATTTGCAGTGTTGGCCCTTGTTTTTCAAGACCTCTGAAATTCACCCTTGCATCCTGTCAATCAACTTCTGCACCATATCCTGACTGATGGCAGCCCATTCTTGCATAATCAATGCTTGGAGTTTGCCAGAATTTGTGGGTTTTTGTTTGCCCACCCGCCTCTAGAGGATTGACCGCAAGTTCTCAATGGGATTAAGGTCTGGGGAGTT
>JAODLD010000001.1:41887073-41899808 GCA_026781065.1 Mormyrops boulengeri
GAGTTTCCTGGCCATGGACCCAAAATGTCGATGTTTTGTTCCCCGAGCCGCTTAGTTATCACTTTTGCCTTATGGCATGGTGCTCCATCATGCTGGAAAAGGCATTGTGCGTCACCAAACTTTCCTTGGTTGGTTGGGAGAAGTTGCTCTCGGGGGATGTTTTGGTACCATTCTTTATCCATGGCTATGTTCTTAGGCAAATTTGTGAGTGAGCCCACTCCCTTGGCTGAGAAGCAACCCCACACATGAATGGTCTCAGGGTGCTTTACTGTTCGCATGATACAGGACTGATGGTAGCACTCACCTTTTTCTTCTCTGGACAATCCTTTTTCCGGATGCCCAAACAATCGGAAAGGGGATTCATTAGAGAAAATGACTTTACCCCAGTCCGCAGCAGTCCAATCACTGTAGAATATCAGTTTGTCTCGGATGTTTTCCTTGCAGAGAAGTGGCTTCTTTGCTGCCCTTGACACCAGGCCATCCTCCAAAAGTCTTCGCCTGCAGATGGCACACCTGCCTGCTACCATTCCTGAGCAAGCTCTACACTGGTGGTGCCCCGATCCCGCGGCTGAATCAACTTTAGGAGATGGTCCTGGCACTTGCTGGACTTTCTTGGGCGCTCTAAAGCCTTGAACCTTTCCTGTTGAAGCTCTTGATGATCAATAAATGGTTGATTTAGGAGATGATCCGATAAAAGGTTGATTTATCTTACTAGCAGCAATTCCTTTGCCTGTGAAGCCCTTCTTGTGCAAAGCAATGATGACTGCACGTGTTACCTTGCAGGTAACCATGGTTAACAGAGGAAGAACAATGATATCGAGCACCACCCTCCTTTTTAAAGCATCCAGTGTAAAATTCTAACTCAATCAGCATGACAGAGTGATCTCCAGCCTTGTTCTTGTCAACACTCTCACCTGTGTTAATGAGAGAATCACCGAAATGATGTCAGCAGGTCCTTCTGTGACAGGGCTGACATGCAGTGGAAATGGGTTTTCGGGATTAAGTTCATTTTCATGGCGAAGAGGAACTTTGCAATCAATTGCAATTCATTTGATCACTCTTCATAACATTCTGGAGTATATGCAAATTGCCATCATAAAAACTGAGGCAGCAGACTTTGTGAAAATTTATATTTGTGTCATTCTCAAAACTTTTGGCCACAGCTGAACTCCTCTGGGACTGTGTGAAAGGTTACATTCAAAATTAATAAGCAGGCTATGATTATGGAGTAGCCTGCCTTGTAGCTTTGTTTACTTCCATGCACATATTTTGAAGAAGAGCTGATGGCTGCAGAACATTCTAGAACCATTTCCAAACAACCACTGCCCATGATTCTTTGCACAGGATGGGAAATGAAAGCAATAGGCAGCCAGCTACTTATCTTGGTCCACAGAATTTCTAATTAAGGCAGATTATGCAAGATTTGGGAAATTATCAGCTTCAAGATTTTGAAAAATAAAGTAGAAAAAAACTTGACATGGGGATAGTTGTTGATTATATTTTCAAAGGTTTCCTATAGAGTCACAACAAGCCATGTAGTGCAAATCAGCCTTGGGTATCAATTATATTGGCACTAATCATTTTCATTGTTTCACTAACACAAACTCATATTTTACAGATAAATAGCTCACTGAAGAACTTGCCCAACTGCAAAAAGCATTCAGTCAAATAAGAGAAAAATGCTAAACCTTTTATTTAAAAAGCAATAATAAAAAATTGGAGAGAAAAGGGGAACATTTTACCAGGGATTTTCAGCAGCTGTTTTGCAAAACAAAATCGAAATAGCTGCATCTTATTGAAAATATGGTGCACTGAGATGGAAATTTATTAAGCGGCACCAGTTAATGCGTGCATTATTCATTTCTGGTGAGCATGAAGAATGATTTAAAGAGGTCTGAAATTGCAGATGCAAAGGCTGACTGCACAGTGCCCGACTTGTTCATTTCATCCTTTAGAGAGGCACAGGAGTGTGATCTCCGTCACTGGACAGGGTTTACAGTAACAGCTGTGCTCTTCTCACAAGGGGGTGAGCAGTGAGCTGAGCTGTGGTCTGTATGGAACAGATGGAAAAATACATCAGTGCCACCCCCCCACCTTCCCGACACACTCTCCCTCTCACACACACAGACACACACACACAAAACTGTTATTAAAAATACAACGTATTCCACATTGGGATAATGTAGCCCCTGAATGGGCTTCAGTTGTTTGTTTAGTCAAAACAACATTGTGCCAGGGGCACCGGCTTGGTTTTGGTGCCATATCTGGCCAGAAAGGCCAAGCCTGACGGAGACCCCTACGAAGGACTTTTCTTCCTCTTTGTTTTGAGGCTTTTTAAACCCCTCTTCCGCCCAGCGCACTCTGCCACGGCGCAGGCTGCAGTGGAAATGGTGCCAGTGGCATATGGCTTTCCACTGCGCTAAACATTCATACAAAAGACAGGTTCATCAGTCATTGCAGAGGCCAGATGAGGGCAAAATATGAGGCCCTGATGGATGGTATTTAGTACTAACCTGCTGGTAGCGCATTACCAGTGAAATGCAGGTTCCCTGGGCCACAGGAACTGCAGAGCGTGAAATGCGCCACTCACAAGCGCACATCATGTACGCCAGGTTATAGCAAATAATAAATAAGCTATTTAAACCCTCTGCGAGGAACCCAGGGTCAGGCCTGCACAGGCCAATTAATGCACAGCATCTGCTGTATGCGGGCAGCACATGAAGAACTTCCGAACGATTCAGACAATTAAAGGAAAACTGTTTCCTGCCTGTTCAAAATGTCTTATTGCTAGAGTGGGCACCAAATCGCTCTGTAGATTTGAACAAATTAAGCCATTCTTTTGGGAATCTTCATTTTTATGGTGAATGCCTTCCTTTGTTCTTCCTTTGGCCGAGTGTTTTTCTGCCAAATTTAACAGACGGCTCAGAGGCTAACAGGGCTCCACCCCAGTATCACCTTCTGCTGCTGAGCAACTACCCAAGACAGACAGCCACCCTGAACCCTGCTGTCTGTCCCACGATGTGAAAATCCTTTAATTAGGCTCTATTATGCTGCATTTTCCTTTCAAGCTAGATCATATACACAAAAATATATACCTTAAAAATCCAGTTCAATTCATTTTCCATTACTCTCTTTCACCAGACAGAAAATGATATACCCATTTCTCGGGCAAATATTGCATTTAACTTTTAAGGCAAAATGAAGGGGTATCAATGAGTGCAATACAGCCATTTTACATGGTTGGCTTGAATGCAGGTCTGTCCCTGCATTTCAGAGTTTCACATATGATAAATATTATATTATTTAACACCGCGACATTAAATTGTTACTACCATAAAGAGGAAAGCTTTTAAATGCAGTACTTGATATTACCTATAGGGGCAGCGCTGGCTGCAAAACAGCCAAGCACCAGGAGAGAGACCAGAAAGAGAGAATTATTGCATTCAGTGTTTCAGTAATGTCTGGAAACAGACTCTAAAAAAAACTATCAGCAATAAAATCTAAAAACTAACACAGCATAGAAAGGTCTAAATGAAATGAAATCATATTTATTTTTACACAACCAAAAATACTCCTATCAACTTAATCAGTGTATTAGTTCAGAATAAAAAAGAGTGGCAAAAGAATGAAATCTATATCATCCTAAATAATAAAAAACTTTCAATTTTAAAACCAAAAGTGAGGCTTGTTTGAGAAACGTAGGATTGCTTATTGTCTCTCTTAATTCACAAAATGGATAACCTTTGTTTGGAATATGTTCTCATACACAAAAACCAAATGGTTTACATTTTTAATTAGTATTTTTCATTAGTATAACACAAATAAAGAGATTTACAAAAAAAAAAGCTTGAGTGCCAAAATGTATAGTTTTTATATATTAAAAAATGGAAAAAATTAATTACATTGATTTTAGAAACAAAAAAAATTTGAATGCTAATAAAAAAATATTGAAATCTGCATGAAATAAACCATATAAAAAATTTATGATTGTTTATTTACAAAAGAACGGTAGTGGTCATCTTTAAGCTTGTTGGATAAACTACAAGCCTCTGTGATGGCAGTTTGTTTGTGTTATCTCACAGTTCATTTGGTAATCTCAGCAGTAATAAGTCATAATTAGGGGACACTGGAAAACCACAACAGATTTTTTTCCCCATTTAATTGCCAAGCATTGTTAGCCAAGCGCTTAACAGTCTCGGATTTGTGCCTGTTCCACGCGGCAGAATCCATACATTGTAAAGGGGATCTGCTAATGCTCTTCGCTCAGCAATGGGTTTTGGCCCGGGCCGCGGGGCCAAGGGACGATGCATGCACAGCCCTTTGTTTTGCCGACTATCCATTGTTAGGTTTTCTATGCAAGGCGTTCAGTCATCACCATGTACATTTCTGCAATGAATCCAAAATACGTTCATTTGCATCTTGGTTTCGATAATCTGACTCTGGTTCATGCAGATGACCGACTGGAACAGCCACAACATTCACATCGTCAATGGGGGTCGACAACCTTCCTAAATACTGCCACAATACCCCTGTCAGTAGCCCGTCATTTGTTTGCTAAAGATTCTCACTGAACAGTTCAGCCTTTTATGCATTGTTGCATCACAATATCAGGCAATACTTCCAGTGTTTCCTACAGTTAAAAGAATAAAGCTCTTAATTACAATATGCAAGGGATGAAATAACTTCACAACAACTGCAGTTCTTTCCTTAATCTCACTGCCTGATAAGTATGTCAGCTTTGATGGCATTTTCCCTGTAAAGCAAATTATATTTGCAAAAATAAATGTACTCTCCACTCATACTGCAGCTAGGTTAATTTATTAAATCTTATTTCTACTTCTGATATTTCTGAAATACCAGTATTTGTTCATTTTGCTTTTGAATCACTAAACACTTGCTTTAAAAACACAAAAAAGGGTAAATCCACATTTTCAGCTGAAAATCAGAAGCGTTTTTCAATTCCAGCTACTGGCATGTATGTAATGTATTTTTTAAAACATTGAAGAATAAATTGGGGAAAAAATGTTTAACAACATGCAGGTCATCGAACTCATTAAATTAATAAATAAATAATGTCGAAATAACAAAAAAAAAAACTATGAGATATAATCTGCTGAAAGGCAATTTCTAAGATCTAGACAAAAAACAGGGAACTCTGATAAACAGGTGCAATGAGTAATCTTACAACTCATATTTAACCCAACAACGAAACTCCAACGGATCTATTAGAATTCATGAGGGTTGTCCAGAGGAGGAAGGATTTAACTTCAGTCCCTTTCAAGGCGGTAAATGTGTTTTTGTAATTATAACCACACAATTAACACTGACAAGTCTAGGTCACCAGAGCAGAGTTTAGCTGTTCAGATGTTCAGCCACTCTAAGCTCACGGTGCAAACAGCTGCAGGACAAGAAGAGGGGACTGAGCAGAGGGAAACACTTGGAACAAGAGAGAGTTCCTGAAGAACAAGACAGACGTCAGCCCACAAAATCTGGGATTTTACATCACATTACATTTTCTGTACGGACTTGCACTACACTATAGTCCTGCTATATAGCAAGCCTTAAAAGAAGCCACACTCTTTTTCACACAGCTAATTTCCTCTGCTACAGTAGATAAATCCACTTTCCTCCATAGCAGTGAAGTGAAATACCAGTAAACGGATCAAGGATGTATTTTATTTAACACCAATGCCTGTTTAAATTTCACTAAAATCAGAATAACATTTTCTCAATAACTCCCTTAAAAGAACACATTTATCTATGTATTATATATGCAACCACTGTATCCTTTGTATCACCCACACATGAGCACACAATACCGTGCAAAATAGCATCAATGAAAATAATGTTTAAGTTATCTTTATGTTGGTGTAAAGTTATGATTTTAGATCTTTTAAAGTCACTCCAAAAGTTACAGTTAACAATCAATATACCTATGCATCTGTTGTTGCAGCCACTAGCATGTTTAATTTGTTTTGCTAATTAAGTTAATTAAGTGAGCTGCTGGTGAAATTTAACGAATACATAGAATGGCTGGCGTGCCTCTAAGGTGATGTGCTGCTGTTCCAGCCATTTAACCAGATTGCAGTAACTTTTTGGAGAACAGAACAAATTCTTGCTACTTTTTTTATTGTTACTGTTTATTCGCATATAATGTTGAATAGTGTTCTTTGAGCAAATATGCACTACGATAACTTTTAAGTTTTGTTTTGCACAGTACTGTGAGTATAGACAGTGTATCAGTCTATAAAATTATATATATAAAAATTATTATACATATATATATATAAACAGGTTGGCAAGTACATGATTTCACCTTAAATCAAACTCATTCTGTAACGAACATCTGCTTCATGCCAAGATTTAAAGCTTTTAAATTGAAGCAAAAGGGGAAAAAAAAGTGAGACTGCTGCTTTTTTTCTTTCATTGTCGAGTTGTTCTATTACGTATTCTTTACACTTTACAAATTGCTACTGGTCTGTGAACATGCACAAATTGCTGATAATTTCCTTTAATGGTACGTGAAAGGCCATCCCTGTCTTTAAACATTCATTTAAGCCTCAAGTTTCTCAATGAAAAGCAGAATTCAGGTACATTTAAGTGAAGTTGACACAGCCTTTTAAAGAGTGCACTGTTCCCTCATAGCAACTCAGCCATGAAATTACAATGGCCCTCCTTCAACATCAAGCCCATTAGAACTGCAACAAGCCATTATTCAAAGGCTCATTGCAGTTTTTGTACTTTTGCTGCCGCTTGAGCAATTTAAAGGTGCCTGTTAGGGTGACCAGCTGAAGACTGTTTTGTAGAAACTAAGAAATCTGGAAATAACACAATTCTGGTATAAGCACTTAATTAAGATGGGTACTGGTCAAGTCCTAAGGATTAATGGTTATTAAGACTGCATTTCGGATTTACTGTGGGGGGGGCGGGGGGTTGACCTTAAATCAAACAAATTGGTAAAATGTAAAAATATACATATTTAGAATACATTTATAAATAAAAACACAAGGAAAATGACTAGACAATATTGTAATTAAACTACATTAATATGGTTCTCATTAATTATAGTACCTGAAAAATAACAACACACAAGATCACAACACATTAGTCAAGGAAAATTTTGATTTCTATTAAGGTTAAAATCTATACATCAAGAGGAGCACATTATTGTTTGCTCATTGTGTCACAGCAAAAGGCACCGCTGTGTGCTCACCGCATAGCAGCGAACCACTAGTATGCTGAACCAGGCAAAGACAAGTGGATGGCCCACAGCAAGGCTTTCCCGTGGGTGCCACTGAGCGGTGGCGAGCTCGGCGCTCTCCTGACCCGGCGGTGAGCATGCGGGGGCCCCTGGGCACCCATCCTTACCATATCACCGGGCCTGACGGACACCGCCACCACGGAGCCGGGCATGGGGGAGCGGAGGATACTGCTGGTGTCTTCTGGCACCTTCTCAGGCATGTGTTTACTCAGGACAGCTGCCAGCTTACTCAGCACCCGCACCTTATACTACGTGGCATGCAGGGAAAGGAGAACACACACAGGTTAGGCCACAATGCACATCTCTCTGTAACCAACACCAGGGCACAATCACAGAGCACAACAGTGTCATGCAAAAACACACCTGTTTCGGTGAATGGAAAATAATGTCACGTAAAGCAGCGATGTGCGGTTTAAAAAAAATTAAGAAGAAAATGGAGGGAAACGGAGTTTTACGTTTAAAACGTACCTTTAAAATTTTCCTTCTCCTAAACAGTCACTTTGGGAATTCTGCTGAATTTTATTTAAACGTTCCATTTGCAAAGCATTTTTGAAATTGAGAATGCAACTCTGAGAGAGTGGAGCAGTTTATGTTCACATATTAATATTTGATTAAATGTACGTGTCTTGCAAACATCTGAGAAAAAGGCACTACGCTAAAACTCCTCCACATAACACGACAGCTTCGCGATTCATTCATCAATCCATAATGAGAATCAAGAACAGAAACACCTACTGACGTTTTGCATATAATCCAGTAGATGGCAATATATCTCTGGTTTTGTGACAGTATTTATTTATTTATCTTTTTCTTTTAATTATCCGTTTGGCTAAGCAACAACTTTGGAAGGAGAAGAGCAGGTAAATATTGTGAATAATTCAGACAGGGCCTCGAACTATTTGTGGGAATGATCAAAGGAAAAAAATCCCTTTTTTCTGAGCCTTTAACTTGGAGTGGAGGGAACAGGGATGCTGCAGGATACAAATCCTACCTGGAGAGTCTCCTTCATTAGCACTATTACATAAGCAGGTGAGAGAGCGTTAAGCCTACTTAAAGCGTTAGCAATGCCACAAAACTACCTCCCGCAACAGTGTTACATGCACAAATAAAGAGCTATAATGCATGCAGCCCCTATTTGGCAAATGCTTCAGAAAGGATTTTACAGGGAGACTGCAGAAACACTGTGAGCCCCATCGCAACACTGACTGTCACATCAAAAAGACTCTGGTAAGACTTCTCCATTGCCTCGGTAAACAATTTAATATTTGATGCACACAGATTCTTCTGCCGGTTTGTGCTGCGAGTGTGGCATTTGGAGAGGACGTAATTTGCAATCAGAGCATGTGAAGGCCCTGAGAATTCAATCACGAAGTCAGATAAGGAGGCAGATAAAAGGCACTTGCTCACATAAAAATAATCTAAATTAAGGCCAGGAGAGGGAGGGCCGGCATAAAATAGCCCCATCAATGCAACAAACAAGCTATTCGCAAAGAAATTCACCAAAGATAATTACAGAGCGAGAGCGAGTGCATTATCAACCCCGGAAACCAAAACGTGTGCAATTAGACGCATTCGGCCATTTCTCATGTCACGTGTCGGTGCATGTAATGTATCTCATATACAAATAAAAGAGAATGGTGTCATGGACAGGCTATTCACTCTTCTCAAGTGAAGACGCTCACCTACATTACGCCATGTGGCGAAGACGCTCACCTACGTTAAGGCGTGTAGCGAAGACGCTCACCGCCGTTACGCCGTGTAGCGAAGACACTCACCGCCGTTACGGCGTGTAGCAAAGACGCTCACCTACATCACGCCATGTAGTGAAGACTGTCACTGACGTCACGCAGTGTAGTGAAGACGCCCACCGCCGTTACGGCGTGTAGCGAAGACGCTCACCTACGTTATGCTGTGTAGCGAAGACGGTCACCGACGTTACACTGTGTAGCAAAGACTCACTTATGTTACAATGTGTAGTGAAGACGCTCACCGCTGTTACGGTGTGTAGCGAAGACGCTCACCTATGTTATGCCATGTAGCGAAGACGCTCACCTACGTTATGCCATGCAGCGAAGACGGTCACCGACGTTACGCCGTGTAACGAAGACGCTCACCTACATTATGCTGTGTAGCAAGGACACTAAAATGACTGGAGCCTCGTGCCAAAAACATCTGGATCAGAAGGGGGCATGAAGGTGCCAGAGGAGGTAAAACCAGGCAATCAGGAACGCAGCAAATAGAACAGACGCTTACGATCACAACGACTGGAATATGCCCCTATGGGGCACAGCAAGATTAGACCATAACGTTACACCAGTTGGCCCTGCTGGATCCTCACTACACAGAGGCTCTTCAGATTAGCAAACATTATTTGACATGGCCCAATATGCACAGTGTACTGACAGAAAGATAGCCTTGATTAGAATATGTTAGGAGCCAGTATACACTGATCAGGGATCCTCCAAGAGTCAGTATAGGGGCCCGCTGTGTTAAAAGCCCCGTCTCCCATGGATACCTTACAGACCGCAGGGTCACATACAGCTCATTCAAAATGCTGAAGGAGAAGAAATACCAAATATCTAATTGGACTTCGATTCTCTTGCTAAGCAGAAGGGAAAAACTGATTAGGCCCTTACCAAACACACAAAGACAGAGGAGGACTGGGGAAGGAGAGAGAATTCTGTCATTGTATAATTGTTATTTTTATTACTATTAGTCACTGGAAGTGTGACTAATATGGAAGTGTGCGACACACATAGCGTAAATAAAAGTGCATGGAAAGATCTGAACACTGGGAGACCATGATTGATAAGCACTCAAAATATTGCTGGTTAAGCGAATTCTGAACTCCACCTCTTAGAACTTCTAGAGAAAATATTTCCATAGCTGAAAATACAGTAAAATTGGAACATATAATCTAAGTACTACACAACTGAAACCTAACGAAAGTATATCTTTCTCATCTTAAAACTATTAAATAAATACTGAGATACGAGTGGTGGGGTATCGAAACCTTGGGTTGTGTGAAGGTCCACTAGTGAATATTTCAGTCGTTTACTGCTATAATAGATCAAACAAAATGGGTATTTTCCCTTCAAGCACTCAAATGCCAAGCAAATACATCTAACACACAATTTATTGGCTGTACTTGAGAAAATACACGATAAAGAATATTATATCGCAGGGAGTTTTAATCTGCACGCTCCAAAGATTTAGACATGGATCCTCTTTGCTTCATTAACTGTGAGCAAGTGACAGTGGCACACTTTTGTGAATAAAAGGGGAACTACAGAAATCCAAAGAAAGCACATCCCAAAGCAATACTGACGTCTTGTTTGATGTCCTTGGTCGAATGTATCATCTGGTTACCATCATCTGGTACCTTTTTTTTTAACAGACTGCCTGATAAACAGCTCCACCCCTAGGGAATGGGAATTGGGGAGATACTGAAGTCTATCTAACAGCTGGGCGGAAAGTTGAGGAGCGAAATGATGCAAACGAGACACCGAAAGCAACAGAAGGTATCAGCGTAAGCCATGTTTGTTTTTCCACCTTTCCTGGCGGAAAAAGGAACCCCTTGATCTACCTCCAACCACACAGTTAGCTTTTGTTCAGTGGCAGGAAAATAGATTTAAAAACATAAATTTAGTAAGCAAATGTGGTACGAGGACGGTCAGCCCCCTAACCCGAGAATCAACTTGGCTGGAACAGAGCAACACAGGAAAGATGGACTAAGCGGCTGATTTTTTTTTAGCCATCTGCATGAATGTCTCACCACCAGTAAATTATCCATAAGGCAGAGAGGAAACGGTGTAACATTTCAAAAGGTGGAGTTTCGTTCATTAAGCAAAGAATAGCTTTTAACTTGCATTAGAAACGCACATTTTTTTGATATTTGGCAGACACTTTAATTGGCGAACGTAATTTTTTTCGTCATACCTATGGATGTTTCATTACAGCAATTTTAGTGCCCGTTTCAAGGGAACAACATACAGACCCCTCCCTAGTTCTTGAAAATGGAATCTTTCAGTTAACCTGAGGCTAACAGAATTAAGTAGTGAAAATGATACAGTTAACATAAAATTTCTCAGAGGAAAACCCATCTGAGGTGATAGAAAGTTATATGCGGAGTAGGGTTCTGGACTACAGGCCGCGTAAATGCTGTGGTCGATTTGTAAACAGCCAAATTAATTGCACGTTTTAACGTAAACACATAATTCCGTTAAGTGCACACTAAAGCTCGGAGTTATTACCTAGTTAGCATCCCCATATATTTCGATACACGTGCGGCGTTAGTGCAGCATGTGCGCATAGTGCAGCACTCAGTACATGTGCAGTGACTGGTGCAGCCTGTTAACATAATGCTTTGACAACTCCATCAGCTAAATCTCAAGGTAGCCGTCAATCAGGACGCATCATTTAATCCAACAGCACTCCAAGGACTTTTTCCAAGCAGAGCACATGACAGCACACCTACAGCTCTATTTATGGATGCGCATTGTCGTGTTCGCAATGTGCTCATAATTAGAAAAGAAAAAAAGAAAAGAAAATGAGGAGCAAAACGGGAGGGGAAAAAAAAAAAACAGCAACAAGTATCGATATTATGCAAACAGCACTTTATTTTCGACACCGCCTGTTTGAAGTGTGATCTTGTTCCATGGTGACACCAGGCTAAATGACAAAAGCACTACTTCATTCATCCTCTTTGGAGAGACAGTGCTTCATTTGCAACTCACTATAATTAGATTAATGGTGTAGTGGCATACAAAGCGGACCCACTCACATTAGATAGCATATAAATTAGGACAAACACTTATTTCAATTCCAGGCAGAGAAAGCAGTAGCTAGGGTACTTAGCATACTCTTTATGGTGGAATGAGATGTTAATTGTGTACCATTACCTCTAAACTGCTTGCTTGTTGTATTAATCACTGTGCTAATTGATGCAGAGATAGAAATGTAGCCACAGGCAAGAAAGCAACGGAATGAGCGCTGAAGATGACGGATAATGGATTATCGAGTAAACCATATGGAGATGGCACCGCTTTGAAACCTTTCCTATATGCTCGCAAACATTGCTCCTTGCGATAAGTATTGTGCCACCACAGAAATATTAATTCCGAGTTTAAACTTAAGAGAAAGACACTTCAAACTAGCGCTGGAGCGTGAAGGCACCAACCAGATGCCACATGTGTGCTCGACACCTTGTTTTACACCAACACAAGGTGGGGAGGGGAGTGGGGGGGGGGGCCAAAGAGAAATTATGGAGACTTTTACGCTTCAATTGGATTTCCCCGTGATTTTTCAGAATAATAAAGGGAAAGTTGGCCAGGGGAAAGGATAAATGTCAAAGTACCTCTGCTTTGCTCGCTTTTCATTGTGGCACGTGTTGATGTGAAACAGACAAAGAGAAAACGAAAGGCCAAAGTAGGGAGGAAAAGCAAATTTGGTGCCGAAGGTAGACAGAGCGGGGT
>JAODLD010000001.1:41920849-41934066 GCA_026781065.1 Mormyrops boulengeri
AAATATGTCATATTAACTGGTCTTTATCACTTTGTGGGGACATTTATTCTCCACATTGTTATGTTTAGGTGCCCCCCCCCCCCCACACACACACACACACACAAAACAACACAACACACACACAGACACACACACACACAACACAACACACACACACACAACACAACACACACAGACACACACACAAACAAAACACAACACACACACACAAACACCACAACACACACACACACAAACACAAAACACAACACACACAAACACAACACACACACAGACATACAAACAACACAACACACACACACACACAGACACAGTACTGCGCAAAAGTCTTAGACAGCCAAAGAAAAATATGTTTAGATGATGTTCGTGTTGGTGTCAAACTATGATATTGCGCTTGTCAAAGTGTGCCAGCTTAGCCATTTCAAAACATCTCCAAAAGTCACCCAAGTATGTCCATTACACACATTTATCTTTGGACCCTCCACAAGCACACCTCGTATGGCTAATCAATATGTCATTGACTGTTTTAACTAATTAAATTAAGTGAGCTGGTGGTGAAGTTTAACAAACACGTGGAATGGTGCCCCTGAGGAGAGGTTTGGGAACCAAAGCGGTGTTCTTCTAGCCATCCAACAAGATATCAGTGACTTTTTGGAGAACAGAAGAAATTCTTACTAGTTTTTATTGTGCTGCTCTTAATCTGCATATGTCCTAATGCTAAATTCTGTTTCGTTCTGAGCAAAAGTGCACTTACTAGCCAGATAAAAAGCTTTAAACATTTCTTTTGACTGGCTAAGATTACACAGTACTGTGTATATACACACCAACATCTGCAGGTGCTCCCCAGTGGCATACTAATTGAAGATACGCATCCTAGAGCAGAACCAATTTGATCACATTCTGTGGTCTGTAGGCCCAGAAAACACAACTTTCCTTGAGTTCCATGGGATGTTCTAGAAGGCTGGGCTCTGTCTGTCTCTACAGCAACGTCCACTGTTGGACCGGTGCCTACACTGCTGTAGGTGGAATGTAGTGAACAGCGCTCGCCTACAAGCAAGCTGCACATTGCTTGATGAAGCATGCAGACCACAGAGGGAAGGCAGTAGCTGACAACACACTCAGAGGAGGTCTGCGCCACCCTACATCTTTGTTATGGCTGTCGGGGTCTGCAATCAAGTCTGCAAACGGCCAGCCCTTATTCAATTCAAATTCAAAGATGGCCATCCATATAAAATTTTAGTTCATGTTTACACCTAAATATGTTTTTGTTAACTAATACAAATTATACATCACATCATTTATGAAAAGAAGGTTTTTACCATGAAATCTCAGTATCTCCAAACCAGGTTGTGCACCAATCAAAGAGAGTTCAGCTATGAAGCTGGGCTGCCAAGCATTCTTTTACAACACTCTACAAACATTCTTACTACTTCTTGTTTTCCTTCCCATATTCTATATGTCAGACTTTCCGAGATGATACATTTCACACCACATGCTATGGGATCAATTTTTCATAACTATCCATTATTACCGATTGATCTAGAAGAAAAAAACATACATAGTTAATAATATTAGAGCACAGCTCAGAATAATGTCAAAATATCCAATGTGAAGAAACTTTATAACTGGAGCCAAAGCCTATACATATGATGGATACTCAATACAACATTTATCTTCTCATACAAGACCTTCCACATCTGTAAAGGGAGAGACTGTAAGCCACACTAATCATGGTGAATGGATTCCTTAGACACTACCAAGTACTGCACTGGTCACTAGTGGCATTGGGACTCAACAGTTATCTTCTGGTACTGGAGGAGAAATGCCTCAAACCTGAACTTAAGCCCCTTGATGTTTGAGTGTAAAAAATATATCTCGTTTTCAGCCAAGCCCAGACTTCCCAGCTTGAAGATTTTTTTTCTTCTGTTTAAGAGATCGCTCCCTGACAGATATCATTATTTACTGATGAGGCCCAGCAGCTAAAGGGAGATATTTTCAACATGAAGCCAGTTGTGTAAATACAAGATCTCACTCTGGCAGAGGAGCCTGACTTCAAAACAACAGTAAAACTGAACCTCAGAAAACCTTTCAAGACAACCCTGTTTGAAGTCCTGGTTATGGGTGAATGGAATACAAAATCTATTGCAACAAACTATCATCAGGCCCATATGATTCCCTGATTGAGACCATGTGTGACACTCCCCGGACGGCCTTCCTCACTGCAGGCCTACCTGTGTACTAGCCAAACCTGGGCTGCATGTGTCAAAACATTCACCCACAAAGTCACACTAAAAATGCAAAATCATCATGTACGAAAATGGCAAATGACCAAAAACAAGAAACACGGAATTCCACAGGAAGATTAAGGTCCAAACTATTGTGCTGAGAAAATTACGGAAAAGGACTATTAAATTCTTTCCATTAATACTCTGAACGAAAATATTAATAACAAGGTCAATCAAGAACGTGTACTACAATAAAGAACCTACATTAAAAGTCCTGTCCTGGAAGTTTACGTGATATAGGCAAAAATCACAAAAAACAAACATTCACACTATTAAACTCTAAATGCTGCATGTTGCATCAATTGCACAGTACTGGAAACATACACGAGAAATAGGAGGAGGCCAGTGCAGAGCATAAAGGGTCTACAAAGAATATCCTTGGGTAGAGGCTTTCTGTGCTGGAACCATGTTGGAAGTAATAAAAGGTAGCATAAGACAGATAAGGGTTAAGGGGCTTGAGATTGGATGAAGCTAGATGAAGCAGATCAAAGGCTGCGGACAGAGGGCCAGAGGCCGCTCTGGGGATTAAACCCCTTTCTGTTTGCATTTTCCTGCTGTTTCACTCACAAGCTCTCATCAGCTTCTTCACAGAGATCGACCCTGGCTTGTTATGACAATCATAACAACAAACAGAATAGCAGAATATGGATAAACCCACCAGGTAACATTTCACCATGACTTGGTTATAAAGTTTTGCTCAGGTTACTGACAACAAAAGTCTTATTAGCCAAGTACCACCAACATTTGAGGTGGAGGTTTGAGCAGAATATTGAATACAGATAATGCTGGATGACCAGAATGAGGATGCTTCAGTTCACACACAGACACATACTACGTTTTGTAAGGGTGTATAATTACTGGTCAATGTCAATGAACAATGTCAACAGTCAATTTCAAGTAGAACGGAGAAGTTAATATGTAGCAAACTGATTATTAAAATCAATGCTTGGAAACCACAACCAAGAATTCTGTTGAAAATTTTCCACAGTAATAAATGATTCAAGTAGATAAAGTCGCAAAGTTTAGTTAGTTATTTTAGGAAGCATACAAGTGGGACCCAGAAGAAAGAAAACATTGTATTTTATAAAATACATAAAGAAATATGGAGTATACAATCAAAGTTCCATATTAATATAGTTAAAATTTTGAGAATAAATTTAATATAACACAATCATACAATAGGTCAGATGAGTTTGTGCCCCCAGAAAAAAGAAAACATTTATCTGCGATTACTTTTGAATCGTTATTACTAGTGTAGTTATCCAACCACAAAATATAGCGGCTGAGATCATTAATGCAGCCAAAAACCATGAACACCACATAGCTTATTTTAACAATACATGTTGCCATAACATGTTCAGACTTTAGGTGCTATACTGACTTCTTCAGTGCTGTCATGCTTGCGAGAGACCCAGGCCTTTCAGGGTCAATCGACTCAATCAGTTGCCCCACCCTATCTTGCGTAATACTCTAGATGACACCGTATTTTTTCACTGCGGTCTTCTGATGGAGGGAAACGGCCACAGATGCTTTTTTTCTGCTGCTGAACTACAGAGCTCATTGGACACTGAAATACTGACTGATATCTGAGCCGCGTCCCATTTTTTTAAAACTGAGGATGAAGTTTCTCCCTACATGCCCCGTATTTAGTGTACTTAAGTCAACAGCACTGCACATGTTCAGTGCACGGTATGTTAAATATTAAAGAATGATTAAATTCAAACAGAGTTCAACACAGAATATAAACCTTTAAGGAACTTACTGAAAGTACAGTAGGAAATAGTAGCAACTATGCATTTATCAATAAAACAGAAGACAAAACATTTAGAAATCCCAGGAATCAAGCACAGGTGCTACCATAGGATTAGTGACAGTTAGATCCTACAAACTATGCCTACATATCAGGAGTCCATGACAGATATCAATTACTGATGATAAACAAAAAAACCATTATCGTGTATAAATGTTGCATTTGAGAGCGGATTTAACAGCAGCCATTATAACGAGTAACACGATCATGAGCTCGGAATCCCATACATCCAGAAAGCACCAGGCCCATTTGTCTGCTATAAAAATATGACTGAAGTTGACCGCTACTCTCTAGCTGGTAGTTACACAGCATGCAGTGTGCATTCATTCTATTCCTTTAACATTTGAGTGACCAATTACCGCTATCACACTCATCAAGGGTCAAGACTCTCTCTCAGATCCAAATTGTAATGGACGTTTTGTATCTGCATTATACATCCTAGAGAAAACTGATTCCCATGATGTGATCGCTTAATGTATGGTAGCCACAAACTGTGACTTCATTCTTCAAATATTATTTTGACTATATTCTCGACAGTGCTAGTTTGATTCTCAACATTTGGACTATTTATGAAAGATTAAAGTGGAAAGATTAATGCTGAAATTAAACGAGAATTGAAATTCTTTTTTTTCTTCTCCTTTATAGGTGCCCCTAATACGTTTCTGTTAACTTTTGTTATGAATTTCACCACCTTCAATGGTTGGAATTAAATCTAAATTAGAATTTCAATTCCACTAAAACTAAAATAGCACTAGTAGAGAGAACAGGGGGGAAAAGCATCCAGGAGTTCATAGATTCTGAATGAACGTATACTACGAATAAATTTTAACAATGATAGCCAAGTACTCCGTTGTTAAATTGCAAGACTGCAGAAAAATCTAATTCTAGTAATTGTAGTCTTTATTCAAGCAGTTCAAGTTCTCATTTGTTTTTACAGATTCACTGGTTACGGAACAGCTGCTAAATTTGCTGGACTAAGGATCTTTAGGAGCAAGGTGGGTAACAAGAGATCTGGTACAGACTAATATGTTCTCAGATCTTTTGGACAGGGCACCAAGTTTCTGCAGGGACTAAATCTAGATTTTCTCCTCCCACGTATCTTCAATTACATTTTTCATCATTTCGTGGTAAGGCACACAGTCTTCCAGGAACAGAATTATAATTATCAAAGTTAATATTATTCAATTCTTCAACCAGAAGGAATGGTGTTATAATTGAATTTAGAAAATAGGGCAGACTTAATCAAACAGAGGCAAATACTCAGCAAATATATGCCAATCTATGACAGCAGAAGCAAATATATAGAGATATTCATGACAGCCATGGGAAAGAAACAATATTTTTTGCATCGTTTTGACAGTTTCTTTAGCACCAGAGATACCACTGCATTATCAGCTCTGCGTGCATGCATACATATTGTGTACATATTGGTAAAAGCTTTTTGGCGCCAGCACAAGCAGTTCAGGTACTTCAATTATATTCTCAGAATAAAAACCGATGCATTTTAATTGTGAGACGAGGCAAAATTCGGCTGGAAAGAGTTTAGCGAGTGAATGGGAATGTGAAGAATGCGACAGGAGGTGTAACCGCGAGGATGGATGTGTTTGTAGGTCCTTGGGGGGGGGCAGATGGGACTTACTGTGTAGGTTGATCCGGAGTGGGAGACAGTGACGGCGTGGACCCCCTTCTCCAACTCCACAGACAGTTCCCACCTCCTCCGCTCCTGCTGGGAGCTGGAGACTCTGTAAAACAATGCCCGCATTATCCACAACATTTTAGCTCCAGCACCCAGAACCACTGCACTCCATAGCTATGTAGTAATTAAGTCTCCCACCATTCGGAAATTAACCTATATTAAGTATCATTCATCATTCAGCTATGTGGGCCTGTGTAGGCTACAGGCGAAGCACAGAGCTGGGAAACAACGCCCTTGGGTGGACTGGTTACACAGTGGCAGCGGCAAATCTCAAAACTTATAGTGGCAATCAAGCTTTGGTCTCTTGGTTAGCTCTAGAAACGGTGGGAAATCTGTTTACCAGAAAATGTATGATTCTCCTTAATTTTGATATATTGCTTTAGTTTATTAAAAAAAAACAAACATGATACATGGCTGATCCCTTTGTGTTCCTGTCGCTCCCACACACACCGAAAACAAAATAAAAAAATAAAAAAAACATAACACTGAAGACTTTTGGGATGGAAAGTTTGGTATCAGGTTCCATGGTTATTCTGTAATCTGTTAATATACCCTGAACTGGGTCACGGGGCTAAACGAAAATGAAACAAGGAAACTTTACCAACATTCACATGGTTCTGTCTGACAACTAAGCTTTGATGGGACATTTTGCGTTGTTTCCAATAAATAAAGTTATTGAATCAAACTCTTTGTAACTAACACAATGACAACTGTAATAAACAGATATGAAAAGAAAATATCTAAGAAGTTTACATTTTTTTAAGAAAGCATTGTTTGTATGTAGCTGTTGTTTCTTGTCCCCAATTCGATTTTTTCCCCCAGTTTTGTCTAATTTGCTGTCATGTGACCCCAAACCGTGCTGGGCCTATCCCCGAAGTCGCCCAGTGCACAGTGTGGGCTCTCTATAATCCCGGGCTGGCCGGCAGCCTAAGTCCAAGGCCTCGGCCTGATGGGGGATCCCCAGGCCCCGTAAAGTGGCCCCGAATCGCCATCAAGTAGACACAATGCTGGCACTCTATCAACACTGACTTGATCAAGACAAATGTGTCACTTCCAGAAAGCCACCGCACTAAAGACCCGTCTGTGCACACACAAACCTAACATATGAGCCACTAAGGCCTGCTCACCAAAACAGAGCACAGCCATATTCTCTAATAATTATAAGCTTCCCATTCTTCGGTTGGTGTTGGCAACTGTAAACATAACCACCCCCCCCCCCCCCAATCCCTCACCCCAAGAACTACTGAATATTTAAATATGAAATCTCACAAACGATACATATTAATTAAATAATTAAGATTCAAAGCCATTATCACATCTACCTATACTCTACAGTACAGACGATGCCAAATGATTAATAAATAAATTGGCCTGAGCATTACAGGTTAAGCAGACTACAACCATTTGCAGATTTCTTTTGGCAGCCTCCCAGGCTATTGTGTGGACAGATTGTGATTCTCGGTACCAAGCAGTCTATCAATAGCTTACTTGGTGAGCAATATGCAAGATGAGCCCTCGTTGAGTGGCAGGCACAGGACAGCCCCCCGAAACATAAACTGCAGCAGAATCGCCCGAAGACAGCCAGCGAGGAGCCGCTGCAGAAATACCGTCTTTGGCGGAGAGCCAGGAGCCCACACTCAAGGCCGCCTCTTCAGCTACAGTAGGTCAAGCCTGTCATAAGGGTTGGGTCCATAGTGTCACCTATGTGTCATAGGCAGACGCAGAAGTAGCCACTGCGAACCCCCCCCAGCAGAACAGCAGCATAAATGGAAGTGGCCTGGCATAGAAGACCCATCCCCCATCAAAACCCACACAAAATCCGACCCAAACCCACGTGTTAACACGGTGGGGATCATCCCAGAGTGTCGCTGGTGCTCATGTGCCACTAAAATGATACAGTACAGGCTTAGTGAGGATTAAAGACTTCACTTATACTCATATTTAATATGTTTATTAGATCTCCCAGTTTTTTTTATGCCATCACATGATGTATGGCAACAACACCTTATCTCTCTCTATTGGGGAACATCAAGAGTGATTGTCATGATTTCTCCTGGAGAACAAAACAAACCACAAAAAACTATGGCCTGATATTCCACTTCACAATGAGGCTGACTCAATGCTGGGATAGTATATATAATGGAAATGTAGTATATACAAGATGAGGCACACGTCATGAGCTATGTAAATGGGGGGTCAAATATTCATTGTCAAAAACTATATTTTGTTAAAGTATTTTTGCATAAGTGCTCTAACTGGTTTGTATTCACCTCTGCACACGTGTATTTATGAAGACCGAGGCAAGAAAACAAATACATTCAGTCACTAACATACTTTACGTTAAAAGTATGGTTACGTATCAAAGTAGGCTTTCGTTTTATACAAACATAAATCCTATGCGGCATTAAAAATAGCAGCATAAAAATCTGGTCTACTGGGTTTGAGAACATTAAGCATGAGAAGTCTTATTAGGCTAAGTCGAATCATACAGGCCAATAAATACTTCAAAATCATTCAAAAGCCCAAAGTCTTTCCTTTTAATATATATCGTAGCAATTGAACAGGAAAATAAAGCAGACATATTGACTTAAAACAATGTTAATAGTCAAAGCATCATTAAGGAATCCTTCATCATAACGTGCTCTGTGGGGGGCAGGAAAAAAGATCAAGAATAATGCACTGTGCTTTGTAGCCACCGCGGTTAGTTTCCTCAATGAAGGGTAAGAAAGGGAGGTGGCGGGGTATTTCACAAAAAAAAAAAAAAAACTTCTGAAAGTCGGCCATTCATGTGAACAGAGTACAGAGAATTTCCAGCACCGTAAAAATATTTTATGCAAGGACATAGATGTATTCAGTGGGGGTGGACAGCACAAGCTACCCTGAGACTACAAAGCAGAGCTCCCAAGGTTCATGAATAAGTCGAGGAAATGATCAGAAAAAGCAGGGAGATGTTTAGACAGATGGCCCATTTAAGACGTCTGGGACAGAGCAAAAAGTGATTTTAATGAAACTTTATATTTTGGAAATAATTGATCTTTATTCTTTTTACATTCCATGAAAGGTGAGAGTAAATTTTATGTGTTACAAGTGCCTGTCTTGCGGACGCTCACGTTTACAGCACTCAGATTAAATAAAATCGACATCATGAACAGTAAAATAAGAACCATGGAATCAAATGGGATAGTTTCAAACGGGAATGTGGCGCCAAGAAAAATAAATAGAAGACGATCTCCACCCCCCCCTTGCTTGGGACTTAAAGGGGCAGGGAAAACAGTACTTGGTATTTTTAGAAATATCATCTGATGGGATTCCAGCACAACAATTGTCCTCGGACTCTTTAAAGTGATATCGGATGCTGCTTGCGAGGGATAAGATTATATATTACGAAACATTAATTATTAATAAGGAGACGTGTCTGAAATGGGCTTCAAAGGTCTTCAAATGAAACATAGCACAGATTTGTCCGAATTTAAGCTAGGTACTATTCATTAAAAATCTAAAAGAATGCAGGAACAGGTCAGCTGATCCATGTGAAATTTTCAAGAGAATACTTTAGAGCACAACTGCAAATCTGAAACACAGAAAAACTATACTACCTCCTCTCACAAGACGAACAAAGAACAGGAAGTACAATGCATCATGTTAGAACCTTATTTATTACCTACAGTATACAGTCACCCATGGCACAGGTCTCTCCATGGTCCTTTTCTGAAACTGAAAGTGACCTTAAACATTGGGGCAGAAATGAGACAGCTCTCTTCAATTACAAACACCAGCAATGAAGAGTTACTAAGCCTGCGAAGATGATGACGATTCTATAAAATGCATTTTTAAATGTAACAGATATGAAAATCCAACAGTTACCTTGATCTCAACCAGCATCGCAGTCTTTTCATAGAACACAAACTCTTTATTAACCTCTTCAATAGCCATTCAGAGGCTCTTCACAAAATTCCCATAACTTATGAAATTATTATATTTCTACTTAACAACCCTTGTTCTGCTTGGTCAGTAGAGTGAGAAAAGAGGTTCTCTGGAATCAGATTAATCAAATTTTATGTTAGTCATCACAAGAAAGAAGGAAGGAAAAAAACATACAATGTCTGCAGACTAAATCCAAAATTTTCAACGCAGAATTATAAAAATAATGTGTGTACAATAAAAGCATTTCATCTGAGGATTGTAAAACTCGCTAAAACTGCCCAAGGCTATTGAACGCATTTTATGAAATGTGCAAAATAAGTTCTGATCTGAAATGATTTAAATGCTTTATAAAGGTTGTATTTCATTTTCCCCCAAATAATTTTAAGACATCAGTAGGAATTTAAAAAATTATATAACCTACCCATTCAATGGGGGATTTTCTGCTGTATCTCAAAAAGGGTTGATTTGAGTATTAAGTCACAAGAGAATAAATATATGAGTAGGGCTCACTAACACACAAAAACTGAGCTGGCGCATTTGCTTTTGTCTTGGTTAATAAAAAAAATTACCAAAATCCCTTGTACTGCAGTGTAATATAATGACTCAGATATGCAAATCAAAATGAGAAGAGCTGGATTTTTGAGTGACACTTGAGGCTTTGGCAGTCCTGCCGCAAACGTGTTTGTCCAGGTCCACGTGGACGTGACCCTCCGTGCCATAGCACGAAAAATTGATTTTCAATTAAGACGAATAAATCTTTCTGGCCACCCCGTCCCCGAAACAGGCCACATCCATCCAAAGCGGACGACAGAGGAATCCACGGCTGGCCGCTGAACAGCACATGAACAGGTCATTATGGGAAAATCGCCTCGGCACTGGACAGCTAATTCACAAGTACCTTTCATGGGTCGTACCAGTATGATGCAAATTTATTACAGAGGATGATATTGAATGGAATCCTATCTCGAAACATTTTAAAGAAAATTATAGTGTGTACATAAAGCAGAAGGTCTCTAATGCATTATGTCCATGCATATTTTTGACCTTTTAGCCTATATTTGGACAGAAAGTTGTTACCGTGCAGACCTAGAAAAAAAATCAGTCAAGCAAAAATAAGAGGCTGTGTGTGGTTCGCGGGTTATGACGCTGTGCTTGTGATCGGAAGGTTACCCGTTCAAAACCCGTGGTCTGCAGAGTGATTCCACTGTTGGGCCCTTGAGTAAAGCCCTTAACCCCAACTACTCCAGGGACTGGCTGACCCTACTTACTCAACTGCATGTCACTTTTGATAAAAGCATCTTCTAAAGAAATAGGAATAAAAAAACATACAAGTTCAGCCCTTTCTTCTCACTACAGGAGCAAGTATTAATCTGACAGACTGTCGAAATTATATCATAATGTAAAACAAAGGCAATTTTGATAATCTTAAGACAATGGTGTTCCAGAACAAATTTCGATAATGTAAAAAACACAGTGTAGCAGACAGCTGAGAATGCAGCATAGGTTGTGCGTCACCTGGACACAATGTCCTCAGATACAACAGATAGTGTATGAGGCAGGGTTAGGTGAAATATGAAGTCCACGGCTAGTCTGTAAGACACGGAAACATGGCTACTTGGGTCTAAGAACAACGGGGTTTGCTGTCAATCTGAAATGAATTTACCCATCTGGCACCAACGGGCTGCTTCATGCTCTATTTTAAATTTAATCAATATCGAGCCAAAGAGGCAAAAAATATAGGGATATCTTAACTGTGCTTCCCCCCAGTTGCGCCCTGGATTTTCAAATAGGTAGCAGAGAAGCTTTTAATGGCAACACCAGACGAAGCGCACAAATCAGCCGGCTTTGTTTCAGGTTTGTCGCACTGGAGACTGATGAATGAATATGAAACCCAGCACAAAACTGCTCAATCAAGCACAAATAACAGGATCATGAGTAGGTAATGGGCCCATTGCGATAAAAGGCTTGGTCTACAAACTGAACAATTAACCAACAGAAATGTAGCTAGACAGAAATTCAGATAAATAATTCTCTGCCAAAGCTATTCAATGCAAACTACAATAAAAGTTAAGGCCACTCTTCTGATAAGGTCATAATCTATACCAATTTACTAACTATATAAAAAAGGTTTTAAATAAGGAATTTCTTTTACCAAAACAGATACATATCAAATAGGTACTTACTGGCCAAAAAAACACTTCTCCTCCTTTATCATCCTAAATAGGCACACCATAACAGCCTCTGACACTGAGATCATAGCAGACATGCACCGAGTTAAGTCATGTATATGAAAACCAAGATTGGATGCAGCAGTATTACAGTTATTTATGCTGATCTTAAATTAATATGAGATTAAATATGGTCTTCCCGGAAAAAAAAAAAATGTCATTACCATCGGACTCATATTTATAATTAAAAAAATACCGCAGAGGTGTACAACTTTATTCTGTCCGGTTATAAATGTTAGCATCTGAAAACTGGTAAACAATAGTGCCAGGATACTTATTTACAATCCACTTGTTAAAAAAGAAGGGTGGAAAAAGATTATTAAAAAAAAAAAGACACACTGATTGTTACTGAAGTGCTTGTATGAACAAAAATTTAAATGTTTCATATTGAGCGATCCAAAATGAATTGGGGGGGAGGGGGGTAGGGCAAAAAGAGAAAAATCAATTGTGCAGTGGCTGCAGAGACGGAAGACAGGCATGAATAGACTTTGCCAGTGGGGTGCAGCAGCTGCTAAATAACCTACAGGAAAAAAATAGAATTACAATAATACTGATGAAGTGTGCAGAGCCCTCACCCAATCAGAGCAGGGGAGCCCAGGCACAAATGCAACAATGACACATTGAGGCTCGTCAAGAACGAAACCAGATCAAAGGCAACAGAATGTCTTATCGAGTTTGGGGGGGGGGGGCAGTTTCACATCTACGGCATCATAAACATGGATGAAACCAAACAAACCTTGCAAGTAATACGCCACACGGCAGCCACGCGAGTGCCACGTTGACGGTGACAGACTTGGGACAGCTGTTTCGTGCGTAACCAGCTCAAATCTTAGCTAATGCTCCTCTAAACATGAAATTATATGCTGCCCCGGTTCACTTACTGCAACCAGCCTTCGCCGTATCCAACGCAGCAGTGACTAAAGGGGTATAAAATAAATAAATAGGCGCTTAAAACACAAGAATGAGAGGTACAAGCCCATCACCTATTTTTATGCTGCATTTAATTTACATTTTATTTCCCTGCCGATAAAAGCAGACAGGTAACACAAGGACGGTGACACGGAGACATCTTCTGGCCACCAAAGGTCAGCTTTTAACCTGTCAAAAGCAGAGTACTTATTAGAATAAATCAACAGACCCACTAAAGGTCAGCAGTGGCCCCTGGTTTGGGCTGACCCACTGCTGGTCTTCCAGGGGCAGAGGGCTAAGTGGGGGGGGGGGGGGGGGGGGGGGGGGGGGGGGGGGGGGGGGGGGGGGGGGGGGGGGGGGGGGGG
>JAODLD010000001.1:41943476-41953848 GCA_026781065.1 Mormyrops boulengeri
TTCATTAATATGGCATCTGAAGATATTTAGATGACCCCCCCCCCCCCCAATCCAAAACAATATCTAAGCTATTTCCTGAGATATACAAACAACTCGACAATTCAAACACACACAGGTGGAAGATGAACAATATCATAAATAACCTGAGTCAGCAAAAAAAAATTATACAATAAAATAAAAAAAAAGTTATAGCTAAAATGCTACTCAGGTCAATTGCAAAACCTACAATTAAAAAAATACCAACACTAGACAGAAAAAGATGGAGAGGGAAATTCCACAGGAAAGCTACATACAAGCTAACAGATGTCACTTCCTGGGCCCAAGAGTATGAGGCTAACACACTTTGGCCAAGGATTAACAGAAAAAAGGCTCCTTCTAAATTAAATACTTTCTAGCTAATTAATGCCAGCCTTTTCTGTGTTTTAATTTCAAGTTAATAAGCAAAATCATATTCAATTTGTTAATTATAACCCGTTCCAGCTGTTTCCCTTTAATTTCTGCCAGCCTACCACACCAGGAGCTGGGCTGCTCACCTCGTATGACATAACTGTCAAGAGCCTCCACCATTCTCTGTAGTGCTTCAGCGCGGGTGGAGCCAAATGTAACCAACTGCAGACGGGGAGAGAACCACCAAGATTCAAATTACAGTTACAGTGACACTGTGCCGCTGAGATTTCTCCAGTTTTTTTTCCCCCCACTTCTACCAGTGACACATTGTAGCAATCTTTAAATATTAAAAGGACTGAATAACCACATCTTTACACACCGTTCAGGATTAAAAACAAAAAAAATGGCATTAAGACATATTAAGATGTGCCCTCCAGGTGCAGCAGAGTTATACGATTTCAGCATGCATATATGCAGGTCTAATCTACCCCGCTCACCATTAAACTGCATGCAGGTGGCTCAGAGCAGGAACATATTGTTGCCAGTGATTGAATTTACATTGAACAAAAGATACCTCCTGTACCGGTGGGTCCCAGCACTCTGCTCTCCAGAGACTAATTATCAAACACATTAGTACAGCTTCACTCTAACCATGACAAAAATGCTTCCCGTTCTTGATAGCACCTTTGTTTCAAACATAGATATCAATATTAAAGGTTTATTTAAATCTGATTTTTATTAAATAGAGTGTCGGGCTATAAATACATGACTTGGCTGAAATTTAATAAAGAACAACAAGATACATCTTCATATTTTTGTTTTTATATCTGAATTAATAGTGGTATTGCTACCATACATACGCAATCAAGGATTTTATACAGAACCCGAATATTTGATATCAGAATTAACACACAATAAACATAAATGCTTAGAGCAAAACTTTGATTACTAACTTTGGAGATCATTGGGTCATAGTAAATGCTGATGTCACTCCCTTCCTGAATCCCGCTGTCAACACGGACCTATAAGGCAACGGTGCATTATATTACAAATTGAATATGAACAAACAAATCCATATATTTAAACAAACAATCTTTCTAACACAAGGATACATGGATACATATTCAGTACAAGCTGAAATTTATAGAGCATTTAACAGATTTTCCTTAAAAAGTGATCTTTCAAACAAGTGTAAACAAAAAGAATTTTAAAAAAAACGCTGGACAGACACACAAAAGAATAATCCGGGTTCAGGCCCAATTTTCCGTTAGAGTGTAATGGGAACAAACATCACAGCAGTGTTTGATTTCACTGCCTCAGAAACAGCAATTTAGAATTAACTAAACAATTGTACGGGGCAGCTCTTGAAAGTATTTGAATGTCACTTACACCACAGTTAAGGGGAAAAAAAAAAAAGAGAGCAATCATTTATCGCACAATTTAATAGTAAGTGTCTGCTTTCTAAAATCTGTTCCACTTGCTATCCATCCAACCATGTCAAAGAAATCCATGGTAATACGTAATGTTAATACAAAATATTAAGTGTATTCAGAGAACTATATTCCAAAAACAAAACATCTAGAAGCCAAAAGTAAAATATTGTCATCCTTCCAAAGTCAATTGAAAAATGGAATTGTTATTATCCAAATCTCAATTTTAACTCCAAAAAAACAAAATGAATATTTTATAGTTTTCAAAAAGGGGACTTAAAGTGCCAGAGGGGAAAACCGTGAAACGGCAGTGTAGTGTTCTGGGCACAAAAAACACATAAAATGGGACAAAAACGACATTGTAGAGGTAAGAAAACATTTAGCATAAACTGATCAGTAGGAGACTCAAGAGCAAACATGCAAAATAGCTTGACGTAGTGAAGGATGGGCGATAAAATGGCCGATCCTAAAGAAATGACTGCAGTCCCTCAGGAAAGTCCACAGGACGCCTAACCCAAAATAATCAGCAATTCCGTAAAAGGAACCCAACATTGGATTTTTGTATAAGTACATTTTTAGACTGCACATTTATTATTTTTCATAAATGAAAACTGACAAGGGACCCTAATTCCGAAAATAAAATTTTTGCATGTAGGTGGAAATACACAGCAATGAACACTTCAGTATTTTATAAGTGCGTTAAACGATAACCTGGAAAAGAAAACCCAGAATGGCAGAGATACTGTTTTTCTTCAGGAAGCATAAATGTATATTTCTAAATATAAAACGATGTATTTAACAGAGACGCATAAAGAGCATTCTAAAAATGAAGCGGTAAACACGTGGGACGTTTGCTTTTCTTTCCCAGATTCAAAGATCATGAGCAATGCATAAACGCAGAGCTGCATCCTGTGGGGGGGGGTCACTCCAGAGCCCAGTAGCCTTGCCTCTCGAGCACATCTGAGCGAGAGGTTTCCAAGGGACTCCCGCCTGGACTCACCTGATCTGTCAGAGCCACAGCGGTCCACGCCCACCACCTAGCCCTCAGACATCGCTGAGCAAGCTTCATCGAGTAGGATGCATGCCAACCATTTTATTTTTTGTTGACACGTTCCCTTTCCATCTTAAAAAAGCTGGATTTCTATGGACATTTGAATTTCTATGGACAAAGCGTGTCTACAGAGAGTGCGCGCCCCAATAACATCCAACCACCCAGTACTACGGATACGAATCGTGTCAAAACTTAAATCCACAGACAGCCCGGGAGGTTACATGTCATACCACCCTTTGTTTTCTAATACCTTGAGGCAATATATTCTGGTCAAACCAAATTTAGTCCTAAGAAAGGATACTTTGGGGTGCAAAATGAAACACTCTGCCCAGTTATAGACAGGGGTTGCAGGCTGTTCTCACTGTTCATTAAGAGCTCATCTCTCCCCCCTTCAGGCCGCCTCTGTACACCTGACGAGCGAAACCCCAATTTGATTAAACGCCCGTGAGGGAGGGGACGGGTGGGCCCCTTGACAGGCAAAAAGTGATCACCATGGAGATACATAAGTACAGCTGTTAATGCTTCAACTGTCCCGCTGGCTTCAATTTGATTGCTACAAGCAATCATGATAGACAAAGCATAGCATGTGCTTTCCTGGGCTCAGTCACATTACCCTTATTCAGTGCATTTAGCAGAGATGCCACAGCCAATAGCAAATCTGAGCTTTTCTCCTTTTTTTTTTTTTTTTTTTTGTTTACGGCCCACCTGCTCACGTGGTCATCTTGCAAGCGCAAGTGTTATTACATAAAACTCCTGCTGTAGCATTAATTGAAGAAAGATTTGGTGGGAGAGAGACCCTGGGGGGTAGAGCATGTCCATTATCACTTGTGCTTTCAACAGGTTTCACGTTGCAAAACTGCAAATTGCAAAAACTTGCAAGGGCAAAATGTTTGACATTATTTGATCCGCAACCATATGGTGAAAACTTTCATGAGAAGAGGTACAAGGTAAAAATATATAAATAAAATACATATATATATATTTATATTTATGAATACATGAGAAGTAGGGGAAGGGGGAAAGAAAAACAAATCAAGGAAATAATTATTCAAATGGTGTAATTAATAGGGGGTTTACTTCAGTGGGGGTGTCAGGGGCCGTCGCTCGCCCCCGCTCCTACTTAATTTCCTGCTCCTTCTTTGCAGCGTCCTTGCTTTCTATGCCACAAATGACATTGACGACAGTCACATTAAAGATGTTAAACAGCATCTTCATGAACTGGGGGTGCCGGGAATGGGGGATGGGGGTGTGTGCAAGTTCACATTGAGAATATCTGTATTCATTTTTTTGCCTTATACTGAAGGTTGATCTCTCATTGCTTTTAAGCTGACCTGTGTGTGTCGGGGGGGGTCCACTATATAAAGATTTGCAGATATGTTTGGCCAACCACTTGTTCATTTTATTTTAATTGCTTGTCCTCATTTCATTTCACGTTTCTCCCCCCTCAACATAACTTAAGGCCCAATTAACCTAAAAAAGGGGAAGGTAAGAGAGGACGGCTCCATGGGCGGCACTGTGCTCTGGGGGTGCTTCACACCTCTAGGGTAGGAAGATTGAAAGCCCTCCCCCCCCTCCTGTGCATATGGAGTTTGCATGTTGCTCGAGTACTCTGGCTACCACCTACAGTCCAAAACTCGTGCAGTTAGACTAGCTGGAACCTCTAAATCATCTATAGGGTATGAGTTTATGTCCCATCTTGCTTAGAATAGGCTTGAGGCCCCTCCGCAACCCTACGCATGATAAGAATCTGAAGATAGATGGCAGGTCAAAAGGAACATTGGAAAATAACTGTTTCATACCTTAAACTCAGAAACGTTTTT
This sequence comes from Mormyrops boulengeri, assembly GCA_026781065.1. Lineage (NCBI taxonomy): Eukaryota > Metazoa > Chordata > Actinopteri > Osteoglossiformes > Mormyridae > Mormyrops > Mormyrops boulengeri. The sequence continues at coordinate 41,948,165 of JAODLD010000001.1, forward strand.
AACAGAAAGCTTTTTGATACATGTACATTATAGCTATTCATATCAATTCACTTAAGTTTTCTGTGTATGGCTGTTGGTCAGCACTTTAAACTTGAAATTGTACAGCTGAAGGATTATCACTAAACGCTCAGAAAAAGGGTAAAGGATTGTACCTTTGCTTGTCACTGGGGCTGTACCCTTGTAATTGTACCTTTTAAGGTATAGAAATGGACTCTGAGGAACATCCCAAAGGTACAAACAGCCTTAATGTACCATCAATAGTACAGATATGTTCCTCAGAGTCCATTTCTGTACCTTAAAAGGTATAATTACCTACAGGTAAGGGTACAACTGGTAGACCCTTGAGGGTAAAGCCCCAGTGACAAACAAAGGTACAATTTTTTGCCTTTTTTTCTAAAAGTGAAGTTCTGCCAAGTATGTTTTCCCTCTTGATGGCCAATCCCTCTGTCAGCCATCGAGGGGCACTGTCTGCAATAGGCTTCACACTGTACAGCTTCTGCTTCTAGAACACCTGAACAAGAGAACCACTAATACTTTAAAAAAAAAAAAAAAAAAATCCTAAAGCCTTCATGGGGACAACCTTACCAGCCATTTCATGATTTTGAAACAGCAAACAGTGCTGATGCAGAGTAACTCATTCAACAAAAAGAAGCTTGGCACATACCACTTTAAGCAAAACTGTTTTTAATTTTCATGAGTGCTTTACACATCAAAAAATGTACATTTAAAAATAGTTCCTCAGAAATCAAATTAAATTTCACTTTTTTTATAAATATCTCATTACTTCGTTTTTTTCTGATGACAACAGAGAATAGATTATTAAAATGAATGAAAGTGAAATCAAATTTATTTTTAGTATTTTGTTTATTTGAAGCAGTTCAAATCAATATAGGAAATTTCACGCCAACAGATCATGTAACATTTTGCCTGTTGGTCCTATCAGACTGTGTAATGCATAAGCTTAGCTAAAGTGTCAGGGGGCCATATGAAGAACTGGACTGACTATTGTAGGAAAGAGTCCATTCATACAGTACTAGTCAAAAGTTTAGACACACCTACTCACAGAACGCTTTATCTGTACCATTCTCTAGATGGTAGAATAATTATAGAGACATCAAAACTTTAAAATAACATATATGAATTATGCACTGACCAGGTATTAAACAAAAAAAATTGTTGGGGGGTAGTGCAGCTCTGTGTGTTGGGATTCAGACGGTTGCCGGTTCAAATCCCAGGGTCACCAGAGTGATGCCAGCACTGGGCCCTTGAACTTAACCCCAATTACTCCATGAACTGGCTGAACCTACTGTCTCCTCTACACCAGCTTCATGAAGTGGCCTCCTGGAATGCTTTTCCAGCTGTCCTGAAGGAGGTCCCATATATGCTGAGCACTCGTTGGCCACTTTCCCTTCACTCTCCAGTCAGACTAAGACAAAACGCTTTCTACTGTGTTTAGGTCAGGTGGCCAGGTCAAGTGATGTGACACTATCACTCTTCTTTGTAGATGGCTTGGTGTGTTCAAACTTTTGTGACTGGTACTGTATATTGTGTAGATGAGCTGACCTGCCAGGGTAAGTCTGCTCAGAGAATTTTCCTGCTCAGGCACTGGTAAAGTTCTGATGTAGCTATGAGCCCATCACCATTGCGAGTCATTCCCTCAACGCAGCTCTTTTGTGTGGCGTTTAAATTAATGTGGGAGTTCATTTTGGAAGGATGAATAACGCTGTAGAAATTCCCTGAAAGAATCCAAGTTCACAAATTGAGTGTCACCTACCTCATCAAATCTAGAGGCTTCCCCTTTTGGAGAAACACATAAGCACTTCCTTATAAAATTCAGCTAAACTGAGTTTCAAATAAGAGTTAAAGCATCCTTTTTTCTTAAGTGGGCTTTTCTACAGCTGAAGATCAAAAATACTCTCTCTCCTTGCTCCGCTTTCAGCCTATGCATGAAGGGAGCACAGACCATCCAAAGGGAAAGCAAAGGGTGCAAGGAATAAGCGGTGCTATTGCAGCTGATCCGGGGGAATACCAGGCGCACTGCTGCAGCACTGGTATTAATTACGTTTACTTAAGGCCAGAAAGACAGCACTGAGGAAATCTGCTCTCCCACCGTTACTGTCCTTCAAATGTTCAAAGACAAGGGAGTCACAATATGGGACAAATATTGTGAAAAGTTGTGTCACAAACATGACATTTTTGCCAAGCTTTCTGCTTTGTTTCAAGCCAGAAACATGAATTGCGTACGCTTAAGAACCAAATTTAAACAACAAAGTACGTTTGCCATCAGACTACTACTATATCTTTGGAGAGCAATATCAGTCATACAACCCGACAGGATTAGCAAATCCGAGGAGTTCAAAAATTAAGTTAACCGTGGTTTAAGGGAACAATGGCTATTTCTGAGTAAATGTCAGCTACATTCAAACATCCCAAAAGCAACAATAATAAGCTGTTCATGTTACACAGCAGTAAAAATTACCTGAAAAATGATTGCTAATTGTAATACAATTGCATATTTAAGCAAAGTCGTCCCCATGATACACATATGAGGAATGGAAGGAAGTAACCAACAGGAAACTTACTTGGAGGAGATTGTCGGGCTCCTGGTATTGGGAGAGACGGCCAATGGAAGGCAGGCCAAAGGATTTGTAAGGGTCCTAAGAGGAAGTTAAAACAAGGGGGAACATTAACTTTTAAATAAAGCACAGGAAACATGGTCCACTGCCACTTCTCAAAGTTAAAGCCATTGGCAAGGCCATTTCTTGCCCAATTATCCCTGGTTAACAGGATTAATTACTGCAACTTCTTTTCTTTTCTTCTCTTGGAAGCAAATAACCAATAAATCTACAGCTACACTAAAAAGGTTTAGAACGGCACTCTAATTAGCATAACAAGTCACAAAATTATTGCAGTCTTAAAATGCTCACTGAGAAAACATCTGAAGCACACAGGATGTTGTCTGCAATTTGGGGGGTGATTCAATTGTATAAGAAAACTAAAAGCTGTTAAAAATAAGCAAGGCAATCAATGAGAGAGTGCAGTACACAAAAAGACTTTTTACTGTTGAAATGTATATCTAGTCATTCCAATTTTAGCGTGAAACATAACCGCTAAAGAAGGAAAAATGTAATGGCAGTTTATTGTTTTTTTTTGTTCGTTTTTGTTTAATTTTTTGCTTGTTTTTACCTCAGCGTAAACTCTGCTCTCAATGGCCCAACCATTGATGGGAATATCTGCTTGCTTGTGTCGGAGTGTGTAACCACTGGCAACGCGAATCATTTCTTGGACTAAATCCAGGCCGGTAATGCATTCAGTGATGGGGTGTTCAACCTAGAAAATTAAGAATACAAGCAGAGACTGGCGTGACAATGCTTGACAGAAAAATACTCACAGTTTATGAGCAGTGACTTTTACCACCGTTTTCATCCCGGGTACCTTCTCTGACACTCGGCGGTTAAGAAACACACTCGCCTATTAAAATTCATGAAGCCATTAAGTTTTCAATTATGTCAAAGTCAGCATGTCTTAATTTCCCCATAATATTTTTATAGCGTACAGAAATATCAAAAGGGCTTATTAACGTGATGTTCAATGTATGGAAATAGTAAACACTGTGAGTCACAAACAACGGAAGGCCTATAATAGCTGGGGGGTGTAACTGTACAATAACAAGACTATCTTAGCTCAGAGGTGCTACTAAAATGTAATACGGAACTGATTAGTAACCCCCGGCCCCACCCGCGCCCCCCCCCCCCCAACCCTCTGAAGTGGAATGCTTCAAAGTATGAAGACAAAGCATGCGATTTCCACACAACCGGTTTAACCCAAACCTGACTCATTCGCCTGCTTTCACTAACCTGTCCTGACAAGTAACCAGATTACAGTAATCTCACATCAGTGCAGAGGAGCAAAAATGAGCAGATGGATGCCGCATTTTTTTCCCCTCCTCTGCTCCCCTCAGACTTATCTGCGTAGTGCTTAGCATGCACAACGACGGAAGCAGGAGCAACGCGGTCAACATGCTAACAGCAAAATGCCGCTAGCGGCTTAGCATGATGCCGTTATGGGAATACCCAGCTTTGTCCTGACATCCGACGCATTAGCTTCACGTATCACAAAATAAGCACATCATCGGCGAGAGAAAGCCAACGTGGATTCATTACGCATGCCTTCTTTCAAAATGGCATTAATTAGAAAAGCCTGACAATTTAAAAATGTGTTCGGTAAAACGAATAGCCTAATTATGGATGTTAAACCTCGATAATACAAAAAGGTAGTGTGGAAATAAATGAAGAAATAAATCTCGGGTTGCAGACTGGGAAATTTAAATTCAGATTTATAACATGTCATCTGCTATGAAAAACTAGGCTTGTCTTTTTACAGTTTCTCTGGTAAATATCAGTAAGTTTGTGAAACTGAACAGATGGGCCTGCTAATTAGCTCGGTTCACGTTGTAAGTTTGTTTATAAAGAGAGAAAGGGGTTTCAGACATCTTGACACATTTTATTAACATATCATACCTTAAAGTAATACCAGATGATACCTGTGAGGCTTTTCTGCCTCAGCTAAACATACCGGCAAGGTGGGGAGGCGTTGGTCGACGTCAATGCTATGAGAAACAAACCTTGTAAGATGCTTATGACTATGGACAATTATCAGGGAACGCTTTCTGATATACTGCATATACCGATTACATTTCTACAGCCTAAACGTAGCCCAGAGCAGTGTGCGCAGGAAGGGCCTAAAAGCTCAGGAATAAATGGATCCCCTGCCATTCTGACAGATTTAACTATTGTCTAGAGGGAGCAGCTAACAGGATGATGTCACAGGATGATGTCACAGACAGTGGGAAACATGATGCTCCTAGCAGACACGAGGGTGTTCGCCAGTGTTTTCAGAAAAGGGGCTGGCAGAGGGCTCTGTCATATCCGTGTCATACAGGACACCTGGCGAGCCACGCTCAAAACAGACACAGGGCAGGGGGGAGCTGCCTCCCCCAACGGCAGCGGTCACTAGAGCCAAATTCAAATAAGGAGCAGGTAACCTGAAGGGGGCGAGAACCGACAGCGAATCTTAGCAGCGACAACCCTAATAAGCAGCCTCGGGAGTGCAAAATGTTACGCTTAAATTAATGCTAACTACATCTTAAAAAGATGGTATGTATGTTCAGGACGTGTCAACTGATACAGGCTATCAGTTCTAGCCAGTCATTCTGCCATATTTGAAATGGATAACAAATACTCATGTGTAACACTGAGCAGGCCCGGATCCCAAAATTAATTTTGGGGGGTGACTGGAAACCCTCCAGATAGTTTGAGACGGGGGTTCAAACACATACCTGGCTATGGGGGGGACTCTATCCTGTTATTTTACTATGCGGCCACGTGCCCGGTGTTGAGGAATACCAAGGGTTATACAGAAAAGCATCTACAAGATCAGGACACTGCAGTATAGAGCGATAAGGCTCCCTAGACAAATACTCAGAACTACTCAAGAAACCCAAATAAAGCATCGTGTTGCTTTGGTTTTATAATTTAAGTTTTACATTAAAAAATGAGCATGTGAGGAGTTTGACTGAGAGAAAAATCTTCACATACCACTTGAGGCACCTCACAAAGACACATGTGACTTTGAACTCACCATTCACTATGGTATACCTCACAAAGACACATGTGACTTTGAAC
>JAODLD010000001.1:41990214-42010996 GCA_026781065.1 Mormyrops boulengeri
CATCTACCCCCCCCCTCCACACATCCCCTATCCTCTCCTCCCCCCCCCCCCACCCCCCCCCCCCCCCCCCCCCCCCCCCCCCCGGCCGGGCCCGGGCCGCCCCCCCCCCCGCGCCCCCAGGAGAAGGGTTTGCCTTATTTAAAAATGGTACTTGGAAACTCCATGAGTTTTGGTGACAAAAAACTTGAAAGTATTTCCTGACTGCATATATTAGATATATGTTTCATCTGGATTTTCAAAACACAAATTTTAACTTATGTTACTATAGTACCAGTATCGGTGCTACCTTGACCCCTGAGTGGAACACAATGCATCTGAAGATGAATCAAAAGGTTGTCACGTTGCAGGTCATTCCTGTGCCATTTCTTTGATTATTCCCTATGCCATATTAAATACATTTTATTTTGGTGATTCATTCAAACAAAATGATCATGGTCATATGTATAATGTGAATATAAACTCAACAAATTCTAAATTATTTGCAAAAGTGTTTTTTACAGTATTATTCTGCAAATATTCTTGTATCACAAAGTAAATGAACATACAAATATTTGTAATATATTTTATTTAGTGAAAATCAGTGATGATGTTATAAATCAGAAAATTCACTCAGGATATCAATTTTGTTCTAAACAACCAAGGCTATGTATTCATTTATTTTTTATATGTCGCACTAATGGTGGTTGTTAATTTTAATTTTCAAGATGATATTTACGTTTTTATATAGATAAAAGTAACTTATAAAATAAGTATTTAAATTATCATAAAATTGTGACATCCTAATTTCCTGTGTCGATCAATACGACAGGTTAACAGACACTTCAAGGTTACCAAGCCCAAACTGTGGATTCTTTGACCAGAAAGGACTTAACTGAACATACATGCACACGTGTCGTTTACTGGGAGTTTCGATTAAGTAAACTGAGGGAAAAACGCGTATTGCTTGTCTAAGGAAACACAAGCAAATAAGAATGAAGTAGATATGTAAAACCTGCGTATTTAAAATGTGGGCTTATGAGTGCTTCTTAATACAGGCTGCCTAGCACAGTAAATGTAGAAACTGAAATGAGAGTTAATTGTCTCTATTTTATTTTAAAATGGCTATATAAACAAATTTAAATCCTCATAATATAACTCCATCAAATATTTTTTTCTGTATTTTATAATAATAATAAACACTTAGATTTTTGTAGGTTCCGTTGTTCGTTAATGTGTATGCAATGAAAAAGATTTGTCTTCCGTAAGATGGCTAGGGAGGGGGCTTCACGTTTACTAATAGGGAATGTGATTTCGTTTTCCCTAATTTGTAAGGTATGTCCGTAACCTGTTCAACAAGCGTGATTTCCATAAAGACAACATTCAAAAGATCTGTGGAACAACGTATATTCTTTCAGAATATGGGTACCTGTTTAAATAGCTACAGCCTACAAGTTCAAGTGAGGACATTTCAGACATGCACGCGCTTTGATTATTTTTTTAATTAGTTGCTTAAAAGAGGAAAATAAGCAACCTGAAATGAATATACATGTGTTTCATCTGTTTTTATAGTCACTTAATTGCAGCGTTATCAAAATATCCTATCAATAATGATTAATATATTTTCATATATAAAATATATTATACATACAAACTATAGAGAAGAACACTTTGTTTCCCCTGTTTTATGATAAAAATGTGTTTCTGCTGTTTTTTAACTATACTAACGGAATTTGCACACGACTCAACTAAAATTAAACACTTTTGCATGAAAATTGGTCTCGCTGCATTTGAGTTCTTAAAATTCTCAAACATAACTACCTGTACCTAAACGGAGCTTAATGAAATAAACAAAACTCAATTATCTGCTTCATTCAAACAATTAATATACATACTTTATATAGTATATGATTTCTGTATCTATATAGATTACAAGTATATTAATTTCAAAAATAAGCGCAGATTGCAGACGTCGTGCTGTTTAAATAATGAATTATGAATGATTATGCTATTGTTGTCACAAGAAAAGATTTACACCACCTTACAGGATTCTTAACTTAAAAATGCATCGGATTTAATGACAATTAAAACCTTAAACAATATTTCATAAGTATCAATAGTATAAATATTACAAATTTTACTTTGCTTGGCTCATTAGTTTATTTTAATGTTCTGTACCTCCTTCTTCTATGTAGGTGACGGAGCTTCAGGAAATGTTGTAACTGTGGTCACAAACTATGAATTTTATTTCATTCACTCTTTATGTCCACCCCCAGCTAATATTCCATGTCAGTAAATTTTACTCTGATTATGAGAATAGTCATAGACAAAGTGATAATAGGTCATCTTTATATAGGTGTCGCTTTTAAAACCACGTTCATGATCGAAAGAACACAGAGCCCGATGTTCTAGCTGAGAAGTCTGTGTGCCCGGTATAAGCTTCGCGTATGCGGTGTGAATGGTACGTAGACAGTTCATGAAATTCAATGAACTTCCACAAGCCGCGACATCAAAAAGTTATGTATATCTTTCAGCCAGAACAAATAAAACTCCTTTTACTGCGGCATTTTTGTAATTGTAAGTGATTTTACTTCCCAAGAAAATGGTGAAAAATGACCGTTGAAAAACAATAAACAGCAATTTCTTATTGTTTCTCGATAAAAAAAAAACAGATTGTAATCAGATATATATGCAAAGCATGATTTTATTTTTATTTCTGATAGTAATGCTCCATCTTAAATGATTATCAAAAAAACCTCTTGATCTTAAATCGTTTTAATTTGACACCGTATAAAAGACACAAGCAGGCGAATTATTCCAATTTGTTTTATTTTCATACATCATACTTCATCACAAAGGCGAGATTTTCCGTTCCAAGCTCCTCTTTCAATTGTAGTTAAAAGAGTAAGCTTTCTTTGCGACGACATCAGCATCCACCGAAAAACACAGGATGGATGAGACTGACTTTCCCGGCAAATCACTATATGTTCTCACCCGGGTATAGGGTAGTATACCCACGGTTTCGGGCCCTCCGCGCTTTTCCTTTTGCATCTACTGAAACTATTCAGTGAGTTCATGGACACATATTACATACATACAAGCAAAATATTACACGGTACTTTGTAAACTCGCCACCCCAGGAAAAATATTTCTTCTGAAATCTACTACGAAATGTGCTATTTGCGAAGTGTTTTACTAATATGGAATATTTTGCGTTTATACTGTACTTTTTGTACAGACGGAAAAACAAAAGTGAAAACGATCGTCTGTAAACAAACAAATAAATAGATAGATAAACGTTTCATATAAAAGTATTTATCTATCTATCTATCTATCTATCTATCTGTCGGCATAGAAGTTCCGCCTCGTCAACATTAGCGACGTGTAAGCATACTAATACTTTACAAACGGTTTCGGTTCAAAAGCTGGAATTTATTTGTTAGTGACATTCTCTTGTCATACACAGATGCTGGTAAATCATCTACACCACCTCCGAATGGCTTCCGCCTCTTTTGATTTATAGGCGCACAGAGCTGTATATGTGAACAACAGCAATGAAATGAAGGGAAATGGGAAAACAGCGTAATACACGTTTTATAAAAGCAGAATTTCAGATGACAATGCGCTCCTCTTTGTTATGGATTATCCTGTTGACTTCGTTTGCTTTGACAGAGAACCAATTGAGCGTATGTGATATATCGGAAAACCCCAACGTATCTTAAATTTCGGGCGAATTATTATTAGACCTATAAAACTTACATAAAGTGGCCTCGTATACATTCACGTCATGTGCCAGGTTAAGTAATAGGTAGCAAAGGCTTTCCCTCAGAGCTGTGTCAAGTTCAAGTTCATGGCTGCTCGACCTCAAGCTTTATTTTCTCTAAACCTGGGGGAGGGGTGGGGTATGAAGGTGCACAAATCCTTCATATACACTTCTGTTTCACAAGATTTACTTCGATGCTTGCAGCTAAGGAGTCATTTTTTCCTGTGAATTGTTTTTTTTTAACCCTCTGGTAAGTTTGATATATTGGGAATGTGAATATCAGTAAATAGTATATAAGTTCCCCACTCGAGGCAGTCTAAATTGAGAAAGATGCTGACAAAACTGAAATCACCACAAAAATGAATTTTAATTTGTTAATTTTCGCCCAACGCAAGGAAAGTGACAAAAGCAAAGATTATTAGTATATCTTTAAAACAAATTAAAACGTACAGCGCAAAGCTTCTTTTGGGGAATTTTTAATAAAGAATTTAGGCGTAACAGGTCTAAAATAAAACTTTTTAAAAATCGGTGCGTTTTCCAGTTGCCTATTTATCCCGACAGGATTGTATTTCGCTGTAATAGATGAGTGATTCCAATCCGATCCAACAGCTACTACAATATAAGAGAATCTTTTTCCTAAAGGACTTAGAGATATTTCATCTAATTATCGTTACTGATGCTGCTTTTTGTTTTTTTGTTTGTTCTTTTTTTGATGATTTTTATACCATATCCCAATCCAATCAGTTTGCTCGGCCGCAGTTTTACGGACACAGGTAAATCAATAGTTAAAACTTACAACGTGTCTTCCTAAGAACACACACGTCTTTTTGTAGAGTCCTATAACGTATTCAGATTCGGCATCAGCTGATTAAAATGCTATAGACAAAGGAGAAATATTTTAGTTGCAATTAAAGTGCAATGAACATTGGTAAATAGCAAAAAAATAATAATAATTTTAAACTGAACGATTTTTCAACATCTTTAAAGGAAATTGTTCAAATCGTGTTCACGAATGCATTTAAAGCGTTGTTAAAACGTCACATGAAAAACGTCCTAAGTCAAAAAGAACAGCGCAATTAATTAAACACTTGCAACACATTTTATTATATTTCTGTATGCAGTAAAATTCTTGAAATTTATCACAAGAATGGAGAAAACACTTCTTAAACTTTAAACAAAACACATAAAACAGTTGTCCGCGTTTAGCTCATAATTGTACATACTTATAGTAAAGAAACATTCTTTATAAATATTGTTTTATCTGTAGCAAGTAAATACCATAATTTAATTATAAATGGATAAATATGGCAGCTAATATTTACAAAAGGAAGGGTGTAGTTACAGAAAATTTAACGACACAACGTTTATTTTTCCCCCACAGTCCTCCAAATAGTATTTCACAATTCAAACTTGCAAAGCACAAAACATCACAAGTTAAACCCAGCAAACGAAATATACATTCACAGGCAAATATTGTGTCTGATGAGTTAAATGTTAACTTTGGCACTGGTTCCAGTTAATAGTTGTATAATTACAATCAAATTGCCTCCAGAGGATCACAATATTTAACATCAGAATACAAAAGATTTTTCCATAGTATGTGCACTCAAAGTCCAGTTACAGACATAGCTACCATTGAAGGAACATCTATGACACCAAAGACTGACAAAATCTATAACAACCATGGAAAGAGATTAATTGTTCTCTATTATCATTTACAAAATATTGAATAAATTTCAAACAATTTTTCTTCGTTTAATTATCGTATTCACAATGCAACTTTCCTGATGTTTTTTTTTCTCGCACAATATTACAGCGTCCGTTAGGTATGGGTCTATTTATACAAGCCTTTTATGTACAGGGGTCTTCTTTTTGTTTTATATTCTGTTAAATGGCTCCGAGTTCGGGGTCTCTCTGCTAAACATACCATTCATTGAAATTGGACGATAGGCTGCTGTGCACATTGCTATTGTGGACCGCTGATGCAGGCGAAAGATTGTTGTTGCTTTGGGTCTCAGCAGAAGGGGAAACCAGGCCAGGGGGAGTCGAGGACTCGTACCCGGAGCTAGCCGCGGGCGACGAATCGGAGGCTGGAGGAGAAGATTCGTGAACCTGGCAATAAAAAACACAATGAATTAATCACTTTATTTTTTCAACTTTGTCGCTGCATGCTGCACCAAAAGGCACGTCAAAACACGCAAATAAAAGTAGGAACAAACACACGCAAACGCGTGTAAAAATGCAGCTGAATGACTTTTAAAGGAAATCTTCTTACCTTCATGTGTTTTCTTAAGGAGCTGGGATGAGTATATGACTTGTCGCACATTTTGCAAAGATACGGTTTATCCGAGGTGTGCACGTGCATGTGCTTCTTCCGGTCACTGCTATTCGCGAAGCGTCTGTCGCAGCCCTCGAACTCACACTGGAATGGTTTCTCTCCTGTAAAAAAATTAAGTGGTGCTTTAGAATGAAACAATGTTTCAAATGGAGATTTAAACCATTGACAACGCCCAAGGAACCATATACACTTAATAAATCGGTTCGGAAATAAAAGCTACACAAAGACCACAATATAAGCTTAATACCTAGGAACGAAGCAATTAGCAATTAATGTTTAAAAAACAATGCCCATCCGTCCATCTATCTTCCAACTGCTTATACAGCTTTGAATAGAGAAACGAATAATAACCACGGGGCGTTTAAGATTAGGCCTGCGTATGTACACTCGTCTATTTTTTATTACATTCTTCAATCAACTGATGAAAATCAAACCGTGCAAGATAAATGTGCTCCATCATTTTATTAACACTTGACAGTAATGTTTCTGAAAAATAACTAATACTGCAGGGAAATCGAATGACCACTTAAAATCAATATAGTTTCCACAGCGTGGAATGTCACTGTAGCAATGGTCGTAATGTAATTTGAGCACTTTTTATTTTAATGATCAACGATTGCTGCTTGTGTTGCCTTTTCATATAGTCACAAGGATCGGGAGTCGTCAAATAATAATAAATGAATGAATAAATAATAATAGAGGTAGGTATGTAGCCGATTCTCAATTAATCAGAAAAGCCAATAATAAACTCCATGGCGGTCTGCATAAATATGGCCCGCGATTGTAAATGAAACTGTCAGATAAAATATATATTAGATGTTATCAGTGCCACATGTAACCTCACTCAAAAAGCCACGCCATTTGGCGAGCAATAAAAATGCAAATTGCACCTGGACGATGTCAGTCTCCGCGACTTAAATAAATTAGCGGAGTAAACAAGAAAAAAATCGCTAAATCCTTGCAATGGCCTGTCTAGCACCTACTCTCTCTGGAATGTGTGAGAAAACAAAAGACCATTGATTCTTCTATTCTTGCAGGGAAAACATTCAGCACGTTTAAATTAAACTCATTCCCAAGAAAAAGAAAATGGATATATTTTAAAAAAGCAAATTCCACTGCAAACACACATCACAAAAGTACTTCCACTTGTAGAAGATGTACAAAACAGTGAATGTATCCCGTGCAAGGAGATGCATCACCAACCCAGTGAAACACGTTTATACCCCCTAAGCAAATAAAACACAAAATTTAAATAGCTGCCGAATATCCTATATAAGAAGCCACTCATTTAACCTTCCATCGAACGCTTTCATATCGTATTTATATGACTTGGCGTGATATTATAAATTATTTATCTTATTGTCGCTCGAGCTTAATATCCAGGGTTACAAAACAGCCGGAGAGTTGCAACAACAGAGCAAATTATATAAATAAGTCGAAGTATAATTACCTGTGTGTGTTCGCTTGTGTATCTTCAAGTTTTCTGATCGCGCGAAAACCTTGCCGCAGCCGGGAAACGGACAGGGAAACGGTTTCTCCCCCGTATGAACACGAATATGATTTACCAGTTTGTATTTAGCTTTGAAAGGTTTGCTCTCTCTGGGACATTCTTCCCAGAAACAGACGTGGTTGCTCTGCTCCGGTCCCCCGACGTGTTCCACTGAGACGTGGGTGACCAACTCGTGCATGGTACTGAAAGTTTTATTGCAACTCTTTTTTGGGTTGCTGAGCTGCTCCGGGTCGATCCACTTGCAGATTAACTCCTGTTTGATGCACTGCTGCCGCATATAGCGAAAGAAGGCACCAGGATGATGGTGATGAGCAGCCATATTCATGCCCATATTCATTGAACCATACTGATTGTGGAGTTGGGCTGCGGAGTATGGGTCGGTCCTAGGGCTGGATACCTGATGATATTGATCGGATCGTCCGAAAACTTCTCCGGGTAGTCCAAGTCGCATTTGTCCATTCAGCACGTTTGGAGAGCCATGGGACGCATGTTGGTCGTGGATCGAAGGAAACAATATGTGGCCTTGACTATCTGTATGGGAGTGATGGAGAGACCCCGCTGCGGGGCCAAAAATTGTATGTTGGCTGCCAGCCGGAGACGATTCTCCGAAGCCGCGACTGCGAAAGAGAAAGTCCCTTGTAGAGTTAAAAGGCGAACTCGCGTACGACGTGACATGGGCTGCATGTGCGCCCAGAGCCGCAGCGGGATAGCCCGTCGCCTGAGAAGTAAAAGCAGAGCTCTGTCCCGGAGATAGATCGTGGTTCAGTTTAAAAGCACCCATGTGTGCAGAATCGACAAAGCTATTTTGTGCTAAAGTCAAGTCTCTGTCTTGCATTTCGCTTGCTGAGTGGTGCCTGGCGAATGAGCCAACTCCCAAGCCGGGAAACTGGTGACCGGCGTCCAGTAACATTATTTCTCGCTGAGTACGAAATTTATTGAAATTAGTCGTGCGTTCAACAACGCGGCGAATGAACTGTACCTTAAAAATATATATACATAAAAATACCTAGACTTGTGTGGAGGTACCGCTCTCCCAACGCGAAAAACACCTCATCAGAAGAAGTTCAGAGCGATGATCCGCTAGCCGCAAAACACTATTGTTTTTTTTATAAATGACTACGTCTATATATTTTTTCTCGCAGTTAACTTGTAACTCAAAATCCCCATGAAAAATGTTGAAATTCCTCTCGCCTTTTCCGGAAGAAAGGAGTGTGCTTTTACACAAACATGAAGAATGAATAATTGTCTTACTAGATCGTCCGTAAACAGAGTGCCGTTCCTTGGCGCATCTTGAATTGTTGTTCCGACTGGTGTGTTTATTTCTTTCTTTCGATTGTCTGTGTTTATCTCGGAGGGTCTCTCTTTCTCAGTGGACTGGCAGTTCCTCCTCTAACACCCCCTTTAACTGAGGCCCGGTCATTCACATGCCGCAGTCTTATTGGCTACTGTGCCTCATCAATCCTAGGTACCCCTCCAATAGTAGGTACCCCCCTCGCCACTAATGGCTGCTCGCCATTTTCCACTAATAATTACCGCCTACTTTTTTCGGAGAAGCTTCTCAGGGAAAGAAGGAGAGAGAGAGAGAGAAAAATATATACATTCGGTTATGATTACGGAAAGCCCCTGTTATGCAAAAAAATATTGGCAGAGCGCTAATAATTGGCAGACCGATAATAATAAAGCTCTCGTGGCCTGCACATTTACACGGCTATTGTATTACATGGCGCAAGAACATTTGATTATATTCAGATAATACTTTTTAGTCATTAAATAATTAAGACACAATTATAATAACCAGTTCCCGATTAGCGCTCAACGCAAATAAAAGTTGTTAAACAAATCAAGCATGCTGCCCTACACCGAATCACTATTATAATTTAATGTGTTGATGTCAATATACGGATAATGTAATATAGTAATAATAATAATAATAATAATAATAATAATGGTTACATTCTTCATGATATGCATGGAAATTAAGAAGTATATTTTGAAATTGGATAACCTACTCTCATTTCATCTTCTAAAAAGTTCACAACGCGAGTTATTTTGATATTAATGAGCTTCAAACTGATATTAAGATCGTCCAAGTCAATTTCAAAAAAGCACGCCTCCAACGCAATATGTTTTTTTGTTTTCATCAGATCTAAATGTAAAAAGGCTACTATTATGTACATGCATGTATGTGAATATATAAACACAAAGACTGCTAAGTAGCAGATTTGTTATATTAAATGAATAACTTCATCATGATACTTTAATTTGTCGTTTAAACATATTAAACAAAAATAATATACGTTACATACCCTTATATATACTCTTATACAATCCAGTTACATATCCTTATATATTTGTTCATTGCGCAGATTTTTTTACTCCCTATATGTTTGGTGTTTTTTCGAGAATTCAAAAACACGTTCCAGTATTGTTACCATTGGAGTTGCAATTCCATATGCGTATTTTATCCTTAGCAACTTCTAGAAACGCATGGGCAACAATGAGTATTTGAACGTTTTAGAATAGATTAGTTGTGAAGAGTACTGGAGGGAAATATACAGATTTTTACATTAAATATAATTATGACCATTTTTACATTCTAAATTTATAAATATGATGTCACCGGTCCGGTGCATCCGATTTTGTGACAAACGTGAATTTTAACTGACGCAGCCGCGATATTGGGCATCTGTATGTAAATACAAGGGAAGCCAGTTTTCTTTCAAAGCATAAGCCGAGTTTGCACGTTCAAGCGGGGCAAATGGGTGCCCACGGGCTGCGATGGTTTCTTGCCAATGTGTAGGTATGAAAACGTATATCATTATTAAGGTCTTTTACTTACATGTCTGATGAATAAGTGTTTCGTAAGATTGTCTTCCATTGTTGACCAAACTTTCTCTTCTGCGTCCAAACGGCTCAGCTAACTGTTTTTTGGAGAGAGGAAACATATATAAAAATAAAACCTTAGGAATTCTGTCCGTCTCAGCCCAAAAGCCCTGCAGTCTGGACGTTATGTACAATTCCTCCAAGACTCCATTTCTACCCTCTCTGCAGGAATCATAGGAGCTGATCCAAGTTCAAAGTCACGTCTGCCGACGCCTTTAAGAATCGCTTATTTCTGTGGAAAACCGCAAAACCCATTTCCCATGTCACTAAGTAGGGAGGGGAAAAAAAGAAAAAAGAAAGAAAATGAAATCGGTCTGTGACTTATTGCTGCAAATACTGATTTCCTCACAGCGTTGATAAGATAGACGGCAGAAAATGCACGAACTCTTGAAAAATAAACCTTTTCAACAGGTTATGGGGGCCAAGACGTATACCAAGAAGAAAAGACGTTACACTGGCAGGATTAACACTTATATTTGAATACAGGTTTTCAGAATATAGGTAGATATCCCTTTGCACAGGATGAATATTCGAGACATGGTATTTATTCTACATATATTCCAAATTTGTTCTGCTGTGACAGTACAGAGAGCACATGTTCAAATCAACTTTTTAAAAAAAACAATATATATATATATATATTGCCGGGATTAAACGTTAATTCAAAGAATTTTATGTATAATGCATGCGAGGTTGTACGACATTAACCGAGTATTTTAAACTCATAAATTTAAAAAGTCTTTCAGCCTCCGGATGCATTACAGGCTACTTATTTCATTTAAACGACCTTGGTACTTCAAGGGCGTATGACCTACGACCCGCCAAAACCCACATATGTTGTCTTAGTTTATTCAGTAAAACAAATGTTTGCGTAAAACCCCAGTTTCAAAAAGCCCCGCCTTCTCCCTCCGAAATCTGAACTTAACACTATTTATTTTAATATTGTCAATCTCAAAAATTTCAGAAATTAATATATAAATTGGACGACCAAGGAATAATTTTGGCGTCTTCCTGTGTCGTAATTCGTTTAACCGTTTATTTGCCAGTTAATTTAAATACCATTATTTGGGCCAA
Organism: Mormyrops boulengeri; assembly: GCA_026781065.1. NCBI lineage: Eukaryota > Metazoa > Chordata > Actinopteri > Osteoglossiformes > Mormyridae > Mormyrops > Mormyrops boulengeri. The sequence goes on from JAODLD010000001.1 coordinate 42,001,759, forward strand.
GAGAGAATAAACTATTGGAGTATTATCTATCTTTTACGTTTACATTATAATACGGAATACACATAAGATCCAGCCCATAACCAAGCGTCAGGCATACAAGAAAATCTCAGCACACGAGTAACAGGCTACATATTTAACACAGGTTTCATTTCCCAGGTAGTCGTACAATTTACATTTGCTATGAAAGTACTTCATCCACCCATCCATCCACCCAACCATCCATCCATCCTTCATGTCCATCTCTGTCGATTTGTAGAAATTGTGCAATATTACTTTTTAGGGATATGGGCGCCATATATATATATACACACACACACACACACACATATATATATATATATATATATATATAGAGAGAGAGAGAGAGAGAGAGAAATAAATAAATAAATACACCGATAGGTAGGTAGATAAATAAATAAATAAATAACAAATATATCCATAAAATCAATAATACACACAGCCACCATATGAGAGTATCGCATTTCATTCCGAAATATAGAAAAAAGGAACGATTTGAATAAAACACCTAACATAATTATGTGGACGTGCTTTCCACATAATCCATTTGGGATATGAGTTTTGCGTACATGTGCACCTGTACAGCTGATAAAACGAGAGAACTTTCACCGATGTTTTCAGCTTTGTGTCGTAACTTCCATTGAGCATCTATTGCATCTTATGCCTTATGCTGCTATTTGTTCTTGTCCTTAACAGTCTTTCTGATTATTTTCAAAATGTTTGATTGTGACTGTTACTTTTCAGCGTGCATTCCATCCAGCGGTACTAACCAATATTGATTTTATAGGCAAGCGCATTGATTTTACCGACCTATGAATTCTTTGTCTTTAAACCAAGAGTGAATGTTCATACTTAGGCTAATAAATCATAATTGCTTACAAAATGTTTTGTTGCAAATGAATAATCTATATGATATATTTATAACACTACACTGAATGGTACTATGTTATGATGATACGCCATTAATAAAAACAAGTTAATTTAGTTACACTTAGTGGACTGTCCATGTAAATGCTTTGGAACACTTGGTTATTGAGAACATTTCTTAATTTTAAGAGATAAAACAGATATATTTTGTTTGTATAGACACAGTTTCACAGAATATCACAAATTTATTTTCTGACGATTAAACGTAGAATAACTTTTGGGATAACTAAAAACTCCATCCATAAGATATGGGATTTTCCTATTTTTTTTTCATCCACCCACTACTATATATATATCGATTCCAATGGTGTCTTTGAATTAAGACATATTAAATCACTGACATACACATCACGCTGAGTTCAACAGGGATTCTACAAGGAGGCGTGCACTGATACCATAAAATACACCAATATACAGGTTTACAAGTTTCCCCCCTTTCCATTCATGCGTAAAGTCATAAAAAGTGAATACAATTGAGCTTGGGTGTGTTGGCGAATACTGGAAATGAAAACAGCACACACACACGCACGCATACACACACACACGCACACATATTCACACACACACACACACACACACACACACACACACAATTGGTGTTCTGTTATGAGTACATTCCTGAAAACCAATGCAGATTCTGGATTCCAACTCGGAGTGAAAAATGTAAGAATTTAACGAAATTCACGTAATTACAATATAAGCATTTTATCTATTATATGATGAACTTGCCCTTTGGAGTTCACTAGAAGACGACTGTTCTCAGCATAGCTGGTAGTTTTAGAAGATACCTTAACGTAGTTATGAATTACAGTAAATTTGAAGCATTTTGAGACTGTATTAAATACTTTAACCTTGAAATTAACGCGTTCTGGATTATTAAACAACATGCACCCATTCAAGTATTCGGCATTCCCAGGTCACATGTCTCTGCTGCACTTACATAATGGGTCAACAGTGCAAACCAATTTACTTAAACTTTGCGGATTGCTTTCGTGTCCACTCGAAACACACCGTGTGGCTGAATTAAAACGGGTGCTTTGTTCTTGGCGTCATGCAATTTGGGTATCCGATTACGAAGAATCTGTATTTTCAAACACGCACTGCGCGCGAGACTGATGGCATGTTTACATTTCAAACGGCGATTTAGAAAGTTAACAACTATAAACGTGTGGGTTTAACAAATTTTGAAAATCGATGTGCTCCACACACACACAACTATTTTGGCAATAAAATGCATGCGAATTTTAACACGAGATCAAGTCGAATATACAAAGTCAGAGAAACAGACCCACCGTTAATGTAACTTTGAAAAATGTAACACTACTTCTAACACATTAGCTGGCAACTACGTTACTCACCCACCATTGGACAGGGTGAGCTGTTACCTCTTTTAATTTTCATAGAAAAGCTAGTCGTAGTGATTCTTACATCATTTTGCTTATCTGCTGAAGTATTACATGTAGATGCAATATAATTAATGACAATGCTAATCTGGGTTAATTTGATTTTAGCATCATTAAAATGATAAATGACCGGCGCGAAATTATTTAAAATGAAAATAAAGGATTATTCAATCTATTTATTCGGGGGCTGCTCAGTCGACTTTTTTACTATATCCACGTGCTTAACTATCAGCAAACATAAACAAACATAAACAGATTTTCTGTTAACTTTGTGAGTACAACTTTTGGAAACAACAGCGATGAAGGGAGTGAGGGGGCGGATTCCCGCTGTGCCTCTGCGCTGAAAGACAGCCAATCGCTTCATTCGCTTAACTGCCAGTCACCGAAATCCGTCCAATACCCACAGTGCCATTTCTAAACTGTATTCCCCACTGTGTCCTCCAACTGTTGTATGTTCTGCCAATCGCTTGAGGACAGAGTGGGAAAAGGAACAAGCAGAGTTAGAGGCAGGACAAAAGAAGTTATATACACCGCTATATACATATATAAAAATTACAATTTTGAATGGCGTGCGTCGGAAAAAAACAATAGAAGTGAGTTTGGATGGACTGGGCAGAGTAGCTATGGAGCTCCCTTTGAGCAAGAGGAATCCGGCGCTAAGATTAGCGGATTTGGCAGCGACTCAAACCCTTCCTCATCAGAATATGACAGGCTTCCCGGGGATAGGGGGGCATCACCCTCACTCCCACCATGCCCACCTCCACCCTGGGGAGATGGGCAACGACCCTGGAGTGGTACTCACTCCATTTGGACCTGAGCACATGGCACAGACAAATGCTCTCAAACTTAGTCCATCTCAACACATTCAAAGCCACCCCGAAGCCCAGACCGCGGCATCTTTTACTTCTTCTCAGACCACAGTTGGTTTCCCCGTGGCTCACCCCCACTCAGGCTACACAACCTGCAGGGACTACGTCCTCAGGAGAGAGCTCTCAGCCTCTGCTATGCATGCACTTGGCGACCAACATAGTTCCGCCTCCTCCCCTCATCACCATGGCATGTTCATTTCCCCAACAGGTGCTTATGGGCACGCGGAAGGTGGTGCCCATCCACTTTTTACTGGACTCCACGATCAAGCTGCCCCAGGTGCTCACCACCATGCTCTCAACGGGCAGATGCGTCTGGGTCTTCCGGGGGACATCTATGGCAGGCCAGAACACTTCGGCCACAGGCCCGAGCACTATGGACCTTCATCTCTCCACAGCTACAACTCCATGAACTTAAATGTGAACATCGCTTCAGCTCCTCATGGAGCCGCGGGGGCGTTTTTGAGGTACATGAGGCAGCCCATCAAGCAAGAGTTAATCTGCAAATGGATTGACCAGGAACAAACTTCAAAGAAGCCATGTTCCAAAACTTTCAGTACAATGCACGAGCTGGTTAACCATGTCACCGTGGAACACGTCGGGGGACCGGAGCAGAGCAGTCACGTTTGTTTCTGGGAGGAATGTCCACGAGAGGGAAAGGCTTTCAAGGCAAAGTACAAACTGATAAATCACATCCGAGTTCACACGGGAGAAAAACCCTTTCCCTGCCCTTTCCCGGGTTGCGGGAAAGTATTCGCTCGTTCCGAAAACCTCAAGATCCACAAGAGAACACACACAGGTTAGTTACAGGACGATCGGTAACATTTTATGAGTTGCCTTTACAAAAAACGAAACTATCTTTAAGTTGGAAAAACATTGTAGTACTAGAGCTGCACGTTGCAGCCGTTTTTCTGAGTTGACTTTAACATTTTGGTTTTTGACTTAAGATACTTTAGAATCCACAGTTTAAGTTACCCAGACGCAGAGTAAGAACTACCGGCAAGTCAGTAATGTTTCTGTTGGCGAATTGGATTGTTTTCTTTGTTAAGAAATCTGGTAGTACAGACAGGGCATTAACAATTTTACGCGTATTTAACCAATTTGAAGTGAATACAGTTTAAATGCTTTTGTCAGATATATTTTGGGTGATGCTTAAGTACGTAATGTGTTACATGATTGTTTTGTTGATTTACAGTCTGTCACTGTCTCTCACAGCTAATTCAATAAGAAATCCGCTTTGTATGCGAGCTAGATTTTCTCAGTTATTCTATTTTAAGTGTTACTTCTTAAGAAAATACAAAACTATGTAATTTTAAACAAAAAACAAAAGAAAACAAAAGTTGGAACTGAAAAACGGTACGACCTCGTCTAAACCAATACAGTAACATAAGTGTAGTACTTCATTTAATTTATCATCTGCTTCGGAACTTTATCGGGTACATCCTAGGCTTTTGATCGGTCCAGGAAGAAATAACAACGGGACAAGAAACGATCGTTTTTTAACAACTATCCGTGAAATGCAGAAAAATCAGAATTACTATCCAAGGCTTACGAAATTTACGAATTTTGGATTTCAAGTCTTGCTCTTGAAGAGTTCAAACGAAAGAAAATGCAAACAGTCTGCCGGCGTCTTTATTCATAATTAATGCGGCCTGAAGAGATCTAGTCTGTGGGAAAAGCAATTGAAATTTCTCCTCGATGTGGCTCGAGCTGTTAGCCTTCGTAGGACATAAATATCTACTTGTTAAAAAACTAATTTGCTTGTTAAAGTACATAAAATACCCGAATACCATAGATGACATTGAAAACTGTGTTTGATAGAACACATCGCTGATACACAACATAGTTCCTTGTAGTTGAATAATGACGAAAACACGTGCTCTCCTTAATTCCCAATGATATATGTAATATTATATTACACCCACAGAAAAGTTACAATGCGTAGGACTTTTCGAAAAGGTTTCAGGTATGTTTTCTAAACTGAAAAGTTGGATATTTCCCTTTATCTAAATACAACATGCGCTATTCCTGCGCTCCAATAGTGCAGATGTCGATTATAAGCTCCTGTTTTTTTTAAAAAAGAGAGGAAAATCATTTGGCAAAACTACAAACTTTCTTTGCTGTATTAAACCCTGTTCTATTACATTGACGTTAACCGGAAATCCTTAATACTTAAAATCTAAAACCTCTAAATGTATAAAGCTTGTTCAGGGAGGATCCAAATGACCAAACTCGCTGTCTCTTTGTGTCTTTATTTCCACGTCTTCGTTTAGGTTGCGAATACAGTTATACTGCTTTTTTAAAATGAAATCGTCGAGAACCTTTTGAATCTGTAAATCTGTAAAACCACGAATGGCACAGCTAAATTATGTTTGGGGTGTTTCGGTAAGGTGAGACAAGTACTTACATACCAGATTGACATTTTTATTTCCCACTTTTTAAAACCCTGGACAGAAGCGTCACCTAAAAGACTAACGAAAAATGTGCATGTGGACGAGGTGTGGAAGCTTGTCTTTGTGTTTAAAAGAATCTTCAGGGGCAGAACAGTACGAAAATAAATAATCGAGTATGACGCAAAGACTACAGGAGAGGAAAAAAAAAAACTCGTGGTAGGAAAACATATTGTCATGAACGTTTGTGTGTTTGTTGCTGGGGGGAGGGGATGGAGGGGCGTCGAAGAAAAGAAGTATTAATAAATTCAAGGTACACCAGACAGGAAAAGCCTGCGGCAGTATGGGAAACCACACAAACCAGTCATGAAGTAATTAAACTGGAAGTATAGCGTAAGTTAACCATGTATTTATTTCAATTACATATTTACATCATGGTAATAAAATTTCGCTACTGGAAACATGTTTATTGAAGAATTTAATACGGATTTCTTATATCCGCATATAATGCAAAATCTAGGCAGCTTTCCCATCTTTGGGACTCGAATAAGTGCTTATAGTGATAATGTTAACCAACTGATTTTAAACGTTTTATTTGAGTTTGGGGAGATCCTTATGTCCCTTGAGACTAATTTTTGCGTTTAATGATTAAAAATACTAGCAGTTTCCCCCACAATGCCCAGAGGAGAGATAGAACGGGCCAGCCATTTCCACTTCGCCTGCCAAGAAGACGGACGAGCCTGCCCTACATCAGCATAACACTGCTGCTTGCCATGTTTGATAAAAACGGAAATGTTTTATGATCCATAATTTCCAATGCCCGGTATTTACGTGTCTACCCTTATTTGTCTGTTTATTTATATATTTATTTATTTTTAGGAGAGAAGCCGTTTAAATGTGAGTTCGATGGCTGCGACAGGAAATTTGCCAACAGCAGTGACAGGAAGAAACACTCTCACGTCCACACGAGTGACAAGCCTTACTACTGCAAAGTAAGAGGCTGTGACAAGTCCTACACGCACCCCAGCTCCTTAAGAAAACACATGAAAGTTCACTGCAAGTCACCTCCGCCTCCTTCTGCCAACACTGGGTCCACATACCACTCCTCATCGAGTACTCTCGGAGCCCCTCTCTCTCCGGCCTCTGAGCCTCACAGAAGCCGCTCGGCAAACCTCTCCCCTCAGGTTACAAACCTCAATGAGTGGTACGTGTGCCAAGGAAGTGCTGGACCTAACCATCTTCACACTCCTTCCAGTGATTTGCCAACATCGGACTCAGAGGACGAGGACTCTTTCAGGAACTCAGACCCAAGACCAATGCTCTAGTGCTGACAGCATTAAAGCAGAATATTTTCCCATTGGTATAACATATGATAAATACACTAAGATTATAAGAATATCAGCTTGTTTAATAATGAAGTAGAACAGAGTGCCGCAGAGGTGAAATGAAATGAAAGGACGTAGGCTGTCGAAATCTTTACTTTTATTTTGCGTGATTGCGCGCTGCAGAGAATTCAAATTTACATAGCCCTAATTTTTCATCACAACCAAGCTACGCAAATGCAGAATGATGAGGTTAAGAATGAACTAATTATATTCGTATATTATTAAATACCAAAATAAAGGTCTTCGCTTATCTTGATAATATTCCCCATTAATAAATATTCTTATCATAAATAAAATTGCATTCTTAACATTACATGACAATTTCTCCATGGTGTCCTCAACCAACATGATGATTCATTATTGCTTATGTTATGTTAAAGGTACTTTGTGAATGAAATCTCATCAGAACCGCCACCCAAAGTTTAAAAGTTCAAAGCTTTATCAGACTAAGCCCACTGATGCCTGCGTATGAAAACACGGTAACCGCGTAACACCAACACTGAGCGTATTTCAAGGACATTTATGGCGCATAAGTTTAATTTATCCACATGTACAATAAAAACCCTCAAAGTGAATACTTTTGCAGAATAATTTATTACTGGCCCATTAGATGTCATTTCTAAGGTCCAGCATAAAGCGAAGCACTGCAGTAAGATGGCGATGTGCGACAGTCGCCTTAGTTGTGGGTAAGAACGGCAGAGCAGAGCAGCACCTATAGGATTCACCTGTTTTCTAAAATATGTACAGTAACTAATTTACTTTAATTGACACATTTTGTGCTTCTTAATGACTATTTAAAATAATTTTGATGTAAAATTCGTTACAGTATTACAAACTCGTTAAAGAGTACTTATTTGTCATTTGAGACCCTAAATATGTAAAATTGCCAGACCTACCCCTGACTGATTTGTATATATTTGTATTGTTCGTTTGTGGTGATGTAGTCTTTATAACAATGATGTTGTTTTGTAAATTGTAATTTATTTGCTGACATAATGTCCTGAAATTACAGATACACCAAAGAATATTAATCTTAATTTTGGTGAGATTTAGTGATACTTTCTCGTCGTATGTAAGAAGCTTATTCTCTTTTTACTTGAATAAGATGTGTAATGTGAAAACGTACTTTCTCGCATGTCCAACAAAGTAGGTCTATTTAACGTTGAGGTGCATGGTGTTGTTGATTTTGATGAAGAAGAAAAAAAAGATAAAAACAGCTTTGATTGTGGAGGTCTTTGATGTTTGTGATAAAATGATAACAGTTAACATGGTAAACCTGAATAAAACGAACAGGACATTATAAAAGCCAAATTCGTGTTTGTTAATATAAGGAAGATTAAATAGCCGGCGACTTCCTCTGCTCAATCACAGTGCTCGTTTTAAGGGCAACACAATAAATGAGGGCATATTAGGGCATATTATTAATTACATTTCCAGGATCATTGCCATTTAAATGCAATACTCGCTCCCAATGAATGTACAATTACCACAACCCAATATCTGAAAACATTGAAATAAAGTACACAAACAATTTCCTGGAATGTGCGTAGGCTAGTATAGATACGACGAGCAGAGTAAATTAATACGCTTCTGGGCTAATGAGCATTAGTGTAGGAGGAAAGCAAGTTAATGTATTTTTACACCGTATGTACTTCAGTCACTGTTTTGAAAGAAACATTTAAATCCGACTGAAAAGAATCGAAAGCGATTCTATATGAATAATCAAATAGTTAAATACAGATGATTAATTACTACATGCTTGTGTGGGGTTTTGCTTGAAGTTTTGCTGTGAGTTGCATGACAAATGAGATACTACATAGAATAACAGGAAAATAAATGAAGGCGTTTATCAATAGAAAAAGTTATAGCTCCGTAATGGAGTCCCTCATAAAGGACAGGACAGAACAAAGGCACTGAAGCATGAATCATTCATGGGGACATAAAAGATAAAAGATATCTCACAAAAAGCAGGACCTTGTATAGAGTATATAAAACAAGTTTCCCCCTCTTATTTCCACCATTAAAACGCACAATCTTATTTTCAAAGTGTTCCTTGTCCAGTCTATAGAATTAAAATTGACCAACGCAAGTTCTGCTCGACTTCAAAGTAATCCGCTGCAGAGCGGAAGGCTCGCAGCTCAGGCAATCTTCATGGTGCGTTAGGATTTCTATAGCAATTGGCAAGCAAGACGTTCACATTTGAATATATCTAGTTGAAAACCACTTACTGCCACTAAACCGTCTGTCAT
>JAODLD010000001.1:42011017-42039364 GCA_026781065.1 Mormyrops boulengeri
CCCCCAGTTTTCACGAGGCGCTAAAGATCTTTACAAACAATATATACACAGGTATCTATCTTTTTGAGAGCCAATAAAATGTAATTTAATTGACACATCGCCAGTTCAGCAGCCACGTACATGTTATCAATAAAACGCTACATATATTACATATGTTATAAATACAACAGCGACTTGGATGCGGATGCTGAAGTGACTCTCATGTTGTTTCCAGATCTGCATGCTGCCGTAGTAACTCTTAAAATTGCATAGAAGATAAAGGTTTATTCATTTCATGGCATTTGTAGAGCTTTCACGAAGATTTATCTTAATTAATTATACTTTTGGGAAGCCTTTTCATATAATTGATTTAAATAAATGAGTATGCAATTGGAATGATATGGAACTGCACTGTAAACACGATGCGCCAAAGGTAGATGACGCTTTATCAGCCACTTAGAGTTGAAACACCGGCCATTCTAAACTCAAACATCTATTGTTCAAAGAGAGAGCACTATGCCATAACTATGGCAAAAAGCTCACAAAGGCTAAATATATTCAAAATGAGCCAGCTCAATTCGAGACACTATTAAGATACAGTTGTGTGTGTTGACCTTTAGTTTCATGCCACGTTAGTTCAGTCAATTTTTCACTCTATTACAATCTTTCATATTTGTCCCCATAAACCCTTTTAACCCTCTGAGTTCACAATCAAGTTTGATTTAATACAACTGGTGCTGGGTTACCAATCACTTGTCTGAAAACTCCTATCTGAATCGCCAAAATAATTGTTCCTTATTTATCTAATACAAGTGCCCCGTGAATGGTGAAAAATAAACAAAATGAAAAATAACCAAACAGATGATTCCTCTGAGTGAAAAGAGGGGACTTAATAAAAGAGTGAAGCAGTCACCGTTGAATGAGAAGTGCTTTGAAGTGCAACTTATCATCTGAAGAATACTTCTGGGTTGTCCTAACGACGCTGCTGAAGTGAAAAGGCTCTCTTTTGTCAGCGATTTGTTCTCCTTTGCTAAGATGCCCGTAGAAATCACTTACACGGACGGCCTTAGCATGCAACCCGCAAATCAGTAACTTTCTAAGTCAGACTTGTAGACGCCACTATCCAGAGGACAAAGCGGAGGCCGTAGAGAAAACACCGACAGTTTTATTTTGTTTTCCCTCTTTATTGTGCCCCGTGGAATCAGAAAATTTTACATTCTGTCACATTAAACGTTTTGTATTGTATACCAGCTTTCCATTTTTCTAACCACTGCACAAGAACGTTTCACAATCAATCCATAAAAAACGTGTGAACTTCCAAAGTATGACATTTCATAGGCTGTATTGAACAGTAAAATATGTTTAATGGCGGATTAAGTGCGAACTTGTTGTTTTAAAAACCCTATTTTAATAACAACCGAACGTACAATATTATTTAAACCAACGTAATTTAGGATAAGAATAGTTCCTTTTTTATGTATGTATTTATATTGATATCCGCATTAGTAAAAGCACAAACCTTTTTTTTAAATAGATACACAATCTCTTCAATAGTGGGAACTATTTGGTTTTCACTCATTTCGAACTACATGTCTTTTGAACTTTACAAAAAAGGAACACACATCCAGCACTATTACTTAATGAATAAACAATCAGTTATTTACTCAATACAACTTGTAACATATTTTTTTTTAATCAAAATAAAAACATATAGTAAAAAATAAAGGTAGATGCTAGGGTCTTTCTTTTCGAAAGCCATTGTACTCTGAACTAGGTGATTAAATAAGGTTATTGGAATCACAAGTCCAATGTATTAAATATTGAATGACAGAATGGAAAAAGAACTTGTCAAGGGACACTGAGCCTGAAAGTCTTTTTTTCTACAGTTGCCTGTTCAACTGCTTAAGCTGGTGTTAATTAAAGCTCCTTGTAACAGAGTTAGGGTTAGGCATTGTCCATCTTCTCATTGAAATGAAAGGAACTCTTGTAACGCTAGTTAGGCTCTTTCTCATTGGCCCTTTTTCCGCAGTGATTTACAAGCAGAAGTACAGAGGCACTGAAAAAAATAAAAATTAAATAAACTTTATAGACTAATCGTAAATTTTATTCAGTGCCGTAACGTGAAATGGTCAACAAACTTTGACAGAAACCTCGAAATGTTGGATGCAATATATTGACCCCCATTCAATGCGTTAAATGAAAAATTATATTCATTAATGCAATTAACAACATTTTATCCACTTAAATATAGGTATTGCTTTTGTCATAGGGTGAATACAAGCCAGTGTAAATAAAGTTTATAGCACAAAAAGAAGTTTATCCTAAATAATAGGTATTCCAGCATAAATTAACACAGATATCCTGAACAGTTTAGGTGTAACATACAATCAGATGTAATAAATTATTGTTATTAATTATCAAGAATAATGCAAGCTTTTCCCCTTAGGTAAATTATTTAATGAATTATATACAACATCACCACTCTTCACAAAAAGTTGCTAGCCACCTGTCCACAGATTTTAAATACCGCTATTCCTCCAGTTTACACAGACAAAAACATTTCCTGAAAAGTCCCACAGAGAAACATACCAGGTGACGCTGAAAAACAGATATACGTTTGATTCAACTTTCTGCCTGCATGAACATAGTCCGGCTCCTTCCTATCTCCAAATGCTAGTCTAAGGAAAACTGGGCACATTTTCACTATCCAGGCATTTTGCCAAAATCTTCCAAGCACCCTACCTGGCTAGCTTAAGTTTCCTGTATATGTGAGAAAAAAATGCAATCCAGTTGCAGTTGGACACGGTACTTGTCTGGTCAACACCCGCCCTGCAAGATTCCTTTCCGAAACGCAAAAGGTGCACAGAAACTTTCTCAAAACACCTCACCGTAAGTATCTGTAAACTTTTTTTCTAAAACAATTTCTGATACAAATTTGCAAATAAATTATTATTTGTTACTGTCCAAAATAGATGTCGTGTTGTATATTAACGTCCACAACGGATGAACTTTGCGAAGAATTTGTACATTTAGGGTTAGAAAATGATTGGTGTCTTATTAAATTGGGACTGGGCGAATACATAAAACTGCCTTTTAAGTTTTAGGGACGACTCGTTCTTCTTGTTGGAGTCCAGTTCGAACAGCTGTGAGTTCACCTATTAGCCCCGATGTTTTTCCGAAGAGATCGGTGGAGCTAAACGTCAGACAATGGGCTCTCCGGGGTGCCTCTCTCCTGACCTATACCCGGTTTTAATAGTTTCATAGGAACTTCATTAAATCAATTACTTAGTGAACACATCATAATTTATTTGTAATTAGCTGTGAAAAACCTGATTTTTGCAACTCGCTAAGGAAGCGAACTCAGCAGGGTTTTCTGTGTTCTACAAGACTTTTTACTTGTGGAATTATTTTCAGCTGCCGAAAACGTAAAGTTTAAACGTTTAAGGAAGTAGTATAGCGTAAGATGTCTACTCATTTCAGTTGCTGCTGAGCGGGAACGCTGTCAGAATAAGCTGTACAATTTTACGAAGTTGCTGGACTTTTAAACACGGCTATTAATAAAAACACTGCATTGATTTTGCAAATGTTTTTGAGAACACCGCTTTTATAACACTGAACAGCGCTTCATCACTGTATGTATTTGTATATTTTATACAGAAACATATACACGCAAATATACAAAAGTCTGCTGTGTTTATATGTTTATCAAGGCTTTTTCGGTACCTTTTTAGTAGACTACCTATTTTCAGGCAAGTTCATTGTAACAGCTGACTGCTGACTGGCGAAGTAACAGTTAAACGATGATATGCAATGCGGCCAAACAGCAACTTGATAATTAAGTTGAAATTAGCAAAGAACCTCTATGACCACAAAGGTAATTCATAGTAACGTGCAAGTAAAATTCATTACATCACTTATTGTATTTGCCAAAGATCTCACCAGTATGAGGGTGTCCAGATAAGTTATTCATTTTTTAATGACCCTTTAATTTTGCTAGAAGAAAATACAGGGTCAAATTAGTGGGAAGTGCTTAGGTACTTTTGACACACAAACGAAAAAGTAGGTGTGTCTCTCCCAGGTCCTAGACAGACTGATAATGACAACCTATATTTATTTCTTGTGTCATGTATAAGGCAGTTTTATACACACATATCTGTAATTCTTTATTATAATTGGGGATTTTCAGACGAAAGTATTTTGATATTAGAAGCATGTTGCATTATCCAGTTATATCATTATGGTTGTAAACATGTAATATTTGCAATGAAGTATATAAAACTGAATTTCTAAAATGATTATCTCAACATTGTCACTTTTGCTTAATTTCTCTCTTGGCTATTGCATGATGGTTTGGGCCATTCTTTGCACAAACCATTTAACATAAATGCAAGAAGACACTTAAAAATCCATCGTATTGGAAACAGATGCATTAGCTCTGTCTGTCTCCAAAAATCGCAAAGAAACCAACATAATGCCTAGCCACTATATAACATCTGTGCGTATACAAACTTGGTGGAGGGCCAAAGTCAGATCCACAGGACTGGGAATGTTTCCAAGGCACTAGGTGTTGAGAGCAAGGTCATCTGCGGACAATCACACAAGCAGATGCGCCAGATCCTGGGCTTGCAGTGCATGGATCCCAAAGTAAACATTGCAGAGCTGCATGAAGACCTCACTGGCCTCCATGTGTTTGACAAATGCATGTTTAAAGGTTTCAGCATTGATGGTTGGATCTCCAGGAAATGTAACGACTGCGAGGGCATCATCTGCTCTGCTTTCGATGACATCACTCCTGGGTGGTATCGTTGTCTTAACTATTTTGCGGATGGGCGTTACACTGTCAAGAGAGTCATCAGCAGTGATGTCCCAAGACTCCTTATTTGGTTGTGCTTGTGGCTCTCATTTGTTCGCCGCCTCGCATTGGTGCAAAGATGAAGTATCATGCCTATACCTCTTTATTTCAGTGCTACATTGTTGCCCTATATTTTAATAGTTTATTTTTTTTACATGACAATTTCATTAAAATGATTGCGTAGTACAGTAGACGTGTTTTCAAAAACCTATCAAATGAAATCATTTAGTCTCAATTGGATTATTAATACTGTCTTTTCACATTCTTGTCTGATTCTCATTTGGATGCGGTTTTACTATTTTGCCAATGAGAAATGCCTCTTTCGAATGGCATTTAACATTACCTCACGGTCCCATCTTCTTCTAGAGATCAACTGTGTGAGTTTAAGGCATTAAGATTCAATTTCTGCTGGACTATAATTCATCCATCAGAGGTTTTGCTCTGGGTGCAGCACTGCTCTTTGCAGGAAAGGTCAGTGTTCGGCATGATGCATTCACTCTCTCACAGCTGGAGGGGTAGAAGGCAGAATTGGTTATGACGAAAGCATAGACACTCCCTGGTTTGAACACAAATTGGCCGTCAATGCTCATCATCACAGGTGAAGGGACAGAGGTCACCCTTCACAAGCACTGCTTAAGTAGAGGCTGTTGCGATGAAGTGTTTGAATGACCTCACATTGAGAGACACTTATACTGTGGGCCAATCTACAGGGAAAGGTCCAAACAGCCAATAGCCTGTTCTTCAATGGGATCCCCAACTTATAAAATCCTGAAACAAGTGGGGCTGCGGAAAAAAGGGACATGCAGCTCTATGCCATGGTTGCCGGGTACCTGTGACTTTCCCCCAGTTTCCCAGTAATTTTAAGAATTATTACCAAGATCTCAAATAGATCCGCGCATGTCATTGACTTAAATGAGATTGTCCACTTCTAATTTACTGTTTATGCTGAAGATCATCTTCCACTCTCGACGTAGTAAACCTGGGAGGTTGTCTTGTTTACACTGTTACAATGTGGATAAATGAAGTTGGCAGCCCCTCCAACCCAAGGCCACTGGCACCAACATCCGTAAGTTTGTCTGATATGAATGACATTCTGCAAAGTCTTTCTTTGTAGCGTTTTTTCTTTTTTGCAGTGTAGACATTTGCCTTTTATGAATGCCTTTATGGATTAGTAATACTTTATGAAGCTGTTTCTGAGAACAAAGTGGTTTAGGGATAAGCATGCCACTGAATTGACAAAGAATCAGCATCTTATTTCATTTAATTGCATTAGTGTATCTGAGCCAAATGTGATGCAGTAGCAGATAAGCACACCCTCTATTAGATAAATAGTAGAAACTTTTGTATAGAAACTTTTTGGTAATATTGTAACAACAAGCCTGCTCCATCTGCAGTTAAACTGAGCAGGTGATGTCATATATAAGTTAATTCCTAGAGCATTGCTAAATGAAGCAATACATTTTAACATTAAATACCTTTTTCGTATTAATGCATAGTCTCAGCTCAAAATCTCAAGGTCAAATTTCCAAAGTATTTGATTTATAGGCGGATGTTAACAACTGTTTATGATCAGCTTGGAGGGTTCCTGAAAGCCTGCCAAAGGCGGGGAGGGCGGTTGGCGGTGGGGGTTAGATTTATAAAATGTGAATTGAAGCATTCAACTATACCACGGAACTTACTATTATTATAATATAAAGATTTTTTTCCTGTGCTGTGCTTAAGAATCTGTAGAAAAAACAATAAAAAAACATATAATTGAAATAATGTGCCAAGGGGCCATGGAGCCACTGCAGGGGGTGTACCTGAAGGGCAAGTCTGGCTCGCCCTATCAGTGTAAAGCCTTCAGACTTCGGGGCAGCCTCTCAAAGTACTGTTCATTGCTCCATCTGCTAATCCAGTCGGCTGCGCAGCATCGCAGAGGAAAGCCTTTCTTCACCTGGAGCAATCTGTCAGCAGCTCAACATTGAATAGGATACCATCTACTAACCGGAAACACAGGGGACATACTGACGTTGGTTTCGTGCTCAAAAATGTTGCTGTCGTTGTGCGCATTATGCACAACAGGTTACGTGACGAAGCAGAAGTTAAAAACACACAAAAGTTTTCAAGTTGAAAGACCACGAAGGAAATGAATGCTGTAGTGAAATTAAACAGCTTTACTATGAAGATGTAAAATAGATATAAAATAAAATGTTATAATTGCTATACTTAATATTCAAAGTCGGTTTTACAACAAATCACTGACAAATGACAAAATGTGCAAACTGAAAAAAAAGGCATATGACTGAACGATGACAAAAATTGTTAGTGGAAAAAAAACCTTAGACTGAAAGTTTACTTGCGAAAGAGGGCTCATTTCTGGGTGACATATTGTCCACGTCACAAACTATGGTTTATAGTTGTCTACTTTTTCAAGGGCCAATAAATGGTGGGTCATTAATTTAATGCTTTTCCAGTTCCCTCGCGCATTGCACTTCAAAAGAGATGATCCCAACACTGAGCGGTTTAAACAGACTCTGCTGAAAATGTACAGTACAGCTAAAACTGGAAATAATGCTTCGCTTTCTTTAAGGACAACGGCTTAAACGAGCGAAATATAAAACTGCTTTTACTTAACAAGCACGTCGAATGACTTTCATCAAGTGGCGACAAAGAGAAAGCAGAAATAATTCCGATTAAAAAGGTCAAGTTATTAAACGTCAATTTATCGCGCATTTATTTCTTTCTCCGCACCATAAACGCAATACTCTGAGAAAGGACAAGAAAAAGTTGAAAAGCTTAAAAAAACATAAATATGGCAGTTGCTTTTTAAAGTTGAGGTCCGTTTAACACTTCTGAGTAAATCATGCGTACTGAAGGAATCATGCGCAGGACATATCGCTAAAACACTATTAAACAGCTTTTAAGCATTCCAGCATTAATATTAAGTCAATAAAACGGGAATATATGCAGAAAACAAATTATGAGAAGCTATTCATTTCACAGATGTAGCAAATATATTAGAATATACACTATACATGTGTTATTTCTTTAAAATCGGCAAATATCATATGAGGTACCATGGTTTGTTAAATGATAAAAATCATAATGCATGGTTCATCTTTTAAGGCTATCGAAAAAAACGTGTTTAAACCACAGACTACCAAGACTAATTTTTTATGTTGTTATGGACAGAAAACGAGACAGCGCCATTAAACGTTTCGAGAATTAAACCGAGAAGGAGTGTTTAAATATAATTGTCATTTTGAACATTTTAAGTCGAGGGCCCGACGGCATTTCAAATAGCAGACACCAAGTCACTAGCAGGGAAAAATACATTCGGCGTTCAGACTAGATACCACCTGTTACCTTTCGCATAAATAACAAATACGTGCAAAATACCTGTTCATATGTTTTTGATAGTATATGAATGTCCCTTTAAATGAATGTTTTCTCTTTGGGTAACGATTCGAAACTCGACTTTGATTAGTTTGTATTTTAACAAAAAACTGAACCTTAAACACACCATCAATTCTGATTTTTCTGACCTTTTTTTTCCAAAAAGAATGTTTTCTTTGATTCACGTTCTCATTATCGATACATATAATTGAATTTAACATTTGAATTAAGTTTATGGAAAGAATTATGGAAACAATTACTTAATAATTTAGCTTACGACTGCATATTTCAATACATTTTGATAAATACCAAATACAGAAATAAGTAATAGAACTGTATTATCAAGGCAATAAACTACACACAACAGTAATTGCATTGCAAAATAGTAGAATGACGCTTTCTTTTAACTAAAACAACGAGACAAAAAGCAGGAATTTGAAGTCTATGCTCCGAAATGAAGGAAGAGTCACCAACGTAAAAATGTGCCTGATAAGTTTCTGTACTCCAAGTCTTGGTGATCTCTTTAATAGGATTAACTAAGACGATGTCATATCAACGACTCGGGAAGCTGCACGCATTTCTGCAAAGACCACAGTGTAAGTAACAGATCCTTCTACTCAAGTGTAGCGGATTCAACAGTTCCGCTTTGGAGTTTACCCTGGATTTGAAGCCGGTGATATACTTATCTTCGCAAATACTAACGGCCAGCTTACTTTTTGCACATTTCTTTTTATTAGAAGATGGGGTCTTAGTCTTTTGCGTAGTTAGCTCTCTATTTCATGTCACATAATTTTAGGCACTAAAATAACTGCCTGATCGTACAAGCCACACAAAGGATGTTGCCAGGAGTGAATTAATGCACTGAATAATGTTAGAAGGCCCTTCAAACGGTCTTGGGCACTTGAATATTACTAATTGTAGCCACGCAATCAAAATATGAAATAATAGTAATATAGTGAGGCAAACATCAGCTAAAATGACCATCACACTATTTAGAAAAACAAAATCTCATTACAATACTTCTGTACTATACTCCAACTTGACTTCCATTAGCCATAAAAATGTGCTTCTCAATGGTCAATAACTGGCAATGGAGTGCCTGCTGTTGTCTGGGGACTTGATCCCTGCTCTAATTGACAGTTTTAATCTCTCTAAGCATCGTTGCTTTTATTTAGCTAGATTTTATTTACATATGATCTCAAAAATGATGACAGCCATGTCGAAACAAATGAAGGTAATTAACTTTTAGGTAGCATAGCACAATAAAAGTGGTATCTTGCTGTTGTACCCAAGATCAAGGTGTTTAACCTGAAAAAAAAAAAGTAATCTAGTAATCAACTACCTATGGACATATATGCTTAGATGCTAGATTTGTGAAATGGAAAAGGACGTATCCTCAATGCTGATGCAACATAACATGTGGCACTGCAAAATGTGCTAACACTTTGTGAGCGGCCAGATCACTGCAAAAGCCAGGGAAAACAGAGAATTCACTTTATTACTGACAGGACACCTACGATTAAGCCAGATTTTGTCCACATCTGTAAATAAAGTGGGCCAGGAGACTTGAGAGTGTAAAAATCCTGCTAATGGGCATCACTGGCCTATAGATCATATTTGTTGATAAGAGGTTCTTAGGGAATAGGTAAGATTTGCATAAGCTTAGATACTGAAAAATTTAAAGAGTATTAGGAGTTAATATCTTCAAAGCCAGAATTTCAAGCAGTTACAGGACATGTTCGAAATGAACGTTTACAGCTGTAAAAACAATCTGGAAAAGAGGCAGGTGGCATGCGATGACATTCCTATCTGATCTGAAGTTCAGAAATTGAATATTTGTATTTGGAGTGTCAGTATGAACCGACAGGTTTGGTTGGACTAAAACGGCAGGAACTTCAGTTCTGTGGTCTTCAAGAACGATGGTCCGATGTGCAAAACAGTATTACTTCTAAAAATACAAATGAACTATTCAAAAAACCAGGGGCGTCAGATGCATTTTGAATGTGGGGGGGGACACACTGGTGGTGAACTGATATTTTATGTTAAATGTGGGGGGGTCCAAACGAATATTATTGAAATGCCCATGCAAAAACAAAGTCCAAGTACTGTAGCAGATTAAGTGTTAAATTTAAAGTAATTATAAATGCAACCAGTTTCATCTCACTCCCCGGTGCTGAATTTGTTAATGCTTGAAGAGAGATTGGGAAACTTGTTCTGAATGTACAATATAGAGCAACCTGTATATTCCAGATAATTATGAAATTAATAGGGTGGTTGTAGATTTACAACAAAACACTTTACTGGGATCATCCTATGTATCAGTGGTAATCGAATGGCTTAAATATCAGTTCCTTGACTGTACTCATTACGTCTGAGCCGGCACCTCTCCTGGATAAAAAGGGTTATGCAAACATTATTAATCATTATTTAACTATTTGAACTAATGAGCATAAGGCAAAAAGCGTCAATTGCTATAATGTCCATTCAGCCAAAATTTGCATCTCAGTAATCTTTATGCTGTAAATATGAGCAATGTTAGAGCCTTGCCATTCGACAGTTCTGTCTCTCTACTTCCCATTACCAAATAATGATTGATACATTGATAATAATAATGATTGATAATGATTGATACATAGTTTATTCATTCAACAATATGTACCAGTTTTCAATATTGGATCTATTGTTTCCATTTTTTATTGAGCAGAAAAGTTTTCTGTATTTATGTATTTTATTTTGTTTTCGACTAAAGTTGATGTGATGTTAAATCAACGTTATGCATTAGCTCTTAATGTGCTCTCTAAACTATGCTTTGGTAAGCTGTCAATTGTATTCTTGTTGTTGTGCTTTTAATTAACGTTAATTTTGTCTTAGAGATGTAGCTTTGCAGTTCAGAGCCACCATGTTCAACACATTCACAATTCAAAATGAAAATCAACCAGGTTATATACTGCTTTACTGTTGACTATACACAGAATATTAATGCATTCTGTTACCATATGTTTACATTTGTAGAAAAATGCTGGCATACAAATATCAGACATGTCAGCTGTATAAATATCTAAAAGCACAAGACTGACTAAACTACAGTGTACACTAGTGGTCAAATTTGTGGAAACACTTCTAATTTTTACAGATTGCACAACTTTATTCGACTGTTACTTATTTCCAGTTACTTATTTCATCGTCCAATTTATATTTGCAGCATTCTTTGCTTGTTTATAAACATTATTGCCACAATTTGTGTACTACTTTTTAAAGCGTAATTCCAAAAATGCTAGGTGCTTCCTCAATGCTTCCTCACTAGTGTATGTCATGCCAAAAGATGTAAAATAAACCTAGACGTTGATATGGAACGTGGGTCTAATGAAATCAGCGTTGCTAATTAATAAGTGTGTGTAAAGTCCACAGCAAGTACCTCTCCATTGTCAGCAAGTGTAAGTTGCACAAGGAGTTTGTGGCAAGGTGTGTCAACATAACAACGGCCCTGAGTTGGCCTCCATCACCTATTACAACTGTCAGAAAATACATTTAGTCTGTGTTTAGATTTGCCTTTTTCATTACAAAACAATCAGTGAAGAATGTAAATGGTCTTATGATTATATTAGCCACTTGCTCAGCTATATAATTAGACACTTACAAATTGCTCTTATAGCAAACATCAATGCGCCACAGTATGCTTATTTATGTTTGGTTACTTATCCGGTTATACAGATGGATATTTTCATAACGTTGATGTTGATGTCAATTCAGGTTAAGCACCTGACTAAAGCCCCTACTGGGATTTGAACTAGAAACCTTCAGCTCAGTCTCCCGAAGCACGACTAGCAGTCTTTGTTTAAAATTTTATTTCACAGACATTTATTGCCAATTATAGATTGAGAAGTGAAAATGTCACCAGGTACCTGCCACTTTTAAGTATTAAACAAAGTGCAGTGAGAAGAATTTGGCTCTGAATAAACCAGGAGAGCAGCTCAAAGACATTCAGCCAAAGACAGTCCTTTGAATAAAATCAATATTAAAATCTATTTGTTTTTCACTCATGACCAGTAGCAAAGCACAACAAAATCAAAGTTGGCTATAAATAATATTTAGTAGCAGTTCAGTATTCATTAGTGGTGTCTATAATTTTAGGTTCAGTTCAATGCAATGTATTTTATATTCAGCGTTCCGAACCCCCGTCCCATTCAAGCATCGATTATTAAAGTTTAAATCCTGCCTATGCAGCTGTACCACATTAAAA
Source organism: Mormyrops boulengeri (assembly GCA_026781065.1). Taxonomy (NCBI): domain Eukaryota; kingdom Metazoa; phylum Chordata; class Actinopteri; order Osteoglossiformes; family Mormyridae; genus Mormyrops; species Mormyrops boulengeri. Next base: position 42,023,467 of record JAODLD010000001.1, read on the forward strand.
GACATATTCTTGAGAATCATGATTCACAGCAGATATCAATGGGACATATAACAACAGCACAATGCAGTGCATTTTAAGATTATTTTAAAATAAGGTCCAGAAGATCTTTTTGCCATTGCCATATTTAATATAAATTGTGCAACAAGTACTAATACACATTATTAGCACATAGCATATATTATATTTTGTGTGTTTCTTCTGTGTTTATATGGGAACAGAAACTCCCATATTATATGTTTGGGCCTGATGATCGAAAAAAGGATAAAAAAATTAAATAGGAGCACTTAACAGGTGCTACATCCTCAATATACTGGTCTTTCAAAAACCACTGTATTAATATTAATAAGTCCATCATATAAACTATTGACTATATAATGCACCAAATTTTGGGGGATAAAAGAAATTAAAAGAAATGCAGGGACATTTTTTGGGGAAAACATAATTTGTAGAAGGTTTGAGATCTCTTATGTGACAGAAAAGGTTGTTCGTGCAGCTAAATGAAGGCCGGCTTGACTGATAATTTAAACAGCCATACATATTTTACATTACAGTATTAGTTACAGGCAAATCAGCTTTCATTCATTTTGCCTCACATTTAACGTGACTGAAGAAACACTACACGCTACCAGTCACGTTGAAACGTTTTTGAAAGGCATGAAACTGATTGATCCCGGACTCACAAGTTAATTTTGTAATTCTCTAAACGCCACTGCTAAAAGCACAGTTCTGCATTTCATTAAAAAATTTCCGCCTGGATATTGCTACCCCGCTGGTGTAAAAAAAAAATGGAGACGTAAAAATACATATATAAGATATTTTATAACGCGATAGTCACCTTCAATTGACATTCAATGTAGGGCAGCGTTTTTTTTACTACGCCTGTCTGCGGAATCTGTGTAAAGCGTTTGCAAGCGCCGTGCTTTGTCTGAAATGTTGCTCACGCATTACCCTCGGTGTGCAAAGCTGTAGCCTAATCATCTCTAACAACCAGGCAGCTATAAATGGGGGCTTGAAAGCATACATACCCCTTTCTCTCAGTTTTGACGGCATCCGCCGGCAAACTTTTGAACTGAAGGCGCCTGCGCCTTTCAGGGATCATTAAAATGTCAGTAGGAGAGGTAGCAGAAGCTGAGCAGAAATGGCAAATCTCCCAGCAAGGTACCTCTTATTCGATAATGTATTTATTTTATCGCTGCCTGCAAAATATGGCATTGTTTTAATTTGTTTCTAATAAGAACAAAGATAATGAACAACGGTTCGTTTTCCCCCCATCACCATAAATTTAGTATATGGCTGTGAAACTATTTTACAGTCCTTTGGAAAGTATATATGATAAATTATACTTTAACATTGCAATCGTGTAAATTAGGGGCTGCTTGTTGACATAGATCATCTTTGTAGTAACATGTGCATCTTCTAAATCCAGAAGTCACTCAAGTGTGCTGTTTTACTTTAGTGCAACTTGGAGATAAAGGTAATCTAAAAGCAAAATATACATACATACGCCGAACAAGCGATTTTTTTTTACAGCAATCTCTTTAAGCGTGAAGGGTAAAATACCTTTGGTCTTGGTTTAAACGTCGTGGTAAGTGCAAGGTTTCACTTGTGGGGAATACCTGAAAGTTTGACGAATATGTTAAAACCATATGCGTAATAAAAATCGCATAAATCGTTTTGCTACATGGACACGTGTGTTTCTCTTAACGATTTTTGTCTAGAACGTCTTCGCAGAACAGGATACAAAAACAATTAATTCATATCTAGCATTTCCCTAAAGGTTAACAACTTAATAACTATCTTATTAGAAAACCTGGCAAATAAGAGAAGACGATAAAATTGTATTTGAAAAAAAATTAAACTGACGTAATAATACATAAAACACAAGCTTTCGTTGCATGGAGAAGTTGATAACCGATCACCAATAATAGCAAACGTTCTAATTTATAAGCCTTGGTGTAAAAAAATTGAAATAGACATGCATAAAATTAAATAACTAACGCCAACGTTAATGTTTTATGCATTCCTTTTGCAATTTTGAGGCTGCAAAAGAACAAAAAAAACTGAAAAAGTTTGCAGAAGAAAAGAAAGAAGCGCTTGTTTGAGGGAGACTGATTTTTAATCTCCGTAAACGATTATGTTTTCACATAATTATAAGATGTCAGTTTATGAAAGAGACATAGAAAGACAATAATCTTTAATAACAACATATAAATATTCTGAAAAGGCGGAATTAGTCGGAATCAGAGAAATGCGCTACTAAGTAAACAAACGTTAAGTCTTTTCGCCCCCAAAGTTATGGAGTTTATTAAAGGATCTTAGAGCAGACAAGCAATATAACCGCAGGTGCAGGGGGTTGAAAACATAGTAAAAATGAAAAGTTGGGGAGACTTTGTCACACTGTAACGAGTCTGATTAACATGCCCCTGACAATCTCCCTTAGTTTACTAGACTCCTAGCAACAACACACAAAAGGACTGGGGTTTAGTGGGGTCCGCGGGGAGACGCTGCGGCCTTTGATCTGTCTCCATTTAAGTAAGTGTCAGTTCAAACTATCAAGGGCACAGAAAAGCATCGTCCCAATTCTGCAAACTTCACAAGACGTTCTCCATTGAAGGGGAATTATCTTTCAGTAAAACACACACCAGTCCAGCGCAAGATCACTTCACTAGTCATGGAAATGACACCCAAACAGACAGTGAGATTTCAGGATATTGCGCTGTAATTCGTAGATTGACTCAACGATTAAGCGCAGTGTAACATACATTCCAACCCTTTTTAAAATGTATGTACATACTTGACTGATAGAGATTATCTGCGTTCCTGTAAAATGTATTATTGTTAAAGTATTTGGGCAAATGACAATGAATCCAATGTTATTAATCATATATTTAAAACGCATGTACAGATACATGTAGGCCTATCGCAATTATTTTGAAATATATTTAATGACAATTAACAAAGATCAATAGCCCATCAATATTCGCATTTCACTGCTACTTGTAGAACATTCCATTGTTATTTATTTATTAACCATATCAAATGTTTCAGGTTTATGTCATATTCTGTGTGTGTGTATGTATGTATGTATGTATGTATGGTATTATATAAAATGGGAAAAGCAACACTTGGGAGCATTTGTTTCTTAATGCCATACATATCTTGGCAACCCGTTTTGTTAAAAAAAGAGAAAAAAGTTCACACACAAATTTAATAGCAATTAGCAATTTGCAAAAGAAGACAGTTAAAAACCACAACCGCAACACTATTCTTGATCATTGGTAATATTTTGGCGCGATTCTTTTATTTTATTGGATAAAAAGTTAATAAATTCAGTTCATAAATCTCATTATTGTCAAAAATTTATCCAGTTTTTCAAAATTCTTAAAGGAAGATTTGTTTTATTATATGTGTAGACTAGCATATGGCGTACTATATCACCATCCAATATTTGAAGGTCTTATTGATAATTGGTCACCAAAAACAACAGAAAGGAATCAACATAAAAAAACACTTAAACTGCACAAGGAACTTTAGGGTTCCGATTTCATGCCTTCGTTAGAGGTGCTAAGGGGATGAAAATACAGTGTTCATACCATTTCTGAAAATGCTCATTGTAAGTACATAATAGATACACTATTCTGTCCTCCCCAAGTTGGTAGGCTATCGATGTGGTCCCTTACACACTGTCAGTAGGCCTATTAGCCTAGGTTATTGTCTGCGTGTATTTTAGATACCCCTGGTTTATAATACTAGCGACAGATTTTATTATACTGGAAATACTTTGCTAGAATGAGGTTGTCACAAATTGTCAATAGCTCTCCAGTAAAACAATGAAGACATTATTTAGAAAACCCCCGGGCGGGAAATTAAGGGAATAAAACCATCTTTACCACACGGGTCCTATTGAGATTAATGAAAAAATTATGCAAAGCATTTCAATTTAATCTTCTTCCGACGGTGTTTTGCATACGCACATTTTCTCCGCTGAATTGTACCCGATAATTTATTATAGCTATCTCGAGACACAACGACTACGGGAATGGTGTCCGTCACCTAATTGAATCCCGTGAAGTTTGTGTAAGGTTATAATCGTGTTAATTGTAATTTACCCTCTTTCGGATTGCACCTAAATTGTATTTAAACCAATCTACTGTGCTATTTGAGAAGATTATGTCAAGTTTGTACCAACATAGAAATACATGTAACCGTGCGCACAATTAAATGTAATCAGTCGCACTCAACCAATCAAGCAATTGAACGGCAACAGTTAAACAAACTAAATTCACTATTGTGTTGCTGTAAGGTTTAGTGATATTTTCGGCCACCGTCAATGTAACGGATCACACATTTACCTCCAAATGTAAGGATGGGAATCATGTACCTTTAATGACACCTGCAAACCATTTATCTATGCATTACTAAATTTGCCAACATAAATACATTTGGATATTATTTTAAACTAAATAGTTTTGATCTTTAAATATTTAACGACCAAACTGCTCGGCCCAAAGCACGACAACCAGTAGGGTTAGGTCGTGTACTTAAGATACCATCTTCAGGTAAATTGTAGATGAGATTGACCTCTGTGAGGTGTGCAGCTATTGAGATTGTGCCTCATCCGCTGAATGAACACCTGTTCTACATTATTTACACTGCAAGGTGACAGGCAGCGTCGTGCTCTTTCTAGCACCTTGTGACAGACACATTTGGATTATGTGGCGTCACTGGCCATGGCGGGCGCGCGTGAGCGGAGCCCCCGATTTGGCTTCTGCGCTAACGTACTGCACGCTCGATCAGAAACGCACTTACATATTCAGAGGCAGCTCTGTGGCAACTTTGGAGGGCGTTTTCTCTCTCGTGTGAAAACGGTACCTGACGCAAAGACCATTTTCCAGTTTGCCCATTGGAAGCCGTGGCGGCAGATTGAAAGTGGGATTGGCCGACCCAGTGACAAATTAAAAATAAATGACAGCAAAAGGCAAAAACTGGGAGGAAAAACAATTCTCTGGCTCGGTGCCAAAAAGCCATCTTATTGTTAGGCCGCTGGGCGCAGCAGTTGGTGTGATCTTTCTGTCTGGCATTTGCCTGATGCAGAGCAGCCTTCAGCGCATTTCACAGGCAAAAATTGATCATGAAATACCCACTCTGACTTATTTAGTGCTTCTCACTGCTGCTGCCAACTCTTCTGTTAAAAATTCATCATCCACCCATCCATCCACACATCCATCCATCTTAAAGCTTGACAGTGAGATTTACGAAGACACGGATGTAATGAATAATTCACCAATTAGCCAACAACAACAATAATAATATTCATAATAATAAAGACGAACATACTAAGCAAATATACAGATGCAAATTCAACTCTTTACTTGGAAGGCAAGTCCTGTGTTCAGGCCGATCATATGTTATCTGATATTAAAAATCGCTTAGTTTTACATTCGATACCAATCAGACGATCTCCTATGACACACTTTCCTACAATCAGATGGCAGTTGTGGACAGGAGGATGGAGCAGCATAACAAAGACAGCAAAACAAGAAGCGTGGAAGTGGGCTTTATTGAGATAGAGAGCGCAGCGCCAGCCGCTTATCCTGCGGTGTGTGTGCGCGAGTGAAGCAGCCTCACTGGTGGGCAGGTCTGCCCGGGGTGAGCGCCCAGTTTAAAGGAATTCATTTCCCTCTTCATCAAGAACACTGGCTCACAGTCCGCACACAAAGGCCCATGATTTAGTGAGGGGCCGAAACAAAATCTCAGATTGTTGGTTTTGGAAAATTCATTGAGGCTCTTTGGCAGGCGGAACTTTGACCTGTTGCCGCTCCGCGAAGCCCTGGGCCTTTTGGCGGCGGAGCACGGTTGAATGGCGGAACAAGTGCGGCCTGTTCTGTTTGTTTACCCTTTTGCCGAGCAGCCCAAGCCCTGGCCATGGGAGACCGATCCTACACCCACACCACCCCTCAGATTTTGGGGAGGGCAGGAGACAGAGGCTTCCACGGCGCTTGCTTTATCGACCCATAAACCCCCAACACTACCACGGTCCCCTTCCCAGCAGCCTCAGCAATGCCCCCTCTCCACTGCACCAGCCCCAGTGGCTGCATGAGAACGAGGAAGCCAGGCTGATTGGTTTCTAAATACAGGGGGTGTCACGGGGGGGGGGATTGGGGGATAACGAAGACTAAACCTCCAAATGTATTCTCCTCTCTACATTCATTGATACAACACAAGCTAAGTGGCTATTATTTTCATCAGATGAAAATCTATGCATTTTTTATGTACACAGAATTTTTTATTATTTTTTTTAAATACACAGCTTAAAGTAGTGTTTTATGCTGCCACGGTCACTTGTTTAGGACAGCTGTAGCCAACGTGATGACATTCTGCGCCTGCTTCAGTAAGGGCATGTCGATCATGCTGCCTTGGAAAGTAAAGGCGCCCTGGGGGGGAAAAATTTTTTTTGCGTGAATTAGCAAATTTGTAGCAATACAAATATGTCAGGAAACAAAGGTCCTTTCGTTAAGGTTAAACAGAAATTCCAAAATAGCATTCTGATTCGAGAGTGAAAAATGGGAAGTTGACAATTTTAATGAGAAACTTTTCATCAGCTGATGAATAAAATACTTCACTGAGCCAAATAATTTTGATCAATGAGCCAAGCCCGTAATGCTTTTGAAGCCCCCAGCGGAGCTTCCGTACCATCTGCGGTAAAAATCGCGGAAATTAGCTTGAGAAGTAAAATGAAATGCTTACGATTCCTGATCCAGAACATCCCAGTGTCTATTTTACACGGCATACAAATTACTTACTTGAAGTGTGGATGATACAAGCGTTAGAATTCAAATGAAACACAACGGGGAAAAAAAACAAAACAAAGAAGGATGGCTTCACTTCAACCTTTCCGTTAATGAAACAACCGAGTGGCGGCTACTGTCTCTCCTTCAGGCTATTGTTAGTGTAAAAATTACTGGCAGCAAGGTATAAACAGATTGTGTATTACCACCGTACTATCTAAATAGCAATAGCCCACAGAGCAGAAAACACAAGATGCAATGATGCACTAAATTAGGAACAATAATATTGGACACTTAATTTTCTTTTCCCATCTTACAAAAAAAACCTCAAAGCTTTGGGCTGCTGTTTATTTGCAAGAGAATATTACATTTTTGGTTATGCATGAAAACGTGGCATAAAAATGATGCCGACGATCTCCTTGGATGAACAACAAAGTGTGATGAAACGGATCTGAGGTACCTTTCCTAATTTCTGGTGCTCCTCAAAAGCAGCTATTAGGTCTTGAGCCCACTTGACTCGTTTAGCACTTGGAGAAAATTCCTCTTGAACAATCTGGACCTGGTTGGGATGGATGACTTGTTTACCTTAAGAAAAGAACAACATAAACATGAAAGACGTCAGATGTGTTACTTCAACGTCACCAAAATCACCATCTGTTCAATAAATAGAAAAGAATATGGTGCTTAATCCACAGTATGGACCACATCTAATGAGTCTAACCTAACGTCTGCTTTTGCAGTAGTTTGATTGTTAGTTATGCTGCACACACCTGCATATTTACTTGTAGACTGTACCTAAATGGAAGGTGTTCAGGCCAAAATTCCACTTTGAATGCTGTTGCCTGCCCCTCTGTTGCATGCAGGGTCATGTGTTATTCAGACATTTGTTAGACTGTCTTTTCGCAGTGTTAAATATGACGGTGTGTCATGTACTGCCTGCCCCAGTGGCTGGTCACCTCTCCCCCAGTGCGTTTCAGAGGTGTTTGCTCTCTGAGAGTCTGGATGAATCAGCTGTGATGACGGACACCATGAATCATGGATTTCATCCCAGATTTTATCCCGCCCCAATAAACTATGAAACTGCACTATATGCTCAGTTACACTTCAATCTGCAGTACTGTCTGTGTGACCCCCCCCCCCCCCCGTCTGCCCCATGCCTGTAACTCAGACACCAATGTCACGGTAAAACACGGCAAATATTAAAACAGCTGAACTGCATGTATCAATGAAGAGCCGAAAGTGAAGATTTACAAACTGTCATAATGTATGCCTGTGAAACACTGGCTTGTTCAGGACACATGCTGTACCCCAGTCTACGCTATGTTCCACTGGGAAATGTAAGATGTTTCCAAATGCTTCTCTCTTAAGGGAAATGAAACATGAGCTTGAATCCAGGGGAAAACTATTATGTACATTTTACTATGCAGCTGATCACAAAACAGTTGCAGTGTTTTTCATTATATAAAAAAAGCCAACAGATACATTAAATGCAGATTAAACTGAGAAACAAAAATGAGCGAAAAAGAATGATCCATATCTATAGCAATCGAAAACTATTTTTGACACGTCTAGATTAAGCATAAAAGATATTATGCTAATATATGGCAATATACATTTTTTACACAAAAGTACTATGTGCTGGAAATAGTTACATTATTCGCTAAAAATGGATGATAATATTTTGATAGGACATTTTTTCTTAGGTGGCCTTATCTTCCACACAAAATTCCAGGTTTTAATTAATGAGTGATGTTGTTTTAAACATTAGGTGTTTTCCATAGCCAACAGAGCTAAAACATTTCATCAACAACATAAATCACAGCTGCTATCTGCTTGTATAGATGAATTCATGCTATTTCATGCTGTTCAGTTCTAAGTTTATTTTCTCTGGAGATGGTTATTCTTCATTCTATTTCTACAAAGTCGCTAATAGTGTCTTTCCTTAAGGTTTCAAATATGGTGTACAGTCCTGCTATGTTACTGTACGGTGTAGCATGTCATTAACGATGCAACAACGCACATCATTTACCATTTGATTTTCTGATCATATCTTATGCCGATAACTGCTGACCATCACTTCATACTGCTTATTATTATAGAATATACTTCACTGACTTGTCCCAAAAAATTCTGTCACATCTAGGTCGATTGTCGGTGTAACTCTTGTGCTTGCTTCTGGGAAAAGAAGCTTAAAGTAATATCAGAATTAATCAGATTATCAGAATTATGTTTAGCAGAATCTGAAGGTTACAAACTGTTCAGAAAGTACACACTGGAGCTCACAGGCTTATAGTTTTCTCAGAGGAACACATCCGTGTAGATATAAGATCAGAACAAGGCACGTGAGACAAGTATGGACTCCATCTACAACGAGTTAATCTCTACAATTCCGCTGCTGATTTCATTTCTTTATTTTCATCATCTCCTGGTTTGGTTATAATCGTTTAAATATATAAAAAACCTGTAGCTAAAAGGTTTTAATAAAACATACGTTGAAAGGTATAGACTACTGTAAACATAACACTTAAAAATTTGACGCCAAAATAATATCACAAAACTGAGTTTAGAAAAATGATTAATTAGATTAGAATTAAAATGAGCAATATTTAATATATGATGTTGAGGAAGGAATCTAAACAGAATGAAATAAATGATTGTTCGAAAACAGCTTGAGGTTGTACAATGTGGCATAAGTAAAGTTTATTGCCACATAGAGCGGCTGGCCACAAGGCTGGCCACAGAACTGGAAAGAATAGATTCCCAAAAGCCCACTGTGAGATTTCCTATGTTCCCCCTCCGGATAAAGCGTATTGGGTCAACAGCCTAAAGAGGAGGCCCCCCCAGCCCTGTCTCACAGCCATTCCACAACAGCCACAAAGGTGGGGGGCTTGTTTCCTCCCAGCAAAATGTACCCTCTTCCCATTGCTACCACCTGTTCTGGAGCTGTCCAAGGCCGGCTCGGAGAGTGACGGAGCTGGCGGCCTTTGCTTCTTCAGTCCTACCTACTGAGCCATCATTGGCTTTCCAGGCTGCATCATTCAGTCTGCTTCCATTCTCCCAGCCAATCACAGCCTGCCATCTGGTGCGGAGCGTCTCATTGGAGCTTCTTCTATTTAGTTAAGTGCGGACTGTCAAATTACACGTAGAGCTCTTGGAACCAAAATACAAGGCGGCTGCTCGTCCGTAATTATTATGGATGTTGATTTTCTGGTTTAAGGTTTCACAGTTAAGCATACCATTAACAGGACACAAAATTAACAGAGGTAACGGTCGCTTCAAAATTCTTGCTGCAAAAATAACACTACAGGGAATAAAGGAGTACATGGAGAAAAGGCACAGACAGGACAGATTTTTCAATTCAAACTCAATACTTTGTAGCCATAAAGTAGCTAAGGGGAATAAGACGACAAAACAGATAATGATGCCAATAACGGCTGAACGTCCCCATTTAAAAAAATGCGCATTTGTCTTTTAAACCGGAGGGTATTACTGCTCTAGCAGATTCTGGACAATGAAAATCACTAAGATTATACAACACGGTGGTGGCATTAATCTCTTAATCCAAAGCCTTTTGCATATTTTGTGCACTACTTAATTAGAGTTATAAATGACTACCGTGTCAAGTTAGATGCTATTTATGAGGTTAAAACTTTTAAGTACAGCAACAAAAAAGAAGATTAAATATCAGACTTCAGTTTTCACTGCAATTGTGTGTCGAGCGCTGATGCACTTTTACTCAAAAAAAGAGATTCGTTTGGTATTGAGAATAATGTTTTCCGCACGCGATTCGTGAAAGCCATTTCTCAACCTGTCTTCCTGGTGTCTTATCTGCTGATGCATCCCCACATATTAAACGAAGTAGCAGCACAGTGACTCTATTGTCATCACTGTGGGGTAAGACTTGTTCCTGGAAAAAAAAAGTTACCTTTAACTGCTGAAGGACAGAGCAAACATGTGACCAGTTTCTACTGCACCACTAGACTGACAGTGCTGTGATTTCTCCCCTGTACCAGACACAGACACTTCGGAAACTGCAACCCGACAACAGAACATTGCTTGTGGCCGGAACTTAAGTGTCACAGACGAGCATCCATAGCAAAATAAATAAATAAATAGATAAGAAAGACAAAGCCTGCAGGCGAATCAGCTTCAGCCAAATTCAGAGCTGACACCGCAATGGTTAAGAATCATTTCCACCATTTATAGTATGGGGTGGAAAAAAAAATTGTAATTAAAATGAGCTCCGCCTGGCACAAATGGCCTACTGCTGAACAGAATCACACACGCTGAGCCTGATAAGCAAATATCGACTTAGCTGATATAAAATATCTCGGTTTGCTCCCTAAAATCCAGCTTCATTTTCAAATTCAGTGAACATTAGAAAAATGCTTTATAGCATAATTCAATGAATAAACTAAAGGTTTTGAAAAGGGCACAGAATATATAAAACAAATACACAAGGTTTCAAAAGGGCACAGAGGATAAAGTAAAAACAAATATCTTTCACAGATATTAAGTTCCTAGTAGAATACTGAACATTATAAAGGTATATTACGACGCTTGGAATTAACTAGAAAAACTCATCTCACTTGTATTATCTGGAATACTTATAACGAACCATGATGATTTCAAAAACAAGAAAGATTAAATTCAGAGAGTAATGTCAGAGCTTATGAGAAATGAACAGAGGTAATGTTATGTATTCTGTAAACAGCAATTAGGTATTCATTAACAGATCTCCACAGAACAGGATTTCTAGCCTCTCGTCACCCGTTCCCCACTCACTGGGGCTCCACTCACGTTGCCTGGCTACAACCACATACCAGCTATCGCAGGGACGATGCCTCCGTGTCTGTACGGCAGGCCTCGTCTCATTAAACCCATGTTTTAAATTAATTTCCTCCACACACGATGAGCTGTGTCAAAAATGGCCAGTAATAATGTATTTCAGTGGGCCTTCAAAAACTGGCAAATTAAAGATCAAATGAATATATGGTGCATGCAAATTACAAATACGACGGTTATTAAGTTACAAAATGGATATATATATCATTATTTATGCCGTGGGAATTTCAGTTGTTTCTTTAAATTGGAATTAACCGTTATGTCACAGCTAAGGAGAAGAGCGTAGCAGCAGCTAAACTGTAAAAAGGTAGGTTTACTGGTTAATGGGAAAAAAAAAAAAATTCAGCAGCGTTTTAATAAGCAATCAGTGTAGTGAAACCACAGGTAGCAGCGTGAAGCTGTCACGGTGAGTTTGTCGGGTCCAAGGCAAACGCGCGTGATGGATAGCAGGGAGTGGACGAGGTGTAATAGGAAGACCGCAGCACTGGGCAGGACGGGGCACAAAGCCGTACCGGTGAAGCCCATAAGTGCGCCCTCTCTCGCCTGTGTGCGGAGACCCTCCTCATCCTGGTAGTCAATGTAAACAAGGTCAATAGCCTGCAAGCCAAATGCTTTCGTCGTCACCACGACTTTCTGCCGTGCGTACAGCAGCTCTAGAGCATTCTTCGACCTCGTAGCACCTAGAATACATATGAACGCATACCAACAAAAGAGATCAAAACGCATAAGGAAAATCAGCATCCGATGCATGACGGTACCTACGCTACAAATTCTATGATGTGATTCTTGGTGATGCGACACTCATAAATAAAAATAGTTAAATATTTTTTAAGTGTAGCTATATTAACGGTAACCAGGTAGTAAAGGAAATGAAAAATTATTATTTTTTGACCGTAAACACAGTTGGAGAAGCATTATTTACATTTTAAATTGAATGAAGGTTATACATATATTGCAATCTTATACATATGAGAAAAAAGACATAACTATATATAAAATATTGTATACATATATACCAATATTATATTATTTATATTGTATGGGCTTACATGTGCACATATACATTTATTTTTAAATAAATCAAATATACCAAAACCCATAACAATACTTCAAGAACAGAGGGACCAAGAACCTATGCTGGCACAGAAGTCATCGGAACCGAAGACCACGCCGTCGTGGTGCAGGCCGACCTCGGGCCCAAGGCGGAGGAATTCCTCGCAAACAGCCTGTGAGAAAGAGTGGAGAAAAACAAAAGGAGTGAATGAGTGTGCAGCCAGAGGAAGCTTGTATGCTGGCATCCTGACAACTCTCCCGAATGAAGCGTCTCGTGTTACCGGCACTATTCCCACACTTGTAGCCCCCTCTCCAACACGCCGTGGCTCAACTCCCGAAGAACACAGTTTTAGGATTAAATCGGACGAGCAGAAAGGAGACTCCACTTTGTGGTAAAGAAAAACCGGCCAGCTGTCAACTAAAGCCAACTGATATCTCTGTCATATCCTTCACTGCTGAATTTTTTCCCCTTCCCTCCAGTTGAAATCAAGTGAACCTGCTGAAGTATGTCCATTACACTGACTACTGCAAAACAAGGCTCCTGGGGGGGGGTTAGGGTTGGGGGGGGGCTGGAATCTGATACGCAATTGTGTCAGCAATGGAGCAGTTGGAATTTGTCTGATGCTTTTGTTGGGTTCCAAATTAATTTCACTTCTCGCTGTGACACAGCGATATTTCGCTGTCATGGCTCTGGGATTCAGCCTGGCTAAACCACGAGCAGAAGTCCCCAGAATAACCAAACAAAGCGAGGAAGAAAAAACTAAAAAAAAAATCAAAAGAGAGAGGACTGCATGTTTCCTCACAAAGACCCCAAAGGTGCCCTTTCCCCTGCTTTTGTGAAGGTCACAGAGGGGAGAAAAAAAACCCTTCTGAATGATCAAGTTTCTTTACATACGGTAGAGTAAGACGGTGATTCCCTTTCTTTTTAAGACTGCCAATTATTTTATGTAAAACTGATTCAGTAAGTTATAGAAAGTTAGATAAAGGACCATGGTGGCCTGGTACGCCTTATTCATGTTGTCTTGAAAACAGGAAATAAAAACAAAACAAACAAAAGACTCTTCAGAAGTTGTCGCTACGTGAATATCTTTGAAGGCAATAACATGTTTTTCAAGAAGATATTTCCCCTCGTTCAGAGGTGAGATGTCTACAGAATGCTTGGGGTTAATGGATGCTGTTAACTGACCTTAAAATTGAGCAGGCCGACTGCACTCTCCACAAATGTCACCAGGCGAATGGGCTCGGTCAGAGTTCTCCCTTTCATATGGTGTTGAAATCTGTCCATGAACTGAAACCAAACACACACACACACACACACACACAAAAACTGCTCATATCTCAATATTTTAAAAGAACCCTCAGAGTGAAATGGGAAGTTGAGAGCACTAGATTTATATCCACATTGCATAATGCTGCAGCAAATTTCAGGTAAAAATAAAAAATAAATAAAAATCCAAATCACAGGTCAGGAAAGACAGTTCTTAAGCTGCAGCTTGTAACATTCTTTTATAAAGAAACAGATAGGATACGTTATTTAAAAAGTTTTGGGCACATTTTCACAGAATGTTGTTAAACGGTTCAAAACATAAGCATGTAGGAAAACTACAACACAGGCATGCGTAAACAGATGGTACGTAACTCTAGTTAAACATTTACTTTACTACATCTCAAATTTTTTCTATCATTATCTTTTTCCCAGAAGCCCTTCAAGAAAATAATACATACTCAAGTTTGCACTAAAAGATGAATGCGTCTACAAAAGTGATATCTCCCCCTGTCTGTCTTATTTTCATTTAACTAGTTCTTATCCAGTCCTGAATCCCCTAAACAGAGTGACTTAGGTGACAAACTGAGTTTGATATGACTCTTAATGATTCACACTAATGTTTTAGTTTTCATTTAAAAAGGCATTAAAATGAAGCGGAGTTCTTTGAAGACCAAAGCGTTCCAATTTTTTCCAACAGACCAGTTCACAGCGAGCTCTGGGCTGCCAGTAGGGTAGCCCAAATTCCAAAATCTATCATCTGGAAAGACACAAAAGCTCCCTCAGTTAGATTGTTCCTTTCAAAGCAAGTTTAAAAAAAAGGAAGAAGAGAAATCCCTAAAGTGGAAATCTGTTATTTCTTTTGCTGTCTCTTCCATCCGTTTCTACACGGATGGAAATGGGATGAAAATATCCTCAGGTAAGTGAAAATTTTTCCTTTTCACTTTACAAAATAATGGCAAAAATATTGCAACCACACGTTTGTTTTTAACTCACATATTCCTTCATTGGATGATTTTTAAGGGGAATTTTAATCATCTCCCCATTCAATCTCAGTTGGATAAATCATATCTGAGAGATTTGCATAAATATAAACCATGAAAGACTTTCATCTTCAAAGGGGTTTTCAAGACCCAATGAGCTTTGTACTGTAATCAGAGGTCACAACCCCCGCAGGAGTAAATGCTGCTATGGCAACATACAAAGTAACGCTGGAGGCTTAGCATAATATTGTCCCTCGCAGAAAGAAAATTGTGTTCCCAAACAGGGACACTTGTTTGGTGGCAGCTCAATTTCCTGATATTTTTGAGAATTATTTTTAAGACAAAAAAAACAATAAAAGAACTCTTTTATTTTCCCCATGCACTAACTGCCTGAATCACTACTGCACAATGCGCCACTCTCTAGCTGAAACAAAGGGCCACAAGTTGAAATTATATACGAGCCCTTAACTGGGCTATGATGGAAAGGGCTATCAGGGTGTCTTTGAGCGATAACAAATTACAGGTACATCCTTACAGGTCGTGGTACACGGATAACTCTTCGTGTAAACATTTATTTCCTCTGGTGCGACTGAAGAGCCGGTCAAGTGTTCAGGTTTTTTTTTTTGTGCAAAGACATCCTTGTTGTTGTTTAAGGAGCATTACTTTGGGGGTCTCTATTGTGGCATTATTAGATGGTGTTCTGGTTTCAAGAACCACGGTCATTCTAGCTGTCAATTAGCCCGTGTGCTCATGCCCCTTCAGTACTTATCTAGCATTAAGTAAAACACCCCCCCCCCCCAACCCCACCCCCGATTTAAGGCCAGATCCACCATTTTCGGCGTTAAATTGCAGACCCCGGGACAGAACATTTCTCGCTGAACCCATCGAAAGATGTGAGTGAGGGGAGAAATGGAGAGGCGGAAAGCAGGCAAGTTTCAATTAATTTCCTTCATAAGGGAGCTGGG
>JAODLD010000001.1:42042288-42049788 GCA_026781065.1 Mormyrops boulengeri
AGTTCACAACTTCCTGCTCCTTGCCCGACGTTGCCGTACGAGCCCGACGGAAACCCCCCCCCCCCCCCCCCCCGCCCCCGTACCTAGTAAAGGGCCTGGGATTATTTCCAGGCTCTTTCATAATGACTGTGGAGCTACAGGGAATGGCCACATTCTGTGCTGTATGGTGTAGCCTGTACAACGCACTGTGAATCGGGCAGGGTGAAGTGGGGAGGGCGGGGTGAGGCAGGGGGTGTGTGTGTCCGCAACGACAAATACACACAAGAGTGACCCATATGGAGGCGATCAGGAAGCAAGCTGTTTCATGATGTCACCGTCTCATGACCTGTGAGTAACTGACATCCGTGCAGCAAACTTTTATAAGAAGCCGCGGGAATAATTTGCCTTGAAGTGAAGCCTGTCGCCGATGTCTCTGCCTGTCTTAGCGGAACAGACACTGTGGCATCCGGTCAACAGCCCGGAGAGGGTGTCATGTCAGCAGAGTCCCATTTCCGAGGTAAAATCACGAAAGCCCTCGGGCGCGGATTAAGACACAAGCCTTCCACAGCGCTACGCCATGTATTTATGTCTTAAAACCTTCCCATTAAATATCACAATTACCCCCCCCCCCCCCCCAAAGTGAAATAAAAATTCCATGCTCTTCAATAATGGGTTTTATGATGTCTATGTTTCCCGTTGTTTTCCAATCGCTGCCAAGCACATGTCAAGGTTTTTTTTAAGTGTTGGCTTTCCTGGAGTACCACAGTGGGTAGAGTTTGGAATCGCTCTCATTTCTAGACATCTCCGACCTCCAAGTCAGATTTCAAAATGTCATCTGCTCCTTGAGCGCACGCCAAGAAAAACAGAGCCTACCCCCTCTGCCCAGCTACAAGGATCAATTCCCATTTTACAGAGAAAAGGAAAAGTTTGTTATTCTTCCTTTGAAGGGACCTGTGGTTTCCTCTTACTTCATGAGTTTATATACGAGAACCGCTGTGTTCTTTATACCGCGTATGTGGCTGGGGGGGGCTTAAAATGTCATGGATATTTTTAGTGTTTCTCACTCTTCTTGTTTGGCCGAGTTTAGAATTTCCTACCTCACCCCAGAGCCCTCTGGGAAAACTTTCTGCATCACCAGCATTTGACTTCAATATATTTTGTAGGCTGTGGATGTTTTAAAATCGATGCGTCTGTAGCAGGAATCGTTACGCCAGAAGACTGCTTCATATCCGCCAGTACTTGCCATACTCATACATATGACAGATTAAAGAAAGCAGCCTTTGACTGGTTTTCAGTTCCTCTTTGGGCTTTGCTGCCTCTAGTGCCCACCCTTGCCACCAAAGCCCCTCCATCAGGGCTTGTTTTTGCATTGTTGTACCATTGCTCGCTGCCCATGTTACAGCATTAGTCGCACCCAAGGTCTGGCCACCTTCACAACCACAATCATTCACCTTTCTCAAAAGAGCGACTGTCTGGACAATCGCACGATCAAAATTCCGGAATACTGGAGAACAAGAACACATAACAGAGATGCTGTATATGGAGGAGCCCACTCACCCAGTGCACTTCCGCAGTGTCCTCCACCTTGGGCAGCATCAGAGCTGGAGGCAGAAGCTCCGCTTGGAGGATAACTGACAGGTCGAGGTCGGCCAGGCCGCTGGACACGGAGTTGACCCGGACGCACTTTTCTGTGCGGCCCAAGTTCAGTTCCGGAAGCATCCTTCGGATGGTCTCCCGTGCTTCTTCCTGCGAGGGCAGAAATGAACCACGCTGATAACTACACAAAATGAAGCACAACATTTAGCTGTAAAAACGTTTGCAAAAACTCTTTTTACAAAATGTGTTTCTCTGGTTCCAGTAGACAATTCAGGTTCTCTCAGCGTATCCAGATGGCACCAAATACAGCTCATTCATTTTTCCAGCAAACTGTAAGAAAATCATTATTTACAGCCTGATACTGAAAAGCATACCCGGCATAAAAGCATCAACATTTACACAAAAACACACACATGTAGGCGACATTTTTGGACTGACAAAGAAGGGGTTAAGGGTTCGACAGAATAGTCATCATCAGGATGACGAAACCAAAAAATATTCTTAAAACGAACAATTCAGTGAACTCATAAAACATTTTCAGAGGCAAATTAATGTTTTATTTTTTTCCTCAGCTCTCCAAACAATTTATGAACTGCGTTGGTTCTGAAAAGAATTTATGCAATACACAAACCATTTGAACGCTCAATTGACAACAAGCATGTAGGACAGCGAACACAAGAGAAAATGTTTCTAGGAAATTGCATTTTGGTATGCCCGTCATATGGAACACTTTTAAAGCAAAAGGAAGACACTATTCATGAAATAGATAAATTTAGGAACTATTTTAGTGTTTACAAACAGCGTGACACAAAAGATTTTAAATAAAAGATTCTGTTATCTTAACACATTAAAATTGCACTACAGGGAAAAAAATAATGCATCATGTCACTGACTTTGGAGAGAATTAATTTGTTTAATTTAAGGGTTGCCGAGAAGAGGGTGAAGCTGCTTTGTAGGAATAAAGTATAAATCAAGACATATAAGGGATGTTCTTGACTGGCATGTGCATGCGCCACAAAGACAGGACTCGGCGCCATCACTGAGTTTCTCATCAGCTTATATAGTTTACTTACTCGCAACACAGGGTGACTTACAAACGAAGGCATTGAAACAAGAGGACAGGAAGAGAAGCAAGGCAGGAGATGGGGATGGAAGGGCGAAAAAAAAAAAATATATCAAAGTCAGTCCTTACTCCTGCGCCTATCAGTGTCACAACAGCACACGCCTGGTGATTCAAAACAGATGTCTGTGTTTGGGAGGGGATTTTGGGGGGGGGTCTACTTTGGCTGAAATGTGGAGGTTCTGTGGAAAAAAATGTGGTGCTAGTTAAGCGCGGTGAGGAAACGGTAGCTTAGGAGTTAGGAGTCAGGTCAGATCAGAGGCGAGGCCAGCCGGTGTGGGACGGGAGCTGGAGGTAATTAGCAAGACTCCTCGGACAGAGGGGACAGAGACGCAGGGAGGCTTGAAAGGGAACCGGAATAATGAAGCGCAAAGGTTAATGAAACCTGAATGAGAGGAACTTTGGGTTCGGTCATCCTCGCACCATTCACAAATAAGCCTCCGCACAAAACACACCCCCAGACTGCTCTCCTCTGAGCCTTTCTCACACAGAATAGTGTGAGGAAAATGTGTGTGTGGATGGGGGGGGCAGCTCTTATGAAGGACAGGACAGGGCTGTGAAGCCTTAGCAGTCACGCTTCTCGCTTTGGCGGTAATATGTTGTCTCCCGGTTAAAGAGCCACGGTTTGGACAGGCGATAAAGTACTGAGGTGATCCTTCAGCACCTTGTCGCAAGGTGTAGCACTCAGCGTCACATGTCCGTGTCGCGCGGTCACGGAGAGGCGGGCGTGAACCCAGCACTTGACGGCATCCGAAGTGTGCAGCCGATAGAAACTCTGCAAGGTGAAATCTGCGGCACATAATCCCATATAAGAGATCGGGCATTTTTTTTTGCTGCCAGCACTAAGTGCGTACAAAATCAACCTCCCACATCAGGTGTGCAATGTTATTAAGATTGGATAAAAAGCATTCTATTCTTCAGAGTTCAATCCTCTGTACAGCCAACAAATACATTTTCTTAGAAATTTATGCTAAGCATCCCAAGTCTTTTGGCTCTCAGTGTAATGAATAAGGAATAGTACATCTCAACAGGCAATTATTCACTACTGTTCAAAGTCGACAGGTAAGGTTCTCTGTTAATTTGTGGTTTACGACTCATAAGGAGTACAGATCCTGTGGACTGAGACCAAGTCGGAGCTCCAGTAAAACGCAAGGTTTTACATTAATGAGTCACATTCTGACAAACAGCTCCAAAGCTTCCCTTCACAGCACCCTGCATCCCACAGTCCCTGTGATATACAAAGTTTTAGCCGTCTTTCATTCCCTCTATCAATTCCGCCACTATATCTTGACATATGAAAGCACGACAGCGAGCACGCGAGATGCTTAAGAAACACGCGAGATGTTCTTTTAACTCCGGTAATCCTGAATGCCTCAAAGAGGTCCACTACAAAAAAAAAAAGTACTGAGAACTTCATATTTAAGCTTCCAGCAGAGTCCAAAGACCAAAAAAAAGAAAAAGAAGAAAAACTGAACATTATTCTTGCAGATTACACAGACAGAGTAACTATGCAAGACAGGGCGATATTCGCACGGCAGATCGATGTAAACACCGGTTTGTGCATGCCGTTGTCATGTGTGCACGGGAGCGCCGTAGGTGGCGACAGCTCATGCAGAAGGAGAAATCCAGGGGACCTTTTCACTTCCCTCATCCAGAAAAAGAAAGAGAGCGTGACTGTGTGCTGAAAAAGTGGACCCTGTCACTCCTGTCTCTGGAATGCCAGAGAAGCCAGTGTACACACACATAAATACACACACGCACACGGGCGTGCGGCGAGCTGCTGCCACATTTCTGGGGCCTCTCTGTTGATAATTACATTTAAACCACAAAACAACAGATTATTACAAAATAAAATGAATAGAAATCTGGCACTTCTACTTTCTTAAATTGAACTTTACCTCAGCTGAATTCTGGAAGTGAAAACACACAGATGTACCTGCTTTTAAAACTGAAATCCGATGCAATTCAGGCCACGCCTCTGAGCTTGCCGAGTCACAGGGTGCTGCAGCTGGTTTTTTTTTATAACCAAAAACTATGAGTCATCGTTGGGTTCTAGTCACCAATTTCTGTGCACTGCGCTGTTCCATTAGGTATGAGGTATAGCAGACAGGCAGAAGGTCTCTTAAGCACCATCTTGTTGGCCAGGTGACCATCTGATCACTGGGAAAAGGGCTTTCCCAAAAAGGAAAAAAAAATAACATGTGTAATTAGCTGTTCTACTATGAAATACGGTGTTATTTTCCATTTCCTCAAAAGGAGAGAACATATCCTATCATGCTCTGCTTTTGAGACATGCAATACTTGGGGTCCAAGCACAGGGTCACCCATTATCATTCACTGAAATTGACTAACAGTAGAGGGACAGGTTACAATTTATGCACACTCCCTGGGATTTGAACCTGTGACCTTGGTGCTGTTAGTGCAAGGCTCTACTTGTTGAAGTACAGGAGCTGTAATTTATCTAATGCCCCCGGAGCATTTTTCAGGGGGCTAAGGGCCTTGCCGAAGAGCCCCACAGTGACGCAGTTACTCTGCCAAGAATGGGATTCGAACCTGCGACCTTCCGATCACAGGCACAGACAGCTAACCTGCTGAGCCGCTAGGCATGCGGAGTATTTAAAAGTTCCCCAGATAGAGACATTTTCAACTTCCAGCTGCTTTGTTATAGGTGAGGTCTCATAGTCTCGCTCTTTTTCTCTTCTCTTTTTTCTTTCCTTACCCTGACGGCAGAGGTAAAAGTCTGTGAAATCTGATTTCCCACCGCCAAGGACAACATTATTCTCAGACGGGCTTTGTGAGAGCCGGCTTGCCTACAGAATGGCGTCTCTGGACAGCAGTGGGCCCCTCCACGCTTTACTGTACGCTTTCATGCTACTCTTACCGCTACTGTCATTTTACGGCAGAATTTTGCCCCCATCTCCCCATGAAAACATTCCAGCACCATTATACGGTCTGCAACACCCCCCCCCCCAAGTGCCAAGGAAAATAAGGGCTTGTAATTTGATAATGAGAGCTGGAGAAGGCTCGTCCTTTTCTCTGCGCCTCAGCGTTTTGCGATATGCCGGCCCGCCGCGATCTCCTGATGCTTCTGAGAAGGCTCCGTGAACCGCATGAGGGACGGACTCGGGCCCTCGCTGAGGGCGACCTCTAGTGAGCACCTGTGGGGTGGGCCCAGGGGCGGCAGAGAGGCAAGGGATACCCTGACAGATTCAGAGTACCAGCACCTTAAATGGGCCGCGGAACACGAAAATGATTGCTGCTCTGCAAATTATACCGGGGGGACCGGTATTTCTTCAGAGTGAAAGTGACGACCTTAGAAGGGGGGGCCAAGGTGACAATTTGTCAGGGGCTCAGAATTTGTAGCCATGCCCCCGGGTGCACAGACGGATCACAGTAACGTCCTACGCCAATATGTTATGTGCCCACGAAAATATGGCTGAGCCTCTGATAAATTCTTCTGAACAGGCCCCCCCCTCCTTCTCCAAAGTAAATCTGCCAATATCCACCCTCATAAAATTTATGTACTTAGTGGCCGCTTTTATCCAAAGCGACATTAGACCTGAAACCAGGGTCAGATGGTCCGTGGTGCAACTTGGGGTTAAGGACCTTGCTGAAGGAGCCAATGGTTACATCACTCTGTTGATGGTGGGATTTGAACTGGTGACCTTCTGATGAGAGCCGCAGCGTCCTAACCTGCTGAGCTGCATACCACCCCTTACTCACTGGCCCCCTCTAGTGCGTGTGGGCCCCTGAAAGCCGTCCACTTTCTCGTCCGTATGGACAGCCCTGTATATAGACACTTAGGAAAAGGAATTTCCCCAGTGGGCCCGCAGTGTGAAGTGACTGGCCAAAATGGCTCCCCCCTCAGGGATGGAAGGCCTGAAGACTAGGCCAGCAGCAGGGTGAGATGAGTCACCGAAAATGGCTGGCCGCCATTCTGCACGACGTGGCAGAAACACAGCCGCCGACATTCGCTGGTACCTGAAAGCCACCACCTGAACACGAGTAGTAGACATTACTGCCGCCAGATCAGTCATTATTTGTAACACACACGTGAGAACTGGTCTACCCTTTAAAAGTACATTAGTCTGGAGTGGGTGCATTTACGGCGTACAAGATTTTTTTGTCTCCCCCCCCCCCCAGATTCCAGCTATTAAGGTTGCTGCAGCACCTGCTCCCAGAGCCCGAAATCAAATAACACAAGCTGCTTTAATTGTTCAAAATGACTTGGAGGTATTCACATTTCAATAGACGGACTTGAAAAGCTGGTAAAAATTGCCGGGTGGCCAGATACCATCCAGAGCTTGGCATTTCCCCAGGAATTAAATAGATGACACTCACGCAATGCTTGTGCACTCATATCCCCTGGCTGCCTGTATCATCCCACCACGGATGACGGCAAAGCTTTCTCCTAAACAGTATGGAGATGTGCTCCTGTTCATCTCCATGATGTTCTATCAGTTTGCTGGTTTTTGGGTGAAGAGTAAGCACTAAGCTACACAAATGATGACATTCAACATCACCTGCCACTACAAGAGACTAGCATCAAGATGGGAAACTTCTTTTCCTTTTCAAGAATGCCAGCATGTTGCGTTAAATTAAAATCACACTCCAGCAAAGCTGACTTATCCAGAAAGAATACGTCTTTTTGCTGGGTGATAAATGTCCAGGTTTACTGTGCAAGACATGTCGGAAAATCTGTCACATTTGTGCACGTCTTGCGTAGTACAGTGTCTCAAGAGAGGCACCGGATTTTTGTCAAAGGCAACAAGAAAAACATGGAGACTAACGGGCAGGTCGCGACG
>JAODLD010000001.1:42052880-42068347 GCA_026781065.1 Mormyrops boulengeri
GCCCCCCGGCCCGGGGCCGCGGCCCCCCCGCGGCCCGGCGGCGCGGCGGGGGGGGGCCCCGCCCGCCCCCCGGGGGGGGGGGCGGGGGGGGGCGGGCACTGAGTCACCGAGCGGCTGTCACCACAAGCGCAATCGCAGACGAGGCCAAGACGCTGCAACCTGGGAAACACTGCGGAGCCCTTGATTCGCTTCACGTTAGCAACATACGCCGCGCTATGTTTTTAATACCTATAATATAAAACTGTGTCACGCGGCCAGCACACACATATTTGTCATTTCCAAACCATTCAAAGCACATACGTTCGCGAGCCTTGCAACTTGGGAATACGACAGATTGCCAGACCGTTGCCCGCTTTTAATCAAAACTGACCGGAAGGTTCCGGTTAAATTATTGCACGCGCCATGTGTGTAACATCTCTGCCGCAATTTCGCAACCAAAATGTAGGAAACCATCCAACAAAAACAGCGCATGGAAATCAAACACTGGCAAAAAATGTAACTCTAACAGATAACTGGCAAATTCCCTCCGCAAGCTCACATTTAAAAGTACACCTCTAAAATGTCCATATACTCGTTCATTTACGGTTCTTTGGTTAACGGTGATGCTTTATAAACTGATTATTCTTTGGGGCCGATATAATTTATTTAACAGAAAGCTAAAAAGATTATTTCCAAGCATGAACAAAATAGCAGCGCTTATTGGATGACAACGTTATTTTCCAGGGATAGCAATTAGCATTTTTATCGCAAAGCTAATTCTATCAGCATGGACAGGAACACGGGCGACGCACGGAGAGGCTGCTCTGACTACTGAGTCCCATTTCTAATGCCATTTTCTCCTCCTTCAGATCACCAACACTTAATATTCGCCGGCAAGATAATCCTATATAGGCAGAACCTAGCTACTGCAATGATTGATATAAAAGAAAACATTAAAATAGTATTACCAGCATATAAAATGGGATACATTAATACTACAGGGATCACAGGAAGGTTCTCTTTAACTCTTTATTAAGATTAAAATATATATTTTTAAATAATGGCAAAACAATTTTAACAAAAAATCGAAAGTTTATTTGGAGGATCTTTTTTTTAAATTATTTTTTAAGTATGTGGTGTTTATAAATAATAGAGAAATGGAGGATGTGTTATCATTTTGTGTTCAATCACCTCTCCATACCTGAGGGCTTAAGTTGTCTTTCAAACCCGGCTTTTACTTCGCCAGGAATTGCCTGGAGCAACCTGGCCAATCCTTATTATCAAGCTTCCGTTAGATGACTTTCTAGCCAAGTCCTCCTCTGTATCCCTTTCTCCAATCAGCATTTCACAGGGAGCCAGCCGGCCTCTATGGCAATGCGATGTGGGGGGGCCGGGAACACTTTTAACCTGCTGCATCTGCCCGTGTCCTGCTGTTTGCCCAGTGTGACGTGGTCACCTTGTTTCAAGTCAATGCAGAAAAGGGGCCATTCTTTCCTTTCTTGCAGCATAATGGTGAGAAAAAAATGAAGTTGTTTTAATTATCTCACTTAGGTAGTTTTCTATTGAGAGATTAAGGACTCACACCTGTTTATTCAGGAGAGGGGAGGACAAAAAAAAAGAAAAGAAATGGAATCAAAAGCAAAACTTAGCCCTGAGTTCCGGGTGGAGTGCACTGAAAGGTAAAATTATGCGGGGCTAAAATGATTCTATGGTAGGCTACACAGGTTTAGTTTTGTGGAGCTAACTGTAAGAAATGTGGAGATTGGGGGGTCATAATTCCCTCGGGCGTGTTGGGGGGCACCTAAGGGGACCGTACCTTTTTGCTGGTCGCGACCCCATCCTCGCAGTCCAGCACGGCGCAGTCGGCGTCCAGCGAGGCGAGTTTGCGCAGCTTCCTCTCGTCGTTCCCCGGGACGTAAAGCACGGCTCGGCGCGGCACGTAGTGTAACGTGTGCTGCGAGCGCCGGGCGTGAAGGCCTGGCGGCGGTGCCGACGGTAGCAGTGTCCATGCCGAACGGCAGCGTAGGCCTCTGTCAGGGCAGAAGGAACAGGATCCCATATGTGACCCACCACCAAACATTCTTACTAATGGCAGGGTTGAAAAATAACAAAAAAAAAAACAACATTGTAACGTTGGCTCACCATTGTTCAAGGGACCGGCAGAAAAAATATGGATACCAAATTATGTCATTTCCTGCATCATTGCAAAATGATAAACAACAAAAACTACATCTGTGCCAGAAAAGTAAATATTACTAGCTTTTATTTTGTTAATTTTATTAGAAGCAGGTTTTCTGCCCTTTTTGTGGTGGGTAGCTTAAAGCTAGTTAACAAATCTACTGATTTGGCAGAATACCCCTCAAAATGCATACAAAAACCAATATGGACAGAGTCCATAGCCCCAGTACTAATGCTGTGCCTGAGTTTGGCTCTCAAATCTCCATCAGCATTCTGGGTCAGTACGCTGGCTTCAAAATCGACAGGACGCTAAAACATTGTAACTTTCCCCGGATCTTTAACTCGGTACAAAAAGTTTGTTTTTCTTTCGGATCCCCATTCAAGTGGGGAAGCGACGCTGACCTGAGCTTTGAAACAGTTTATCACAGGCAACATCAGAGGCGATTGTTCTGCTCTCACCCTAATGCACAATGGCTTAGCAGATACAGCTGAATCAATCTATTAAGAGCCAGGCTAAACTGGGAGACAAAGAGAGAGAGTGACTGATAGGACGGGGGAAAAAAGGGATTAGAAGGCCCACAAAATAATTAAAGTTTGGACTACACAACAAATTTGCATAATACTTGGTACTAATTACTGGTGGAAACAGGAGCGTAATTGTTGTAAACAGTGCTAGTATCTGAGCAAACACCAGGGGCAGAGCCCAGAGGCCAGGGTCCTCATTCATACGGAGTCCTGCCTAATGAAAGCACTTGCCCAAACACTTTTTATTGGTTCAGCTGCCTCGCACACATTTTATCACCCGTGCTAATAATCCCAGTTACACTCCTAACATTTTAATTATTTGTTCTGTACGTTCGAGGTTGCTTGAATAATTAGTGCTAATGACCGGCCAAAATAACCGGGATCATATATATCTAATTACAGTCGGGCACAATTCTCGCTTGCCTGCGTTTTTTTCCATTCTGCTCCAAGGGATAATATTTGTTCATCGCATTTTTTTTGTGTGTGTGTGTGTGTGTCCTGCCTCGAGAAAAGCAGCAGAATGGGGACAGAAGGAAAGCAGGAAAGGGGGTAAAGTATCCTCCTTTCTGTCTTTGTTTTCTAAAGAAGCTAAAGTCAGTTCAATAGGTACTTAATCCCGTCATCCACGCTTACAACTGCCTTCCAGTTTCAATCAGGCATAATCTGAAGTACGATGATGCAGCTATATTATGCAATTAAAAGCAATTCAGGTGGTTATTGCTGGAAGCCCAAATACACTGTGTCTCGGCAGGGATCCCAAATGCTATAGTGTTTGAATTTGGATAGTAACAATATCTCCCAAGGGGAAAGGGGAGGAATATGCAGAATCCTCTCCTGGTGTGGACCGTGAAACAGAGGAAAGGGGAGGAACTCGCTGTCACTTGAGAGACAAAAACCTACAGCACCCATATTGATGGGGAAAACAAAAAAGCAAACAGCAAAATTAGAAAGAAAAACAGAGGGTTGCAGCTAGGAGTTGCGGGGTTTGGGGGGGGGCGGGGGGGTGACAGTGGGGAGACCCAAATGAAGTCCTCTACATTCAACTACAGACCATTGTGGGGTGAATGTTAAAAAGCTATTTTAAGTGGCCACTTGAAAGGGGAATAATTTACAATACAAGAGAGAGATGCTCACAAGAGGATGGTAACAGTAATTAAAGAATGGATTGTGTTAAAAAAAAAATAAAACAAAACAGCATCAGTGAAGCATTGCCCGGCTTCAGAAAAAGGCATGGCGGCCGGCCGGGCCCAAAACGTGGCAGCTGGGCCCAAAACATGGCGGCCGGCCGGGCCTAAAACATGGCAGCTGGGCCCAAAACAAAATCAGGAGCCTAACAAAGAGCACGTCCGCGATCCCACGCCCGTTTTCCCTCAGCTCCATTTTTTTATTTATTTTTTTTTATTTGCTTTTTCGACTCAGCGGGGTTTCGTTTTGCTGCACCGCGGCCCCTCCGGGGAACAGGAGGTGGTTACCCCCGTCGCCGCCAGTTTCCTCCCGCCGCGGCCAGATCCCACGCTTGAGAACGATCCCGCGCGCGGCCACCCGAAGCCCCCAGCACGCTCGCATCGCGGACCCTTTTCAACCGTTCTGCGGTTGCCTGGATTTTTGTGAATTCACCTATTTGCTTCCCCGCACAGATCTTACAGGGAGGTAAAACGAGCTTCGACGCATTACCGTGTCGTTCTTTCAGAGCTTATGGGGAGAAAAAAAAAAAAAGAACTGAACACAAGAGAAAAATAACGATAAAGGCACCTGAGAAATCGAGGGGAAAAAAAATGACAGCAACTGTGACACTTTCAGTTTGACACAAAAAGATGATCATTCTCAATTAAAAGAACCAATTAGCTGCAAAGTATAGCCTGAAATCTAAAGCACTGCTTCACAGAGGGGGGAAAAAAAATTCTAACAGACAGCTTAGAGGGAATGAGTTAGAGCCATTTCAGGAAAGCATACTGTACTACAGCCGAGCATGTGTGGTAGGGGAAGGGAACAGCAGTATGTGGAGGACTGCATGTAAACGCAGCCGCATGGCTGCTATGTTTCAGCCGCAGACGTCTCCTGCGGCTGCTGGCTTGTGCAGAGTTTTCATGTTCAGCCACAACAAATTGCTTGAAAGTATTTTCTTTTTTTTTATCATTGTCAGCTGTGTCCATGGCTTTAATGGAGATGGGTAGTGATGGCGAGATTCAGCGTTGACTTTCAGTGAAAAAACACACAAAAACACAACCCCTGATGCTGAGAGAAGCTGTGTCTCTTGGCAAGAAATTGCGCAAAACGCTGAATTTCCAATACATTAAGAAAGACAAAGAATAAGGGTCTGTTTTAAACCTGGAATACAGATACAACA
This sequence comes from Mormyrops boulengeri, assembly GCA_026781065.1. Lineage (NCBI taxonomy): Eukaryota > Metazoa > Chordata > Actinopteri > Osteoglossiformes > Mormyridae > Mormyrops > Mormyrops boulengeri. Next base: position 42,057,910 of record JAODLD010000001.1, read on the forward strand.
TCCCTTTTCTCCAACATACAACTCGAAAAAGGTGGAATACTGCTTCATATTAATGGGCAATAATTGTTTCAAATGCAATGTTTTGTACATCCCTTACAATGAAGTGCTTGTGTTTCATTTATTTTTACTTATTATTTTGATTTATACAGGGTGTCATTCCACAAGAATAAACCGGCTATATCAAAATCACTAATTCAATACAAATGTCTTGCAGCGAGATGTTTTACATGGCAGTTTTAAAAACAAAACAAAACGATAGCTACCCAGAGCCATTTTCTGGCCCCTCGTCTCTCGATCCTCTTCCCCTCTGGGGTGTCCCCTCGACGTCTGACGGCAGATTCTCCTAAATGCTGCAGAAAACTGGTGCGATTTAGGACTTTCGCTGACAATATGCCGCCTGTTTGAGCCCAGCGAGAGAAAGCCACCGCGCCTCATGTTCCTGCATTCAGCGACATCGCCGAACGGTTACACTGCTAGATATGCATTTCTAGGACATCTGTATCCAGAATGACAGACCCATTGTGATACGATAACAATGTAACACGAGAGCAGTTGTAGCTACATGTAACATCATATGACCGTGTTAAAGTGTTGCAAGTAGCATAAAGTGCTCTATGAATATATCATAAAGACTACATTCTTTGGAAAGGAGAACAAAATCTTGGTATGTCTCGTGAGAAAAGTAGGAGGTTGCAATGGTGGATGTTCAGCCTGCAGCAGAAGAGACGGCAGTTCACTTCCGCCACTTAGTTAGTCGTAAAGCTTACTGGTAGAAAACAGTAACACTGGCACCAACTGGAATGACCTTTGTGGTGAAACGTACAGTAGCTCGCTTCAGACAAGTGAATTTCAATTCTTGTTTTCATACATACCGACATCTGTTTGACATTTTCCAGCTATTAAATCACAAAATATGACTTTGGGTTTAACAATCCCTAAAGTAAATCATTTTTAAATCGTTAGACACGGACAGACAAACACACACACACACACACACACACACACACACACACACACAATTTTTTATTTTTTTTAAATCAGGTCAGCTTGCTTGCCTTGAGGGCACTGTGTACATATTTATGGGTCAAACTTCAAGGGACCTCCTGAAGTTTCTGCATGTTAATGGTTTTCAGCGCCTCTCTGGTCCTCATTAAGGCAGCTATGGCCTGGGACCAGGCCTGGCCTTGCAAGCTATAGCACCCCTAGAGGAGGAAGCAGGAAAACTCAAAAATCTTCCAGGATTTGCCTTTTCTGTTCACTTCTTTGCCAGGGAGCCGGCCTACTGTTAAGTTACATTCATGGATGTGACATCACTATTAATGGACTTATACTAAGCCAAACAAGAATTTTACTATTAAACCATTCAGGACTGCAAGATCCAGTTTAATAAACACCACAAAATGCTTTTTCCATTTTACATATTGTCGAAAATCAGCTATAGCACTAGCGTTTCATCACCAGATTAACACCTCACGCGCCATTTAGTCACAGAGGCACTTCAGATGCAATTCGATTGGCCCATTCGCCCGATGTGCTTGTTCTTGGATTACAGCTATAAAGCACAGAACCTAAGGGAAAGCCACCCACAAGCGCAAGAAGAACCAGCCAAGTCAGCAAAAGGAGAGCAGGGGCTGGATTCATACCCACAATCCTGGAGGTGTGAGGCAAAAGTGTGACCCGCTGAGACAACGGACCGCTCTATTATACGAACATCTGTGCGTATATTGAAATTGCTAAAGCTGTGTTAAGTATTCATGAAAGTGCAATAGAGCACACTCATAAAATATTATATGAATTATGTAGAGTACACATGATAAGAAGATTAAATTAGAATCACTTGCAATAAGACTACATAATAAGAGAGTAATAGGCCCTAATATATAATTAGTTAAGTTATATTAGTCTCTAATGTAAGAATTCAAAAATATATTCAGACAAAATGCCAGATTGCACAATTACTTAGCCTATTTCTTTATTATCACAATTGTAAACCCGCATCCTTCTTCTACTCTGTGTATCGTAAACCAGAATATCAATATAATATCTACTGCTTTGCTTATGTCTTTTTTAAAAAAAAACATGCATGCCCCACAGAAAGAGCCAGGCAAACGGGGGGGAAAAAAATAAAAAAACGAAAAGGCAAAAGTCATCAATATTTATCTCACTTTATGTCTTGTCTGGAACGTTCACACCTCTAAAAAGCAGTGAAAACAATCCCAAGGAAAGCTCGGTCCCAGCATGGGGCTCTGCTGCCTTTCAAGCCCCAGTTCTGCACACACAGGGCCTGTGTTGAAAAATGTGCCGAAATCAAGCAGGGGGCAAGGAACAAGGGCAAAGGAGCTAATCATAGTAGGCTTTCGGCTCAGCCTAGGGCCTGGCTGAATGATCTGATCCTCCTCCAAATGGGATCAGCTGGTGGCGGATGACCCTCCCAACAGCATCTCAAGAGCCACACAAGGGCCCGCTTGTTCAACTGTCCTCCGCTTGGCCTCATTAGGGCGGATTTTACGCCTTAATCTTCACAATGAGGGTGAAGTCATAGCAGTTATCTTCAGTAACCAATGAATCTACCTGTAATCCGCCTGAGACGCAACCCCCCCCCCCCCCAGTTTCTCGCAGTCCTCAGTAACAATGCACTCGCTAGCACAAGGCCCCCACTTTAATGCGGTCCTGCTCAAGGCACCCCATTTGCTGCCATTTGAGCTGTCAAACATTAAATTCCTTTCTCTAGCCTCTCTCTTGTCCGGGATCCTTGGCTGAATGAGGGGTAATGTCTGTATTGGAAGCACTGGAAGCGAAAAAAAAAAAAAATCCACAGGGCTAATTTGCCAGAAGTTAAACCCTAATAGCCCTTCAACCGCTAGCTTCTGCCAGGCCTCACAGCTGTGAACTAATAAAGATGGGCAAAAAAATAAATAAAAAGGCCACGCAGCCGACCACTTGACTCCCGTGTTGTTTCCATACGGAATCTCATTGAGGACAGATGGGGAAAAAAACACTGTATTTAAGGGAAAGAAAGAGAGAGCAAAAGAAAAAAATCTAGGAATGTGGAATACGGGCTGGGGCGGGGGGGGGAGAGTTAGCTTTTCACTTAGCATTTTTATTGACTCTTGGAAAACAAAATAAGGGGGCATTTTTTAAGGGTGCGCACTGCGCAGTAGACATTCAGGCCTTTGCGGGCCCATTGTAGCACTTTGAAGGGAATAAAAGGAAACCCCACTGCTTAAAATCCAGTGGAACATCCCTGCAACAGAACACAACTGTTCCCCTTCTGCATGAATGGGAGGGGGATGAAAGCAGAGACGGACTTCTGAGGTGCGCCGAAAGACAAAGGCAACAAAAGTGCTGATCACGAGGGAATGACACGACTCGTAGTGGCGGAGGGACGTGGAGAAAGGGCCCACAGAACAATGGGTGCTTCCAGTCAAGTGACACGTAGGAGAATCGAAAAATCCACACAAGAGGTGTCTTCTACTCGGGAAAGAGAAATAAAAAAATCTACAAGGGACCCGTCCCTGTAAGCTGGGCGGTGGTAAACAGGGAGCAAAATCTGGAGTCGTCAGGCCACCGCCAGACCCGGGAGGGGCCAGATTCCCATCCCCCCCCCCACGCGGACGGCCACTGTGACACTGCTCCACACTGACTCCTCTGGCTCCAGTCCTTTTTCTGTTTTGTTCCCCCGGTGTACTTTTGAAGTGCTTCTTTGAATACTAACACAATCACCTTTTTATCTTCCGAAACACAGATTTCTACAAACATAAGTCACGCCCTTCCGTCTACTACACCACTCTCAATATTCGGTATAGTTTGGGGGGGGGGGGAGTTTTCTGTTTTTTTTTTTGCTTTTTTTTTATTTTTAATTACAGTTCCCCCGAATTTTCAAAATGAGAGGAAGAATGAATAGTGCTTGTTTGTCCATTATTATTATGTAAGCTACCACGTTTCGGAATAATTACCACCATCTCGTTTCCACTACGTTGTTTCAACTGAAACCATCTTTCATAATTTGCAAGAGGTAGTGTGTGCTGCCCATTTTAATGACTGGAAACACCTCATTTACAGTTAAATCATGCCACCTACAAAGAAACAGAATTTAAATGAAGGCCGTGGAGAGACCCACAGGAGGCCGGGCAGTGAGATTTGTTTGACAAGTATTTATCAAATCTTCCCATTAAGTGATACACAGCTCACACACACACACACACACAGTAATCTATATCGATACATTTACAAATACCACATAAAACACACAGACACACACAAAACCCTAGTAGATACTTTCATGTGTGTGCACACCACCTTAAACAACCTAATCAAGTTATTTTGATAGACCGGAGAATTCCCCACTGATTAGAGTCAGACATTTAAAACTGATCACTTCTTTGTTCCCCATGTCGTGGGCTAACAGACTGACAGCCCAGAATACTGTAACGCTGTCGTTTCGCTGATAAACGCTTGTCTAAGACCTTCACAGTAACTCGGCGTTAACTAAAGGCCGTTATTTAGCTGCCACTGCTGCTGATTGATGGATAAATGTGGTAATTGATTAGCAGAGGAGTGGGAACTAAAACAGAGTTCAGCATCAATAATGACTTCCTGACAAAGGTAGCTGACATAAAATGTAAAATGATAGCCTGCAGCGAAAACGTCATCAAAGAGCAGCAATTCACATAAAGAGGCTGCCCACTCTCTAGCATCCTGCATTTCTTTAGTCCTTTTCTCTTGGTAATTCTGTCAGTTAAACTGACAGGAACCATTATGGATGCCACTCGTCAATTCACCTTCATAAAACAAGCTGTAAAACAGTAAATAAAGAGGCTTATACAGCTTCATTATCCGGGGGTGCCCTAAATCATGGCGGAAAGAGGCATCCGTTCCCGTGGGTTCAGCCTGGCGCAGACTGACGTCCTGGCTGGGCTCTGCGACCGGGTTAGCCAGCGGAATGCTAACGGTACGCTCGCCCTATGGGCAGGCCTTGGGTTAGTGTTTACTGTCAAAAAATGGAATAAGCCGGCAGCGCAAACTCGCTTCCAAACTTATGGCTGTTTTCTTATGGGGAAAAAAAAAATCTATCCATCCATCCATCCATCCTCTGTGCCCCTTTGTCCTATGCAGGGTCACGGGGTTCCTGAGCCAACCCTGGACCATCTTACAAAATTTATTGAAATACATGCAAAAATGTCCTTGTTCTAAGTATTAGGTTTGGGAGCAAAGGGGGACACTGGAGAGGACAGGGAGTCACCCATTCAGAAAAGCACTATAACATTGCAATTATTTAACAGTTAACTATATGGAACAAGATAAAAATGAAGTGCCCAGGCAGACAGATGGGGGCAACATCTGGAGCACTTTCCTTTCCATGGCACAGAAGCTTGAGGAGACCCCGTTTTGATTCATCTCATGCAAATGTATTTAGATATCTCTCAACACGGCAGTGGTGCCGTCGCGCATCCAATATCCGCAGGTCACGCGCTCCAGCCATTTCCTGCTTCCGGGCTGCGGAACAGACCTAGGGCGCCTGCAGAATAGCGCAGCTAAAACTTTGCTGAGCCGGTAAAAGCCCCCTGAAGCACACCTCTGTGTCTCAGCCCAATCATTAATGCATTACACGCTCAAAAGCCCCGCCCACACATTCCTTGCCTTAATACAGCCTTCCTATTACCGTCAGTACGTTTAATTAAACAACTAAATAAGCTTCCAGCTGCCAGGAGAGGCCAAAACATTTCGCTTATACTGAAAAAATCCTAGCATGCACCTTTCTGTAGGTTACGATCTTTATAAACTATTTAAACTTTTGAGTTATACTACAACAGGCACACAGCCACGCAGTAAAATTACAGGTTTGAAACCCATCCATCAAAATTTGTGACCAGCCACATACCCAGGTAGGAAAATAATGAGTTTGGACCCTCCTCGAAATCTATTTCTGACTATAGGCCTGTTCTGTGTTCACATATGTATATTACATTTAGCACCTTGCAAAATAAAAAGGAAAATGGCAACTAACAGGACAGTGTGCCAAAAAACAAAAGCCAAGCAATATTAGTAGGTAAAGGTTATGGGCAGGGAGAATAGAGCAGCAGTCGCCACCTCTTGATTCGTCTACTATCTGCTTCTAAGAATCTATGTCACCTCACACTGTGCAGATCCAGGGGTGTTTAAAGGTCACTCATGATTAACCCTTTCAAGGAGACGCTGACACACACCATTTAATTAAATTCAAAGTAATATAGAGGCAAAGAATTTGAACAAGGAAAAAAAACTTTGTTCATTCTTTTCATTTATATAAAATGCTTTTTTTGACCGAAGCCTTCTCTAGCATTGCCAACATCCATCCATCCATCCATCTTCTACCGCTGCATTTGCAACAGTGAAACGAATTTATATTATTCTTTGTTTATAGCCTGCAAGACTGGATCATGCTTTTTTATTCAATCATTTATCATAATAAAACAGATTATAAATGGATCATTACAATGAAATCAATTTAAATAATAAACCACCATTAGGCCGTTAGAGGTTGGGGCTACTGCCTTGAACACAGTGCAGTATTAAATGCACGTTTATTGACACTGACTTAGAGAAGGATAAATGGACAGTGTGATGAAAGGAAAATGCAGGACAGTCTGCGGGATGAAAGATGACTCCTGGGCAATCATAATAATTGCCGGCAAGCGTGGACCGGGCTGGTGCGACACAAAGCGTTTCGACTATTAGCTAAAACAGGGCGTCCATAAGCAATGGGCGCTATCAACGCCCAGAACAGCGTTGCCCGGGAATCTGCCGATCGACATCTGCGTTAGCGCCGCGCTAGGCTGGCACAGGAAGCGATCGCCGGCTGCCCCTCTGCAGAGAGCTCTGAATAGGCCCTTCACAGGACAGAAGATGGGGACAAGGGCCGCCGTGGTCCGGACGGCCAGGGGCGAGTGATTATTGTTTGTTTTGGGCCGGTTCTATGGGGGAGAGGAGGAAGGGAGAGCAGGAGCACGGGGAGATGCACTGCGTCTACATGTCCCACTCTCAAGGGACTCTCCAATCTGTGGATTTCCCCTCTGTGCTCTATTGAATATCACCTCCGCCCCTCCAATGCACCACCAGGCCTCATTATGCATGCGCACGCACACACGCACACACACACACACAGATGATTCATACCTCTCATGCCTTCTTTCTAACTCCAAGTCATCTGGATTTTCAGTATCAGTACTCCACGTCGCTTGGGCAAAATCTCGCTGCTGCCTACAGACCACGGTTGTCAAAACTCAGCACAAGTTTACGGCAGCAGACAAGCCGCGGTGTTATCGCCAGTCCTCTGGCCAGCATCCAGAACAGTCCGTTCCAAACCATATGGGCACATTTGAACATTTTTTGATGTTCGCATTGCAGAGCACGCATCCCATTAAAACTTAGCTGACTAGACATTTCAAACCTTTCCAGCCTCTTTTTGAAACAGACAAGAATATCTAGGCTGTTGATCGGCCTTTAATTTTGGAAACGCATTCATTAGTTGAATTCCATGTAAAAGGGTTTTCTAAGTCGCGTCAAAGCAGCTTACATTTCCGATGTGTTTAAAATGCAGTCAAAACACAGGCAAGGGATTTTCGGCACAGGCAAGCTGCTGTGGTATAAGCCATAACAGACGGGGAGAGTGGATGACAGTCATTCAGCGCTACAGGTGGGGAAATCCAGTAATTCTGAATGGGGTTAAAATAATGGGACATTTGCACAATTAACATGACTGCAATGGGGCTCTGGGGAACGAGACACCCACACCAGAATGAAGGCACAGTATCGCAAGGCAGGTCAGCTCAAGAAGGTCTAACGGGGGGGGGGTTGGGGGTGCCATATAAACAAAGCAGATGACAGACCGATTCCTCATTAGCCTGGTTTTCTATCTGTGACGCACTTTTGTACAGAAATGAAACAAACCTGTTCTCTTAGGTTCCCAATGGTTACAGGCCCATTACTCATGCCACGGGGTTTAAACCTGGTAGGGTTTGCTGTGCCCCCCAGTGGCAGAATTCACAAACTGCACACACATAATTCCAGATCAAAAACATATTATTTAATATACATTAATATGCAATTAAAAAGAAACATATATACACATTATATTATATATATATATATATATATACATACATACATACATACATACATACATACACACACATACACACACACACACATTAAAAGTTACATTTTTTATGCATATTTACTATTTAAATTTCATCAGGGAACACAATGTGTTTTTAAGTGTCATGAGTAAAGGGGCAGGAAGCTTTCCCAGAATGCACCGAGTCCCAGGTGATCTCATTACAGGTTGCCACACTCGGACACAGACACGCTCCAAGCGTCTCAACGAACTGTCCAGCAAAGCCCAGATAATCAGACTTAGGGAGTGCCGACCGCCGAGCACTCAGTTCTCACGATTAGCGATGCGAGTGTCGCTAAGGGGCATGCCCCCCCCACACAGAGACAATCGCTGTGGCCCGGCTATCAAGCCAAAGCTGCCCAAACACAAACAGACAACCGCTTCAGCAAAGGGGCGAGCAGAAGAGATGTCCCCCAGACATTCGGCCGTCACCAGGCAGGTCATTTGTGTCGGAGACCCCACAAAATGCAGACTATTATTGGTGTCAAAGCCTAGTGCGGCCGCAACCATGGGGACGAGTGCGCGGACCCCAGCCTTGCTGGTGGGAAGGGCCCCATTTCCGGAGGTTGGCACATTGCCCCGGCACCAAGGCCCGCATGGGCAGGCAGAGGGGTCCGAACAGAGCCAGCATCCCAGCGTGCAGGAAGGGGACTGCACTAGGTTTTCCCAATACCATGTTACGTAAAAACACAGCGTGTAAGCACAGGACCCCAGGACGGACTCCAAATACAGAGCACCTTCCCGGTTTAATGCACATGTATCAAGCGTCAGCATTTCGCAAAGCGGCCCTCCCTGAAAAACAACAAATTAAACGCTCAAGCTAGAAAACAGCCACCTAAACATGCAAAAGAAAAGCCTTTAACAGCTCTCTAGTTCACATTTAGATTTACAGTCATTTTATTTTGCAGACTTTTGTCCAAAGGGATGACCAAGGGAGACCAATATCAAGCTGGAAACGTGCGCGCAGATGAGGAGCTGACTAAGTTAGGAAGCTAGGCTGAGCATCTAGCAAATGCCCAGGTAGAAACAGAATTTAAGCAAGAGCTACACAATGACTTCTAAACTAGGCAAGAACCTACTAAGACTAAGATTTTAACAAGATGAGAAGCGTTTCCTCAAGTTAAATATTAATCAGCCGTTTCATATGTTTGATCGTGCGCCCTATAGTGAACCTGATCACATGACCAAATGATGATGAAAGGATTAATTATACAAATAAGTGTGTTTACTATGCCAAGCATGGCGGCCAGAGGTACTGACCCTGCACACAACACATGGGGAGTTATGAACAATAAACACCTTCGGAGGCTCACTGCTTTTGCCAGACTTTTCTAAGCGACAGACAATTATGAGTCTGTTAATTACGAGGGTATCTTTGACTTTCATTGTCGGCGAGCTACAAAAACGCTGCAAAATCATGGATGGTTTATGCGCGAGAGGCGATGGAGTATATAGCAGTCATACTGACTGTTACTCACCCCTCCCGAATGCACAGCCCTGGGGTGTGGCCAGCGGCTTTTGTAATTCCCTTCCAGACCCCCCTCCGTCCTTTTCAGAGCCCACGAATCCCTAAACTCAGCTCAGATTCTTTAATTAATACTGACTTAGACCCAACGGCTCCCGACACATCAGGGAGTTTTCCAAGGCCATACCTGAGATACCCTTGCGAACGCTGTGATGGCGTCAAGGCTGGGAGTCGCTCGCCTGTCCCCTAGGGCTCAGTCGAGATTCTGGGGACAGTAATTAAAAAGTGAACCTTCTACAGCTCCAGCACGTGCTTTATTAACGGCATTCACCAAGATCGGTGAAAATGTCAAATTTTTTTTTTTTTTTTACATCACCAGGTCGAGAGTGCTACACATCTTTCTATTGTGGTTTCTTCCACTCTCAGATGGAACATATTTAGCCAATTGTTTTCAGGGTCTCAGATGGGTCATTATGTTTGCAGGCCCACATTTAATCATCGAGGTTAGTGGTCATACATTTAAGGTTAAAAGATATAAAAAGAAGCATTCAAGTAATGCTTGCGTCCGCTGTTCTTAGACACAAAAAATTAGTGCAGTAAGTAATTGCTTCAATGTGTCGTTCATCCACGTTTGTGCCAGAAACAACCCAAAATTTACGACAATCTGTTACAGATACTGCAGTAACAGGGGCTCAACTTGGGGGGGGGGGGGAAAAATAAATTTTTTTTTTAAAAAAGGGAGCCTGTTTAGGAAAAGTTTTTATAAAGGAAAAAGTTTGGGAAAAAAAGAAGAATAAAGTATTTAAAATTAAATAAAG